>CM050163.1:282858378-282975878 GCA_027410445.1 Discoglossus pictus
AGGTGTGGGTGTGTATATGCACTGCCACGACACTGTAACCACGTTCTAAGAAGTGCTAACCAAAACCAAATAACAAACCTCCCAACACTGCAGGTGGCACAAGAGGGACATTTATATGAGTGAAATCTGATATATTAAAGGGGCATGGAATACAGCTGTTTTAAACATTCAAAACATTACAAAAGTTATTTTTTGCATTAAAAAATTAAGTGAAAACAGGAAACACAGAGAGCATACTTTAGTCTGTATATCTCATTGGCTGGGACAGGGGTATAACACAAGAGCAGTTAAACTCCTGAATAAGCTTTGTGACCTAACTCTTTTATTTGAAAAAAGAAAACATGCTGTTACACATTATCATATATTATATTTCTCATGCAGCAAAGAAATGTTTCCATGTCCCTATAACTGTGATGGGAAGGATGCTGAATAATAAATATATATATATATATATATATATATATATATATATATATATATATATATATGTGTGTGTGTGTATAACTATTCTTGCAACTTGTAATCAAAATTCTATCATCTTTATTTTTCCTAACTCTTAATACACAGCCTGAGGAACCAGAGACAGAAAGTGTAAAGTGTTCCGGCTTAGTAGAATCGATATCTTATCATTAAATATGTATTTTAGAAACTGGGGAAGGATAGAAATGCTCTATCTCTGGATGTGTGCAATCCAGATAGTTTTTCTGTCCACTCTTAATACAAAATTCTATCCTTGAGAGAACGATTTTGCAGCTCCAGAGTTGCTTAGTGATTCTGGAGGGGGCATTCCATAGCTTGTAAAGTTAATAAGGGGGGGTAATTGTCTACAAAAATGAGTCTAACCACAAATGAGAAGATGATTGATTTAGCCAATTCTTTATCAGTTCTTTTCTGACTGGCCATTGAAACTTTAGATAATATTTGATATTTTGTATTATTACATATCCATAGCTCCCAGCTGCCCTCTTTTGTAGGGACAGTCCCTCTTCCAGGTGAAATCTCCCATGAACCTCTTAACCTCCTTCTTTTTTTGAAGGAAAGTCTCACACTTATGGACCATCTGTCGCTTTCTCCAGTTCCTCCTGTTTTCTCTCAAAGTCTATGATAGACATTAACTCCAGAAGAGTTATTTCTTCAGAATATGTCTGTATGAAGCATTGTGCATGTATTAATCATATGCTTGGTTTACTCATCACACAGCAATTTGTAACAATACCTTATAGTGCATCATTATAAGTGTCTCTCTTTGTCCATCTGAAATGTTAGGCAATACTATATGTAATATGCATGTCAGCAATAGCTTATCATTAAATGTGTATTTTGGAAGCTGGGGAGAACAGAGACATTTTTGCCTAAAATACTCTGTGTGCATGTAATTCAGCTAGTTTGTCTGTCCATTTTACTGGATTTACTGCTTTATTTGGTGATTACTCTGGAAATCCACACTTGGAAACAGTTCTTACAACACCACTGGTCATTAAAACTTCTAGAGAGTACAGCTCAATTATACTTAGTATTCAATTTAATTAGAGGGTCGCATCCTACATCTAGATTATCCTGTAATACTGGTCCTACTCACGTCTGTCACCGTGTACTAAACGGATTAATACTGCGGGCTGCACACTATACACCGACACACCCTCTCTTAGCCACTCTCAACTTGTGCTTAAAGCAATTAACCCCTTGACAGACAGTTATAGTATTTACATTTTAATCACAGTTGCATCTAGTAAGATTGTTTGGATAAAGTAAATAATACATTTGCCTTTTGAATGTATACAGCGCAATGTAGGACAAAATAATCCATGTTTCTCTGAAATCGAAAGCATACGTGCACACTATGAATAAACATGTATGAATAAATACACAAGCTCTCCTCTCTGTAACAGTATGTGTACTTATGTTATGATGGTCCTTTATGTAGCATATATGAATTGTATCCCTTTTTATAGTGTTAGATAATGTTATAGAAAACAAAATAATGATAGTAAATTCTGAATGTGTTGTATATAATTATGTAGTGTTAGAGTGTTGAGTTGAGGGGTGTGTTTCTGCTTGGGACCGCAAGGCCCCCACCTGGGGCAGCATATTTTCAGGGTGCCGCAAGCTGCCTAAAGATACAGTACAGTACATAGAAATATGATTGTATATGTACAGAAATATCTATAAACAGTGATATTTGTCTGGAAGTGAAATTGACACTTTCTGACATACCAAATATATACATAAACACACACATAAACTCATGATTTGAGAT
This sequence comes from Discoglossus pictus, assembly GCA_027410445.1. Lineage (NCBI taxonomy): Eukaryota > Metazoa > Chordata > Amphibia > Anura > Alytidae > Discoglossus > Discoglossus pictus. Next base: position 282,860,636 of record CM050163.1, read on the forward strand.
ATAGAAAGAGAATAGGAGGCACAAGTGGGGCTGGGGGGGCGGGGATGCAGCATAAACCTACATGTGCATATATATATATATATATATATATATATATATATATATTTGTTTAAATAAGATACCTATTTAACTTAAATGTAGTGTAAAATGCATACTTTTTTCATATATCTCCACATGCACACAGTATACCATAAGGGTGCTCATACTGTAGTATACTTGCCCATAACTGGAAGCTAAAGACCCACAAGTAAATAAACAATTGCAGTGCTTCCCTTTCTCATTACAGCAAATCTTACTTGTTCATACTAACTAAATGCAACAATCAGTTTAAGAGGATGAAGCTTGTGCAGGGAATTGAAGATTCAGGGTGAGCTGTTGCTTGCTTTTCTGTAGGACCAATACTGCCATCCATACTCATGAATATGAACATAGTAAAAGGTAGCATTTAAATCCATTAACATTTAGAATGACATATGACACCCATATCACACTCTGTGGGATGGCATAATGCATAATCTGCTTGTTACCTTCCACACAGGTACTGAAGAGCAGCAGCGAGAACAGTGTCTTTGTCCACGACATGGTGCAGCAGCAGTGACGGTTTATAGACTGGAAGTCCTGGCAGGTGTGTGACAAATACCTTTGCAACACGTCTTTGTATCCTAGTGGGAAGGATGTCAGCAGGTGTAATCTGATCATAGTTTATACCAGAATTTAACTATTTCCAGAGTGGACTTGCCCAGTGGCTAAACTAAAAAATACACTTTAATCTTAAAGAATCATCCAAGAGCATCAACGACTGTCCTTGTACAGCAGAGTGGTCCACTTGTTTTTTTATAACTGTTATCTGTTAACTCATTTGAAAATACCTAAGTGAATTGAACATTCACAGCCTTATTAAATTGTGATTCGACCAATTGAATAGGGCTCTATTTAAGCACACAGCATTTTTTTTTTACAGAAGTTTTTAGTTAGTGAAGACCTTGCTTTTGGATAGAAGTTCACTAACTAAAAACTTCTGTAAATAAAATATGCCATGTGCTTATATAGAGCCCTATTCAATTAGCCAAATCACAATTTAATAAGGCTGGCAGACTGAATTGTTGCTGAAAATATGTAATTTATGTAAATGATTTTATTCTTGTCTTTTATCATTGAAATAATACAACACCTTGTAAAACTCCCTGCATATTTGGGAGTGAAAAGTGAAAGAGCCAGTGTGAGCACTTTTCATGTTAAGTCTTTTTTTAGTTCACCATTAATTAACATTAAAAATATATGTGCAAACAGCAGTAAAGCAAATCTTTAGCCAGAAACTATAGTTTAAAAATACAGTTTGACATTAATCATCATTGTCCTAAGTACTACTTTTAAGAAGGGAAAGATTTAAACTGCAATAACAATATTCAAGTTGTACCAAGACAGCCTAATCATTGTTATCGTAGCTGAAATCTTCCCCTTCCTTAATTAATGGTGAACTAAAAAATAGGGTTAACATGAAAATAGCTTACAAAGGTCCCTTAAGTAATGGATGACACAATTCAGCAATTTACAGCATAAATACAAATGTAGATGGTGACTATTTTTTTTTTATAGAATGCATTTACTTGATTTCTGCTAATTTCGCAAATTGGTTTTATTTTATCCAACCAATCAGTATCTGTACAAAGGTATTGAGTGTCTTACTGGCACCCATGATGAAGACCTGTTGAATTCGAATCAAATTGTAAACATTCAAGAAAGCACATAATTACTAGCTCAAATTCTGCAAAGACATACTTGTGTCTAGCAGGCATGATTACTGGACTTTAGCTCAGTCATTTGTCATGCAGAAAAATACCAAAATAATTGTAAAACATGCTAGATTAAATGCATAAGACATTGTTTGGGAGTGTACTTTTAAAAGTATACAAATGAACGACATTGTAAGATAAAGTGTGAGTAATAAAATAAACACTAGCTTTTATACCCTTGAAATCTTTCTATATGTTTTGTGTATCTAAAACTAATGGTACCTGACTGCTGTTTTGTTGTGAAGCAAGTGCAGCTCACTGCCATTCAGTTCTTCATTTGCCAGAACTATAGAACAGGACTGCTATCAACACAGCAATCAAACAGAACCAAACATAGAGTTAGACTGAGTATTGTTTTTTTCACACCCATTTGGAATAGTGTGACACTCCTCCCCCGTACTATTTAGACAAAAATATTAATTATTAATATATCTACTTGCTTTTTTTTTTTTTAAACAAAGCATGTCCTTTTCCTGCTGTCTATGAAGTTGTAATTTATTCTACTCCAGTGGACATTTAACTTGAGATTATATTGCTCCTTCAACTGGCTGCTATTGGAATGACAGTTAAGAATAATTCACATTTGTTGTTACTGTACAGTGCAATATGTTGATCCTCCAATATCTGTTGTGTATTTGCAAAATGTGACAAGAAATCAGGCTGTAAAGATGATAAAATCCTCATTTACTAAAAAGACAAAAATGTGCATACCACTCATCTTGACTACTGCAACTCGCTTCTTGCTGGCCAGCCCACCACCCGCCATTTACCTCTTCAATCCATAATGAATGCCTCTGCTAGACTCATCTTCCTTATACAACGTTCAGTGTCGGCATCACCTCTCTAAACAAAAATCCACACCTCTCTGTCAATCACTCCACTGGCTTCCCTTAGCCTCCAGAATAAAATGTCCCCTTCTTCTTTCTACCACTCTTGTCACCTCCTCTCATTCCCACCTTCAGGACTTTTCTGACGCTGCCCCTATTATCTTGAACTCCTTGCCTCGCTCCACCAGACTATCCTCCTGCCTCAAAAACTTCAAAACCTCAATAAAAACACATCTGTTTAAAGAAGCGTATCACCTTCCATCCTAACACGCTCAGCACCTCTCTCACCCTCCTGTACCACACACAATACCTTTAGATTGTACGTCTGCAAGTTTTCAATCCTGCACAGCGCTTTGGGGAGAGCACTAGGGACACCGGATTCTAAGCTTAACGTCAGGGCCCTCCATCTTTGTAATGTGTTAATATTTCATTTGTCTTTGCCTGGAACTTAACTTATGTATAGCGCTACGGAATATGTTGGTGCATTATTAATAAATTATAATAATAATAGTATAGCAATATTTTTTATTCAAATATTGAAAAGTGTTATTTAACCAGATGCTCCAAAATCTCCCTGGCCTGTTGTCTGTGTATTCTGGTGTTCCAGACTGTTCCTGGATAATCCTGTTGATCTTGACTACTCCTGCTTGTTGCAGACTACTTCTAGTTTTCATTATTTCCACATTATTACATGTTCTGGTCTCTCTCTTTCCAGTGAATCTATTCCAGTGACATTAGTGGTAGAGCAATTTCATTCTGAAAATCATCATATACCTTGTGGTCAAGGCTTTTTAAATTCATTCATACTGGGTTCCCCAGACTGCTAATACATAATCAGTTAGCAAAAAGGAAAGGATGAGTCATCAAGACTGTCTGACATCTGATATGCAAGGATCTATGGAAGAAGCCCATATTCTCCAGACCTTGAACTGGTTGGTCCCTGGATACTACAGTGAATATCTAGATGGTTTTGACAAGAAAAGATTCAAAACCACTCCTCCTTCAAGACCATACAATTGCTCTATTGAACACCTACCAGGAACTACACCTTCATGAGGCCATGTGTATCTCTTGCTCCAGAGAGTCATGCTATGGAGGAGAATATTCAGGAAACTTCAGAGTCTGGTTTTGCCCAGAAGAAGCATGCTGTTAAAAAAAGGTCCCGGAGTGTGGGAGATTTGGTTTGGTTTCATAGGCAAACTTTGAAGATATGACAAGCTACATGTCAACTGGGTCCCTGGGTCCCTGCTCTACAAGAGCCTTCCACCAGGGGTCTACTCTAAGGAAGAGAGGTACTATCAAGGATCATACTAAGGATCACTCTGCCTTTGGACTCCTCCAGCATCTGTGTCTCTGTCGATCAGTATCTTATGGTTGGGCTACCAGTATTGCTGTTCTGCTCGTATGACCTGACCATCAACCCCATTAAATTCCTCCCACTGAAGAATTTGTAGCCCGTAAAGGAGCCTGCAAGACTAATGACTATTAAATTGGCCTCTTTCAGCTATGATTTGCGAGTTACAGGCGGAAAAACCCCACGTGCCGTCAAACTCTGAACTCTGTCTCAGCTAAGCCATTGATCTGTCAAGCCCGTAAATGTTACGATCGCAAATTGCTATTAAATTGCTACGAATCCACAAGGACGCACTGGCGTTCAAACCCGTAAACGGCAAATAGAGACAAAAATCCTACGAGTACTTAAGAGAGGACCCGCAAGAAGGTTAAAGTTCGTAGCACTGTAAATGCAAATATAAACACAATATTGTATTTTAAATTAAAGGGAAATTGATGTAAGGCATTCATATTAATTCATGTTTAATTTCCCTGGCAATCGATGTGTTAATACATATAATAGAACTTGCATGGACTAGAATATCATATTTATTGATTTATTAATATTGCATTACTTATGGAATGTGGGTCCGATCGAAACTCGTACTTTAAGCCCGTAAGTGATTGACATCTAACCTCCATTTTTCAGTGACGAAATGATGATGATCTCTTTTACTATTGGCTCCGTCTAAACCAGTAACCACTGGTTTGACTATTTGGTCGTGTTCATGGGCGCAAATGCAACATGTGCAAGCATAGTTTACGGATTTGGATGTCAGCCACGTCTGTTGTGGGCTTGTCTAATTTTATTGCTCTGTAACTCTGCTGAATTTCAAGCCCGCAGGCTTTGCGGATGTACCAGGACCACTGCGGGCTTGGAATTTAATGTGGCTGTATGTGTACTTCCAGTCTCTTGTTCTCTCACTGCTTTCAAAATTGCTAAGATTTGCTGCTATTCCAAACATGTAGCAGTAGTATTCCCCACACCTAGGTAGGACTTTGCATTTACTCCTATGTTTTGGTCTGCTTAACCTTCCTGTTTGAACCCCTGATCATTGTCTGTACTCTGTTGCCTTTTTCTGCTGCATTTCCACCTAATGAGACTTTAGCCTCACGGATCCCAATCATCATGTGTGAAGGTTTTTTAATGAACTGTAACAAAACCTTCCCAAAAGTATGTTATCCCTTGGAGAATATTTAGTAAGATTTAAATAACCAATGTATTTGAAGAAAAACTACACTTGTTTGTGAAGCACGTAACACACTGAAAAAGATAGCAGCTGTTGAACCTATGAGCATAAACACTTTTTTAGATAAAATCTGAATCTTTGAGGATTATGTGTAAAAGATTTAATCTTATCTTTGTTCCATCACTTTCTGAAAGCAGTAGCATGAGGATGTGCTTTTATCTATCAGTGTTGGGAGAGGAGGTGGAGTAGGGAAGAAGGAAAAGTGAGGAAGATTTGTAAGATAATTGGATCTTATTGTATTTGATATCTGCCACCAAAACATGCACAGAAACAGGTAGATTGAATCAGTAAATGCAATCCCTGCCCACTGGCAGCCTTTACGAAAGTAGCATGGAACCACAAGAATCTAGCAGAAGCATCAAAATATATTTATAAAACGACGACTTTTCTTAGAAAGACCTGCAATAGGTCTCCTACACTTCACGTTATCCTCTACTGCTTGCAGAAAAAAAGTCAGGACCATTTCTTATTTTCTTAGCTGCATCATCTATAGCAGCTAGAGGGAGATTTCTCCATGGAGCTTCAGTATTCAACTGGTACTGCACTCTAACACTTTGCAGCACTCATGTTTCATTTAAACATAAACTTTTTGTAATGTCTAGAACCTGCTATTTATCTAAGCATGATAACAAATGTATAACTGCAGTTCGGTCCTGGGGGCCACACATACTCCTGGATTTGAGGATTTCCTTTCTGTGAACAGGTGAGTCAATCAGGATGACTGAAGAAGCTATTGACACACCTGTGCGCAGAAGGGATATCCTCAATTTCAGGCCTGTGTGTGGTTCTCCAGGACCGAGCTTGTGCATCCCTGCTTAACTTTAATAGGAGTCCAAATACATTTTTCACTCCTTGACAGTTTTCCTTGTGAAACTCATGTTTGACCGTTTACAATATATTGTGGATTCAATGAGAAAAAAATCCCAGGATGTGATCTAGGCAAAGCTAAATCATAAAGATTACTTGACTTAATTAACCATTTCAACTCTGAGCAATATACTGTATCCACCGTCTTCTATTTGTTATAGTTTTTCTTGTATTATTACATAATCACTCTTCTTCACTAGTTTCACTGTATTTTCTTCATTTCTACTACTTTCCATGCCATCTCTTAGCAGCATCACTTACCTAACCCCCTTATAGCTGTAGAACTTTTCCAAAATAACACTGTGAGAATCTATTCAACTTCAATATATCCAACCAACAGCTCCAAAATCCCTCACTAGCATTACACCATATGACAATTCAGCTTCAATGCCTCTCCTCACCCTTCCACCACCAAAACACGCTACAGTGGTAACCACTCCCCCTCACTAAATCACCCCCTCACATTCCTCCCACCTACTGCCACTAAACAGCCACTTCTCTAGAGGCCTATTTCTTCAATCTCAATGTCCTTGTTCTTACTGAAACATGAATATCATCATATAATACAGCCACATTTGCAGCGCTAACTACTTCCTACCTGGCATTCATCACCCTGCTCATCTTTCAGGTAATGGAGGTCAAGCCCCAATCACCCCTCCCATACCTGACATTCAATACATGACATCTCTTCATTTCTTTCCAATCCCTTCATCCCATAACTTTTCTCTCTATTTACTGTACACCAAGTCACACCTATCACTTTGCGGAATGACCCACCAGGCAGGTCGTGATTTTGGTTTAACACTGTGTGCATTCAACAGACTCTAATTGCCTCATCTGTATTCAAACAGCATTAAACCGAAATCAGGCGTCTTGAGGTGAGCTTTGGGAATAACTGGCCTAGAACATCCCCTCACATCCATCCTCCCACTGTCACATCTACTTATCATATTGTGAGACTTCAGTATTCACCTTAGTCACTACACTATCACTTCATCATTTTTACCATTCATCGAATTCCTTCAGCCTGCTTCCTCTACCATCTCCACTGACCCATCTCGCTAGAAGCCCTCTGGATTTGATATTACTCTCTGGATGCACAGTTTCCACCATCAAAGGCAGCCCATCAGCACTTTTCAGATCATCTCTTTCTGCCCTCACCATCTCCCTTTCGCCTCCCATAGCCTCCCTCCTGCTGCACCTGTCTCCAGACACCATCTTTGGATTCTGGATCCCTATGTTTTGCTGTCCCTTGCTTCTTCCCAACTTTCCACAATCTCTGACTTTTCCAATCTTCCTACTGACGTGGCAGCAACTACACTATCTCTAAGACGACTGACACTCTTACTCGAAAATAGAGCAAAAGATTAGTTACAAGAATAACTGTCAGTAGTATATGTTATATATATGATGTCAAGTAGCTAAAGGAAAGCATACTGTTTAAGTGACAGTTACTAAACTAAATTCAAAGTTATAAAAACGTTAAGTTTTATCATTGTTTTCATCTCTATATTGTGAATTAGGCATAGGGTGTGCACTATTATAAATAGATACCTTTTTCTCTCTGATTCCAATTACATTTTTTATCCTTTATAGCACCCCTTTCAACCCAGCATTTTGTTATACCTTGAGCCACCTGATTTTGCTGCCCTTCTGATTTTAAAATAAGCCAAACAGCTATGTGATAATAAATGGCTTCATATGATCACTGTCCTTCAGTAAAATATTTTTTTTTGCATGGTCCTTCATATTTTCAAAATAAATGCCAAAATGTCACAATTTCTGCCAGGGCACGCAAACGTTTGAGCACAACTCTATGTCTACTACCTTTGATGTTCCTTACTTACTGTGAGATGTATTAGTAGAGTTATGCATCTCTGCAGGCTTTTAGACTTATTCAAAGATCTGAAATATTTAGTTTTTGTAAAAACCCGGTAATATTATAAACCTGTAATATTTGTACCTTTTGTACATATTTTATCATATCTATATTTCAGCAAGAATGCTGTATTTTACAGAAGATGTGTGTTGCAGTCTCCTTATAGCTACTCTTGGAATATTGGCACTAAGTAAATTGCCTTACATTACATTTTGCTGGAAAGAGTCTAAAAAGATTGAGAATGTTATTTGCCTACAGCATGGTTGCTGTGTATTGGCAAGCTGATTGGGAGTTGTAATAGCAGAAATGTATCTTCTAAATTAATCTGCAGGCTCCATGGATTATTCTTTTTTGAATCATGTTCTAATTATTTAACATATGAATTCTGCTTCATTGAGAATAACTGTTTGCAGCTTGGATCAATTTAATGGGCTTTTTTTCCTTGGCAAGAAGAATGGTAGAGCTCAGTGGACTATGTCTATGTCAGGATTGTTAAGAGATTAACAAATAGATGATAATTTCAATTTTGTTTTTGCAAAATCCGGGAATATGGAGCTATCATCTTTCTGGTTTATGTCATGTTTAAATCAAATGTCTATGTAAACTTCTATTTGATATATCCAAATATGCCTTTCTTTTCTTTTTTTTGCACTTCCCGAACCCCCTCCAACATCAACTGATACAGTACATATATAAAATTTATATAAAATATATAAAAAATAAATACATAAATATATAAATAAATATGGGTCTGTGACTTTATATATAAAAATGTACATATACATATAACCTATATTTAAATAAATATATATATATATAAATATATATATAAATATATATATATATATATATATATATATATATATATATATATATATATATACATATATGTATAAATTTACATCTACATCTACATATATATATATATATATATATATACAACTATATAAATACTTTCTTACCCACCCGATGCTGCACTCCACTTCCTGGGGTGAGGAGGGGCCACAGCAGGCCAGAGGGCCAAGGGGAGCCACAGAGGTCTGAGTGGGGCCACAGAGGCTCACAAGGACAGAGGGGACCTCAAAGGGCAGAGGGAGGCCACAGATGTCCGAGGGAGGCCACAGGGGACTGGGAGGTTGCAGAGGTCCATGAGGTGCTGCATGGGGCTGAGGGGGAACACAGGGGGCTGAGGGAGGTCGCAGAGATCCATGAGGGGCCACAGGAGGCTAAGGGGGAACACAGAGGGCCACGGGAGGCCACAGGACCTGCAGGGGGCACAGTAGTGTGAGCCATAAGAGGCCCTGGGAGCCACAGGGACCTGCGGGGCCATAGAAGACCCACAGGGGGCCTGGGGGGCCAGAGGGACCTGCAGGGGCCCCAAGGGACCTACGGAGGCCATAGAAGATCCACGGGGGACACAGGGGGCTGGCAGGAGGCCACAGAGGATCCACAGGGGGCACTGAAGGGGGGGCCACAGGGAACCCACGGGAGGTCCACAGGGGCCACGGGAGATGCGCTGGGACCCCTCAGAGGCCAAAGGCCTTGGTGCCTTGCACCCATTGCACCAATGGAAAAAATATATTTTTCCAAGTAATGTTTGCAATAAGATATACAAGTATGGCTCTCGAATATATAGGAAAAAGAGTTAAAAGTTAATTTGCTGAAAGCTTTGCTCTTTTTATCTTTAAACATATGAATAAACATATAAGAAAGTCACCTAGCTCATTGAAAATGGCTGGTTCATGATCTAATAAATCAGAACGAAAGATTTTATTATAAAAAAAAGCTGAAAGACTCCAAAGAGTTTAATGAACAGAAAGAAACAAGACAACTTTTAGATATTTCTTTGGAAATGTCTTCAGAATATTTTCTTAAAATTAATACAGTCTATTAAACAGCAAGTCTCTTTATCTCAATTTTTATGCCTTTGATTGAAAATGTACTCTGATTTAAAATCATTTAAAGATGATTTAAAAATAATAAATCAAAGAATTATACAGACAGAATCACATATTCCAGATATTGAAGATAAGTTATATTTACAGGAACAACAAATACAAACCTTGTCACAATAAAATCAAAGAGCCTCATTCAATTCGAAGCCCGCACCTCACGGTATACAGGCCGTATGTCTGTGGGCTTGAGATTTGCTACAATTCCCACAAGTTAGGGACTGAAAGACGAAACCGTAAACCATGCTCTTGTACGTAGCATTTCAGGGCGGGAATATGAACAATTAAGCAGGGCCATAACTACCCATATAGAAACAGCCAATAGTAAATGAGACTGTCATCATTAGGGCAGTAAAACATGGAGGTTACATGTCAATCAATTAGCGTTTGGAGGTCTGATATGCGATTGGACTCGCAAAAATGCAAAACACAAAATAATAAAAATGAATACCTATAGTGTTCTAGTCCATGTGGGTGGCTTGATATGTATTAACTCATTGATTCCTGAGATCGATATAATCCCGAAATGAAAAATAAAATTATTTTTTATTGCCGATTTGCGAGCTTGAGAATGTTGTGCAATTAATTGTAATGTCTATCATCACTTTCCCTGTCATTTACAGTGCAGTATTTATTTTTTATTCGCATTTACAGTGCTACGGATATGTCTTTAACCCCTCTCTACTACTCGTAGGATTTTCTTCTACATTTGCCTTTACGGGTGTGAAAACATTTGCGACTTTGGGGAATTGTAGCAATTGAATAGCGATTTGCGTTTTTAGTGATTGGAGGGATCAAAGGCTTCGATAGGTTGTAAATTCTAAAGGGCTCTATATAAGCACACAGCATATTTTTTTACAGAAGTTTTTAGCTAGTGAAGTCCTTGCTTTTGGACATAAGTTCACTAACTAAAAACTTCTGTAAAAAAATATATGCTATGTGCTTATATAGAGCCCTTTAGAATTTGCAGAATTGCAATTTAATAAGGCTGCTAGTATCAACATATTTTTTATAAATCACTTTATTATTTGTGCTATTCTAAAATGAGGCTGATAATGTGTTATACAAGAAAATACTTGCTTATTACAATCTATATCTTGTATGTTATATGCTTTGCTATAGCAATCTGTATTCATTATCAATTGGGACCTAATGAGAATTTATAATTGAAATTTCAAGATAAAGTTTTTATCTAAACATAAATTGAAAGTTTATATATACAAAAGATCTGGTTGAATAATCAAGAAGAAATTTTGAAAGGAAGGATAAAGGGAGATTGATTATAAATGATAATGTAGTGTATGTGCAAGACAGTGATATGGAATGTTGGAGGTATTAATTCTCCAATCAAGCATAAAGCAGATACTGTATTGATATTTCACTCCTCCAAGAAAGACATTTAAACATTAAAGAACAAAAAAAACTGGAGGGGATGAGCACAATTTTATTTTTGGTGCTCATTGCGAGCCTCTCCCCCCGTGTTCTTCAAGTTTCCTGCTTTGCACTGATCACCTCATTGTGAGCTTTTCCACTCACCTGCACTCAATGCACACCTCTCCCACTCGCTGTGCTCATTGTGAGCCCCGCGATGAGCACCTTCGTCATTCATCGTGTGGCTCGCAATGATCACCTTCGGCGCTCATTGTGAGCCTTTCCTCTCACCTACTGTACATGCCGCTCATTGCAGGGTTCCCGCATGCCTGGCGTTGTTGTTAAGTGTTAGTGTATGAATAGCGCAAAGATCCACAACTATATATGTGATATATATATTGTAGCGGAACCCATCACTGTTTTACCCTGTTTTCTGATTATTATGGTTAAAATATGATCCTACAATATGTATGCTGGTTTATGCTCTGCAGAATATTAGCCAGACTTTTGCAGACCTAGGTTAATAGATAATCCTATTACAGAGATTCAAGAGATAAGAAAGTTGTAAAGGATCCTTGCATTTTCCAAAGTGTTTTCATTCTCAGATAAGAACAAAGAAGTGTAATTGAATCAATGTCTGATTGTATCAAAGTTGCCAGGGAGGTGTGACCCACCTATTGTTCTCTTTATGTGTATTGTGTCGCCAAATATGGGCATGTGTATTGCCTGTGGGAAGAGATGGGTATAAGTATTTCTGCAATAACAAAATAAAGTCAGTATTCATTTGACTCCCAAATTGTGTGTCGTCCAATATGGGAGGTCGGGAATGGTGAGCCTGTAGTGCTTCTTGGATATTTTACCGTATACCAGCGGAGATTTTGTTCCTGCTCCGTTACATTTGTTGGCAAGTGATGGAATTGTTCCCACGGTCAGAAGGACAGCTACAGGAGACACCATTCCGTGGAGTACAAATTGAGGGCAATGCTAGTATCCGTACAGCGCCCCTGGCTACAGCAGGATGGAACCGGCTATTTTTCGGACAGCGTTCCATCATAAGGAGGAGGAGGCGGCCGCAGACTACAGGGAAACAGACAGAAAGGAACTCTGGTATGATGCCCTGGAAGATGCCCAATGGCGGCGAGGTGAGAGTCTCCCCAGTGATGAGCAGCGGGTACAGAAGCGTGTGGCGATGCGGATGTATCTATTGGGAGAGCAGCCCCTGGATGAGTGGGTGACAAGACTAGAGACCCTGGTATGGCGAGAGCTCTGGCTAGACAACGCATACCAGGCCCTCTGGTGGCATACCGTTCGACTTACCCCCTGGACGGCTGAACACGACTTACCGGAGGGGGATGATTATGATGGCCCGGGTTTATTATGGGATGCCTTGGAGGACGATATTGATCTTGGCAGCACGGAGGGGTCTAGGTTTTGGGACATCTACGACTACCGGATGGGCATGTATGTCTGGGATGACGAAGGCGAGGTGAGCAAAGACATGACCCACCTGGTAACGAGAGAGTGGGAGCTGGAGCAGGACTACCAACACCTGCTCAGCCTTGTGCAGCCCCAACCTACTCGACAAGCAGAACCAGACTTCATTGACTGGTCCTGGGATGACCTCCAGATGGCAGGTAGAGATGGGACCGAGGTCTCTCTACCGGCCCTACAGAGGGCAGAAGGTGTCGTCCTTCACCCCCAGCGGCAGTGTGAACCCCAGGGGGCAGAAGGTGTCGTCCTTCCCCCCCAGCAGCAGTGTGAACCCCAGGGGGCAGAAGGTGTCGTCCTTCCCTCCCAGCGGCAGTGTGAACCGCAGGGGGCAGAAGGTGTCGTCCTTCCCCCCCAGCGGCAGTGTGAACCCCAGGGGGCAGAAGGTGTCGTCCCCCCCCCCCAGCGGCAGTGTGTACCCCAGGGAGCCGAAGGTGTCGTCCTTCCTCCCCAGCGGCAGTGTGTTCCCCAGGGAGCTGAAGGTGTCGTCCTTCCTCCCCAGCGGCAGTGTGTACCCCAGGGAGCAGAAGGTGCCGTCCTTTCTCCCCAGCGGCAGTGTGTACCCCAGGGGCCCGAAGGTGTCGTCCTTCCCCCCCAGCGGCAGTGTGTACCCCAGGGAGCTGAAGGTGTCGTCCTTCCTCCCCAGCGGCAGTGTGTTCCCCAGGGAGCTGAAGGTGTCGTCCTTCCTCCCCAGCGGCAGTGTGTACCCCAGGGAGCAGAAGGTGCCGTCCTTTCTCCCCAGCGGCAGTGTGTTCCCCAGGGAGCTGAAGGTGTCGGCCTTCCCCCCCAGCGGCAGTGTGTACCCCAGGGAGCTGAAGGTGTCGTCCTTCCCCCCCAGCGGCAGTGTGAACCCCAGGGGGCAGAAGGTGTCGCCCCCCCCCCCCCCAGCGGCAGTGTGTACCCCAGGGAGCCGAAGGTGTCGTCCTTCCTCCCCAGCGGCAGTGTGTTCCCCAGGGAGCTGAAGGTGTCGTCCTTCCTCCCCAGCGGCAGTGTGTACCCCAGGGAGCTGAAGGTGTCGGCCTTCCCCCCCAGCGGCAGTGTGAACCGCAGGGGGCAGAAGGTGTCGTCCTTCCCCCCCAGCGGCAGTGTGAACCCCAGGGGGCAAAAGGTGTCCCCCCCCCCCAGCGGCAGTGTGTACCCCAGGGAGCCGAAGGTGTCGTCCTTCCTCCCCAGCGGCAGTGTGTTCCCCAGGGAGCTGAAGGTGTCGTCCTTCCTCCCCAGCGGCAGTGTGTACCCCAGGGAGCAGAAGGTGCCGTCCTTTCTCCCCAGCGGCAGTGTGTACCCCAGGGGCCCGAAGGTGTCGTCCTTCCCCCCCCAGCGGCAGTGTGTACCCCAGGGAGCTGAAGGTGTCGTCCTTACTCCCCAGCGGCAGTGTGAACCCCAGGGGGCAGAAGGTGTCGTCCTTCCCCCTCAGCGGCAGTGTGTACCCCAGGGAGCTGAAGGTGTCGTCCTTTCTCCCCAGCGGCAGTGTGTACCCCAGGGAGCTGAAGGTGTCGGCCTTCCCCCCCAGCGGCAGTGTGTACCCCAGGGAGCTGAAGGTGTCGTCCTTCCTCCCCAGCGACAGTGTGTACCCCAGGGAGCTGAAGGTGTCGGCCTTCTCCCACAGCGGCAGTGTGTACCCCAGGGAGCAGAAGGGGCCGTCCTTCCTCCCCAGCAGCAGTGTGAACCCCAGGGGGCAGAAGGTGTCGTCCTTTCCCCCCAGCGGCAGTGTGAACCCCAGGGGGCAGAAGGTGTCGTCCTTCCCCCTCAGCGGCAGTGTGAACCCCAGGGGGCAGAAGGTGTCGTCCTTCCCCCCCAGCGGCAGTGTGTACCCCAGGGAGCAGAAGGTGTCGACCTTCCTCCACAGCGGCAGTGGGTACCCCAGGGGGCCAAAGGTGTCGTCCTTCCCCCCCAGCGGCAGTGTGAAACACAGGGGGCAGAAGGTGTCGTCCTTCCCCCCCAGCGACAGTTTACCCTAACCAGGGGAGACACCAATCTCCCAGACGGCGCAGATGGGACCGTGGTGTCTGCGCCCACAGCTTGTCCAGATCCCCAACTACCGTCACTGGGACAACCGGAGGAGGGGGTAAGTACAAATTCCCCTCCCCAGCTAACTTCTAATGTGGCCCCAGGGTTAACAGAGGAAATGTTAACCCCCACTGACCCCCACGTTTCCCTGGCTACTGAGCCGGAATATGTCCCAAGTACCCCAGCAGAAGAGCTGACAGCGGGGCAGAGTGCAGTCGGCCTCTGCCCTCCCTTTGTCCCTTGTACAGAGCAGGAGGTCCTGCAGGTTATACCAGCAGAAGAGCTGGCATCAGGGCAGAGTGCCGCTGGCCTCTGCCCCTCAAGTCCCCTCAGCGTGTTGCACCATCACCCCAGCAAAATATCCAGGTGCCTGGTTAGACTTCCCTCCAAAGGGGAGATGTGTGACGAAGTGCCCTTCGCCACTTTGGCTTGGAGAGGACTGTTTGCCAGCCTCCTGCCCTGCGACTATGGCCCTGGTACATATTGCCCTTTGGAACCAGTGTTCGGCCATACCAGAGTGTATGTCACTCATTCTGGCCCTTTACATACAGGGGGTCATTCTGTACTTGCCCTGTGGGAGCGGTGATACCCCAGATAGCTATGCCATGGAGCCCATTCATATGATGAAAGACTATGGGAAAGACTTTAGCTACTTGGCAATTGAACTGTGTGAAGAGGATCTGAGCGCTATTCAGGAGTTTTGTGCGCTCAGATCCCAGCTATCTGGGGATATGGGAAATGTGAGTAAATGTGAGTTGCAGTAATGCTGATGGGTTGTCAAACTAGAGAATTGACCAACAAATACTTTTGTCCGGACATCCCCAGGCCGATCCGTCGGGATCAGACCGTGTATGCCGGCTTATGGTCACGGGGGAGGTGTGTAGCGGAACCCATCACTGTTTTACCCTGTTTTATGATTATTATGGTTAAAATATGATCCTACAATATGTATGCTGGTTTATGCTCTGCAGAATATTAGTCAGACTTTTGCAGACCTAGGCTAATAGATAATCCTATTACAGAGATTCAAGAGATAAGAAAGTTGTAAAGGATCCTTGCATTTTCCAAAGTGTTTTCATTCTCAGATAAGAACAAAGAAGTGTAATTGAATCAATGTCTGATTGTATCAAAGTTGCCAGGGAGGTGTGACCCACCTATTGTTCTCTTTATGTGTATTGTGTCGCCAAATATGGGCATGTGTATTGCCTGTGGGAAGAGATGGGTATAAGTATTTCTGCAATAACAAAATAAAGTCAGTATTCATTTGACTCCCAAATTGTGTGTCGTCCAATATGGGAGGTCGGGAATGGTGAGCCTGTAGTGCTTCTTGGATATTTTACCGTATACCAGCCGAGATTTTGGACTGCGTGTTCCTGCTCCGTTACATATATATATATATGTGGTATATAGTGGTACTTTGATTCTCATACTTACTCTGGACTGAAGGATGAGCACCAAACAGGTTGAGCTACAAACAAGCATTTCCCTTAGGAATCAATGCAAATAAAAATAATCTGTTCCAGACAGATTTTAGTATAACTAATTTTTATTGAAAGAAAAGAAGGTTGTGCCAAGTCCAAATATACATCGCAAGACTGACACAATATAGAAGCAATTAGCATTATGTATGTCAAGCCATTTATTTTCCTCGTTACTTTTTTATTTTATATTTCTTTCTAAATTAATCAGCAAAGTTTAGTATTGTCTAAAAAATCAAAACCACAACAAACAAGAAATCCTTCGCCATCTAAGACCAATGTAGAATGTTTCCACCACTCTTGCGACTCGCGTAACACATTAATAACATTACCAATATCTACAATGGCGCTTTACGATACGACATAGCAAAAATACAAGGTTAACGGCCAAACCGCGCACATCCAAAAAACGCAAGTAAAATACAAATAAATACAAAAAAAAACATCACTCACAGCACGGGGGAACAGCCAGGACGTCAAACTACAAAATACACTATTACAAATGACTGAAAATGCTTGAATCTACAATGGCGCTTTACACAACTACACCAAGACCAACAGATTTCCCTCGCGCACGCTGCCTATTTCTAATGCACAGTTGGTACATTCATTACACTTTATCATCAGAGCACCAACACTCAAACTGTACATTGTATGGTGCCGGAAAATACAAACAGATTGTTAGCTCTTCAAACTATTATTTGCTGGATGTATTCATTACAAGTATATTAATTTATTAAAGAAAGAATTAATTCATTATTGATTAAGTAAATATAGATAAATATATATCTCTCTTTATAATGAGTGACGAAGGTGCTCAGAGGAGCAAAAATAGACGAGACCGAAGGCGCTCAGCACGAGGCTCGCCATGAGCGCAGAAGTACAAAAAGGTTTACATTGTCTGTCAAACAGCATTCCCATGGCTTCAAATTGTATTGCCCCATCATTTTTGACGAGCAATTCGCTAGTATATATATACAGTATATATGTATTTATTTATAATGTATGATATATGCCAACTTATTAGATATTTATATATAAAATAAATGATGGGTCGAAGACATACTGCTCCATAGTCCTGGCTCAAATATTTTCAGGCCTCCAAGAGATCTATAAAATAGAGGAAGACCTTAAAGTTATCCACCTCCAGATTACAAACTATCAGCCTTATTAAATTGTGATTCGGCCAATTGAATAGGGCTCTATTTATGCACACAGCATATTTTTTTTAAGAAGTTTGTAGTTAGTGACTTCTATCAAAAAACAAGTCCTTCACTAACTAAAAACTTCAGTAAAAAAAATATGCCGTGTGCTTAAATAGAGCCCTTTTAAAGTTACCGAATCGCAATTTAATAAGGCTGTATATAAATAGATTAAGAAATTAAGGTACTCATTTTTTGCAGAAAATTATCATTAAATTGATTCACGGTTATAAAAAAGAATAATTAATTTCAAATATATATAATCTTAAGAATATTTTATCCTCTAAAATTACCATTGAAATTACAAAGAAATGGGATTGTTTACTTTCAGACAATATACAGTAGATAATCAAAAAATAATAAATAGTGTTTCTGAAATTAAAAAAAACATGTTTTATCTATTATTATTTTTATTCAAAATAAAAATGTTATTGAAATTATATTATCTTCCTAAAATCTTTTGTAGATTTAAGAATATTAGTATAAATAAATATCATAAATGTAAGATTTGGAATACTTCTTACATTCATATTTATTGACCATGTGGTACAATTTGTAAACTTAGGTGTAATATACTAAGTTGGTTAATGACATGTTATTAAGCCCTTTGCAAGTCCTCCTTGGTACCCGTAACTTGTGTTTCGACTTTTGCCATTTGCTGTCTTGGCGGCTTGCTTAGCGAGGGAGACTTGGGGCAATTGTACAGCGATTAGCGATTTTAGCGATCGTAACTCTTGCAGACGGAAAAGGCCTTAACTTGCGATGTTAACTATCGCAAGGAATGGGAGGCCGGAGCCCGTAACCCAATCAGAGCCTGACATATGACGCCAATTGAACAGCAAAATAAGTTCCAGCGTCCCTTACAGACACCCGAATCTCCCGATGCCTCAATTGAATGAGGTTCTTGGTGTACATTAACTAATATAAAATACATTTGAATACATAGGGAGTAACAAGAGAGGCATTACATTTGCATTACATTACAGCATTTATTATTAACAAAAGGTGAATTGCTTGAAATGGATAGATCAGAGGTACAGCTCCAGAATCCATTTCTCTGATAACCGTGGACAAAAGCAAAGAAAGTCCAGTTGTTTTAATCCAATTACCATCTTTCAATACTTAAACTAATTCTTTCACTACCACAAGGAGAACTCCTTGATGTAGGGCTACGAAGAGCCCTTGTGGGGAACTGTATGTTTGTATAAAGGTCTCTAGTGCTTTTCTTCTTACCATATGTGTCTCCACATGCTTTTGCTGCCTGATACTTGGAAACAAACACATTTTCATCTTCATCGTCATCATAATTATTCAACACCCCAAGCTGATATAGGTAGTTTCTAGTTCTAAAGCCCCTATATGTGGATTGGATTTTAACGGCTGCGCAATGCATTTCTTTTAATGACTGCCTAGTTTTGTAACCCTTCCAGTGTGCTTGGATAACAGTGGCAGCCTGTTTCTGCTGCTGGTAATGCTTCCTAGTCTTGAACACCCTGTTGTCTCGTGTATTAATATTGGATGAAGGCTGAATTCTAATGCTTTGAGGCTGCTGTGACCGCCAAGATGTGTCTTTTGTATGCCTGTGTTGGTGACCTATTCGGGTGACTTGTTTTGAGCTAGTATGAACATTGTGTGTGTGTTGGTCATCCATTTGGGACACTCGTTTTGGACCAGTACAAGCATGGTGTGTATGTTGGTCATCCATTTGGGATACTCGTTTTGGACCAGTACAAGCATGGTGTGTATGTTGGTCATCCATTTGAGAGACATGTTTTGCATATTTAGAGTGTGTCTCATGATGCTTTGGAGATGTACTACTTAAAGTTTTTGATGAGCAAGTTTGTGAGTAATTGTTTGTGTCATATTTTCTGCTATGCCTTGATATATCTTTTTCACAGTGAGGTGTTACAGACCTTTTGAACTCAATGTCATATCTAGTATCCTTTACAACTCTGCTTTCTACAGCTGACTTTGGACTCCTCCTACACACTGGCATCTGATGGGAATAATCTGCATGCTTCATATGTAGGGTTTTCTGGTGGAGCTTAGGTTCTTTTGCATTATTGATAACCAGGCCTTTCATTTTCTCTCTGGCCATTTCGGGTGAATATTCAAACTCATTGCTGTAATCAAATACACGTTGATCTCTACTATGGCTAGTTTTTTTGCAAATACAACCATCACTTGTTGGTAAAGGTTTTGAGTGTATTTTTTTGTGAGAACATGTAGTATCTTCCTTCATTTGTCTCCTGACAATACAGGAGTTATCTGATTCTTCTGGTGAAGACGTTAATGTTTCATGCAAGTTTTTTATTGGACCACTTCCAATGCCTTCAAGAATGTAGCTCTCTGGTTTCTTAATGTGTATGTGTTTGTTGTTACTGTGACTATTTTCTCTAACAGGCTGTTTTCGATTGGACGTGTTTGATAAGCAGACATTTTTATCAGGTTTTCTGTTAGTGGCATTGCTGGAAATGATAAATTGAGATCTTACAATGCTTATAGGTTCTTGTGTGGAGAGTTTTCCGCACTTACAGGAGATGCATTGCAGAAGTGATGTCTCATCAGATGTTGATCTGTGTGTATCAGAATCAGAAGTTTCCTGTCCAGTAGACCTCTGTGTATGCCTGTTGGTATTTTTCTCTCTCAAATTACATAATTGTTTGCGTGTTCTGTAGCCTTTATAATGGGCCTGGATAGTTGTTGCAGCCTGGTTTTCATCTAAAGTTTGTAACGGAGATCTAAAGTCTTTGTAATCCCATTTATTATTTTTACTCTCTGGCTGCCTGAAATGAGTGAAGTATTCAGTTTCTATGTTGTCTTTTCGTTTCTTGTATTCCTTGTGATAGGTTTGGGTACCAGCATTTGATTGGTTCCGGGAGATTCCATTTTTCTTTGTGCTGTGATTCCTATATTTTTCACTCAAGCGTTTCCTTACAATGTAACCACTCCAGTGTGCCTGGATGACCGTGGCTGCCTCATTCATAATGGCGTAATCATCCTCTGGTAGAGTATTGTCATAATTTAAGAAACTCTGTGATTCAATATTTCTATACTTATCTTTGGAGTGAAAGCGGTTTAAAGGCGGATAGGATGTTTTTATGGTTATGTTGGTTTGGCTTTGGGAATTCATCTTCACGTCTTGATGGAGGTGGGAGTTGATGAGAAGAGTTTCTGCAAATATTTCAAAAACAAATCATCACTTATTACCGAGGCGTAATCAATATAGCAAATTCATATATATCAATTCAGCAAATTCATATATAGGGTTGGGATATATGTGCTATATGTTGCAATTCTATAACATATCATTGGCCTTTTACAAGTAAAAAATACGCAATAAAGCAGGGCCCAAATGCCATCACCTAAGAAATTCAGTGTAAGCAAGTTAGTTTGGAAAATAACATTGTATTATATGCCAAAAAAGAGGTTAATTAGCCAAAACCTTTTGATATTTTGGCTTCAACAATTATTGGTCCAACCTATCCAA
The DNA here is from genome assembly GCA_027410445.1 of Discoglossus pictus. Classification (NCBI taxonomy): domain Eukaryota; kingdom Metazoa; phylum Chordata; class Amphibia; order Anura; family Alytidae; genus Discoglossus; species Discoglossus pictus. The sequence goes on from CM050163.1 coordinate 282,881,572, forward strand.
AAAAATAACAGCATTTCTGAATGGACTGTGACAGACCATCCACGGTAACAGTGAGTGGTTGCTGTTCACAGACATGTAATGTCCCAAGGTAAATGGAAATACAGAAACTTAGCAAATAAAGTGTCAGTGATATTTCATTTAAAATGTTGTGACATTAGAAACAAATACCTATTTTGATAACTTATGAATAGAAACACAAAGCTGCATCTGATGCTTAAATATGCTTTAAACCTAAGGCAAAAACTACTAGTGCAGAGTGGTGGTGAGAAAGAAAACCCTGAGAAGGCAAAATCAACGAAAAATTTGAGGTATCTACTAAGCTAGACACATGTTTATATAAGCCAGATACAGTTGGAGACCCCAAAGAAAAAGAAAGGAAAAGTAAAATATCATTTTTATCTGTATTTGTAACGCACTAACATATACTGTAGCGCTGAACAAGGGTTAAGTATAAGGTAAAACAAAATTGACATATTGCAAGAGTGGAGAGCCCTGTCTTTGAGTTTTAGAATCTACTGTCTTAGAATCTAGTGTGCGCTAAAGCACGTTACAAGATTGAAAACTTGCAAACTTGCAATCGAATTAGTTAGGGTGGTAGGGTGATAGATGTGTTGTGCATGTCAAGGCTGATGGTGATAGGTTTCTTTAAACAGATGTATTTTGAGTGAGGTTTTGAAGCATGAGGATAGTCTAGTGGAGCGAGGCTAGGAGTTCCAGAGAATTGGGGAAAACGAGAAAAGTCATTTAGAAGGGAGTGAGAGGAGGTGATATGAGAGGAGGAGAGAAGAAGGTTGTTAGCAGAATGAAGAGGGTGGGTAAGGGAGTATTTTGAGGGCAGAAATATAAAGTGGTGCGTTGTCGTTGAGGGCTTTGGTAGTTAGGGTCATGATTTTACATTTTATTCTGGAGGCCAGTGGAGTGATTGGCAGAGATGTGCTGCAGACACTGAACGTTGAGTATGGTAGATGAGCCTAGTGGAGGCGTTCATTATGGATTGGAGTGAAGACAGATGGGTGGGGAGACCAGCAAGGAGCGAGTTGAAGTAGTCGAGGTGGATATGATGAGAGAATGTATTAGAGTTTTAGTTGTGTCTTGTGTAAGGTTGTGAAAGATTCTGGAGATGAATTTTTAGATGGAAGAGACAAGATTCAGTTAATGATTGCATATGAAGATTGAAGGAGAGGGCAGGGTCCAATAGAACCCCAAAACAGCGGGCCTGTGAGGTGGGGGTAATGATGGCATTGTCGACAGTGAGAGATATTTGAGGAGTGGAAGCTGTATTAGAGGGTGGGAAGATTAGGAGCTCAGTGTTTGACATGTTGAGTTTGAGTTGATATGCAGACATCCAGGAAGAAATGCTTGAGAGGCAGTTGGAAACATGTGTTAGAAGAGAGGGGGAAAGATCAGGTGCAGAGAGGTAGATTTGGGTGTTGTCTGCGTAGAGGTCATACTGAAACCCAAAGGATTTTATTAGGGTACCAAGTGAGGACGCGTAAATGGAGAAGAAGAGCCCACCCAGGACAGAACCTTGGGGTACGTCAACAGACAGAGGGAGATGTGTAGAAGTGGTGTCAGAGAAGGAGACACTAAATGTTCGGTCATGTAGGTTAGATGAGAACCAAGAGAGAGCAGTGTCACGGATGCCAAGAGAGTGGAGAATGTGGATTAGTAAGGGATGGTCAACTGTATCAAAGGCAGCAGAAAGATCCAGAAGAATTAGAATAGAGAAGTGACCCTTTGACTTGGCGGTGAGCAGGTCGTTAGTGACTTTAGTGAGATCAGACTCTGTGGAGTGTTGGGGCCGGAAGCCGGATTGGAAGGGATCAAGAAGAGAACTGGAGGAAATAAATTTGGTAAGGCAATTGTAGATGAGCCACTCAAGCAGTTTTGAAGCCAGGGGAAGTGGAGTGATATGGCGATAGTTAGAAGCAAAAGGTATTGTGTCTGGTACAGGAGGGAGAGAGAGGTGCTGAGCGTGTTAGGATAGAAGGTTATACACTTATTTAAAGAGGTGTGTTTTTAGTGAGGTTTTGAATGTTTTGAGGCAGGAGGATAATCTGGTGGAGCGAGCCAAGGAGTTCCAGAGAATAGGGGCAGCACGAGAGAAGTCCTGAAGGCGTGAGTGAGAGGAGGTGACAACAGTTGTAGAAAGAAGGACATTAGCAGAACGAAGAGGTGGGTCATTGGCAGAATGAAGAGGTGGGTGGGGGAGTATTTGGAGATGAGAGCAGAGATGTACAGGGGTGCGCTGTTGTTGAGGTCTTTGTGAGTTTGGGTCATGATTTTAAATTTTATTCTGAAGGCTAAGGAAAGCCAGTGGAGTGATTGACAGAGAGGTGATGCCAACACTGAACGTTGTGTAAGGAAGATGAGTCTAGCAGGGGCATTCATAATGAAGTGAAAGTGGGGATAGTCGGGTGGTGGGTAGGCCAGCAAGGAGCGAGTTGAAGTAGTCAAGTCGAGTGATGATGAAAGAGTGTATTAGGATTTTAGTTGTGTCTTGTGTAAGATAGTGACGAATTCTGGAGATGTTTTTTAGATGGAGAAGACAAGATTTAGTTAGTGACTGTATGTGAGGGATGGAAGACAAGGGAGGATCCAGTAGAATCCCAAGGCAACGGGCTTGGGAGGTGGAAGTGATGATGTCATTGTTGACAATGAAAGAGGTGTGAGGAATTGATGCTGTGGTATAGGGACGGAAGATTATGAGTTCAGTCTTAGACATGTTGAGTTTGAAATGGTGGATGGACATCCAATACTAGAGAGGCAGTTGGAGATATATGTTAGAAGAGAGGGGGATAGATCTGGTGCAGAGAGGTAGATTTGAGTGTCATCTGCATAGAGATGATACAGAAGCCCAAAATACTTTATTAGGGTACCAAATGAGGATGTATAGATGGAGAAGAGGAGGGGGCCTAGGACTGATCCTTGGGGTACGCCAACAGACAGGGGGTGAGGAGAAGAAGAAGTGTTGGAGAAGGAGACACTGAATGATCGATTTTGTAGGTATGATGAGAACCACGAGAGAGCAGTGTCTCGAATACCGAGGGAGGAGAGGATATGGAGTAGAAGTAGATGGCCGACTGTGTCAAAGGCTGCAGAGAGATCTAGAAGAAGAAGAATAGAAAAGTGACGCTTTGACTTGGCAGTGAGCAGTGACTTTTGTGAGAGCTGTCTCAGTGGAGTGTTGCACGAAAGCCGGATTGGAAGGTGTCAAGAAGGGAGTTAGAGGAAATAAAGCTGGTAAGGTGGTTATAGACAAGCAGCTCCAGCAGTTTGGAAGCCAGGGGAAGAGACAGGGCGGAAGTTAGACGCAACGTTAGATGAAGGTTTTTTGAGGGTGGGTTTAATTGTGGCATGTTTTAGAGAAGATGGAAACATGCCAGCGTTTAGGGAAAGTTTGAAAATATGTGTGAGAGCTCGGATTAGTGTGATAGATAGGGGAGTGATGAGCTGAGATGGAATAGGATCCAGAGGACAGGTAGTGTAATGGAACAGTATATACCTAATAGTATTTTCTAAATAAAATGAACACAGTGAAGGTCCCAATTATGGGTTAGTAAAGTGTCAATATTATATGTACATTTGATAATGAAAGTTACTAAACAATGTCCTCTAGTACAAAAACATGCTTGGTTGTTGTTATTGATGAATAGCTCCCTGTATTAATGGCTTTGTTTAGCTTATGACATCTGAGGTGTCACTCAGTGAAATGCAGGCTCTGTTGATACCAGAAAATCCATATGTTAAAGGAGCACACTGATCTAATGAGGTAATTAGATACTGAAAAAAATACCAGGCTGGGAGGAGCATTGCTTGAGCTGAGTGACAACCAAAATTTAGTAAATTGAAAGCTCTTTTTCCATTACTAGAGAAAAAACTTTAAATTAGAACTATTCCTAAGTTGCCATTGACAATTAATAGATAAGCCTTTATATTTATAAAGAGTCAAGGGCCCTCCATAATGACAGCATACTCTTTTAAAGATCTAACAAAATGAATACACTCTCAAATATATTAACTATTAGACATGAAGCCCTTACAAGAGTAGGGCCCTCAATTCCTCCTGTACCAAATGTCTTGTTTTCAGATGTATGTAAAGAAATGGTATCCATTGTTGTACTCTAAATCTACAAAATCAGCTGGCACGCACACAAATACAATATAATAATAATGCAGTTATGCTTTAATTGGAGCAACCATTGCTATCTGTATCCAAGTTCTCCAAGCAAGCAAAAAAACAGGTTCACAAAGAAAGCAATGGTTACACCACAGCATAAATGCATATCATAGTTAATACATTTAAGGGTGTATTAACTTGTTTTATGTCTAAACATTTTGCCATTATCAGTAATTATATAATTATGTACCCTTCAAATAGTCTGTGAAATGCAAAATACATTATTTATAAAATGAATTAATGTAATTAGGGTGTTACGAAAAATACATATTTTCACAGCCAGTTAAGCAGCAGATCACTTTATGATTGAACCATGAGATACAAAATCTAAAGATTCAGGCCTCCATTCCATGGCTCCCATAATAACTCTTGAAAAGTTGACTTTCAACTACGGGAGTTTTGAAAAGCACATTTCTAGTGCTAGTCTGTGGTTCCTTCAATATATGCTGTAATGTATGCTTGCAGCCTGCTGCTGGAGACTCCAAGTCTGGATCTCAGTAGTCTCCATAACAATGCTACACAATGGTAGTCACTAACTTGAACACACCACACTATGGCCCTCATTCAATTGCGATTTGGCCAATTGAATAGTGCTCTAAATAAGCACATAACATATACTTTTTAAATAAGTTTTTAGTTATTAAACATCTATCCAAAAGCAAGGTTTTCCCTAACTAAAAACTTATTTAAAAAATATATGTTATATGCTTTTTTAGAGCCTTATTCAATTGGCCAAATCGCAATTGAATGAGGCCCTATCTATATAGACCATAATTCCCATTAATATACTCTGCCCCCTATGAGCATGGGTATCAATCAGCTAAAGTATAACCATGGAGGCCTTTTCAACCCCATGACACCACATCTTAACCCATGACCATGTAGGTCCCTCTCAACTCCCATGGACAATCATGGCACCTAAATTTAACCCCTCTTCCACTGGGGTCTCAATGGACCCACATTGTATTCTAAGCTATGACCATGTGGGTCCTTATGGACCTCTATGGCACCTAGTTTAACCCTTAAACAATGGTGATCCTCAAGGACTCCCAGGCCCCCTTCATACCACAACAGGAGTCCATATTTGACCCCCATGGACCCTCATCTCCCCATTGGGGTCCATATGAGTTTGCGTTGATGTTCGGACATCCAGAGAGATAGATTTGAGTGTCAACTGCATAAAGACAATACTGAAATCCAAGAGATTGTATTGGGGTGCCAAGGGAGGATGTATACATGGAAGTAGGTTAGTCATTTAAGGTTGTTTTTAACATTGTTTTGATATGGGAGAGAACATAATGAGCTGCATTAAAGCAGTGATACCAATTAGAAACAGCTGTGCAGTGTGGAAGAAAATGTTACATTTTCAATCTTAGTTCATTATTAGATATATTGTTCTTTTTCACACATTGGGTATCATGCAGAGGCTTAGCCTAGTGGCAAAGCGCAAGTAGCTATAAGGTTTAAGATCTAGGATTGCTTCATCTCCCAGTAACATTTATTATTTTTTAAAGTATAAATAGTTTTTATTTTATTTTTAATTAAACCATAAGTCACAAAGTTTTACATATAAGTAAGTATGCCACTGATCCTTTGTTTTGTCTACAAAAGGGTTTTTCAAGCTACAGTTCCACTACAAACCATTTTTTAGTTCCTACAACAACAGTATTTTGTGGTACTAAGTACTTTCGAATACAGTAAGTTCTTATTGAGATACTCAGTACTAAACCCAATACACCAGCACGCTGTGTTTTAGCAATGTAGCTACTGAATGTATCTGCCTTTATTACATAAATGTCATTTTTATTTCTTATAATAGAAAATATGTATGAGGCAAATAGGTGAGCTGTAATGGTTTAAAATACCTTTTTTTTGCAACTGATTTGCTTCTGGCAAGTACTGTGTTTATTTTCTGTGTACAGTGATTTGTCCAGGTGAGAGGGGAGTGTTTTTGCCTGTGTTAAACTTGCGTTTGTGACTTGTGTGTGTCTCCTTGCAACTGATTTGCAGAAACATCAAATTAGCAAAACATGTCCCTCTCTTTGATACTATTCTTATTCTCTCATTTGCTGCCACTCGCACTCAGATCAAGAAAGTTGATTGTTATTCATATTATTTACTTTTCAAAATCAAAAAGTTTGCAGACTTTGTTTATGAATAGAACAATCCACATAGACGTTGTATCATTGGATCATGAGGGGTGTTTTTATCTATCATCGGAGAGAGGGGTGGGAGACAAGGGAGAGCCATGATGAATTGTTAGACAACTGGATGTGATTGATATTGACACCATCTCATTCCACCTCACCTCAGACCCAAAAGCAGTCAGCTTGCATCAATAAATGCAATCCCTGCTCTCCAGAAATGTGAAAGCCACTCTCACACACAGAACTTCCACTTCAGTAACATGGTAGCCTCCAAGGGTGAGCAAAGACATCCAGTGTATTCAAAAAAAAAATTCCCCAATTATGCAAAATCAAATGAAATGCACAAAGGCTGAAATGTTGGCAAGAGTTAAAAAAAATTCTTTAAAACTTGATTGAACACATGATAGATATACCACAAAAATTTAACATGGCATGGTATTAAATAAGCAGCATGTGTGAAACAACAAATATGCATAATAAAAAGTGATTCCATGGAAGCCTGATAGTCTTTAATTTTGTGTTTTTGAACAAAAAAAGAATATAATGAGCAAGGAATATGGTAATGAGGAAATAGAGGGAATAGTATACAGAATATGTATAGTACCTGTCCTGATTATGAGATAGACGTAGAAGAAAACCCACAGTTATGTTGGGTAAAAACCATAGGCCCACTTATGGGTGTGGAGTGACTTTGGGATCGGAGGACAATGTGGCCAGAGGAATCAACAAGTGTGGTTAATAATATAAAGAATGTACAACACCCACTTCCGTAAATTACACAATAGAACAAAGATCAGTGTGAAAATGATGGGCGTGCTTATCCTAGTGACCAATATTTGCTATGTGCAGTACAATAAAGTAAGTATATGTATTGCATTAGGTACAAGTATAACAGTGTCATGAATGTACAATAGGTCACTAGGCCCCAAGATCAACTGATAATATTTCAGGTAGAAATGCATACAAAAAGACATGTATATAGTATGACAGAAAAAGACAACAGGGTTATGCAAATCAACCCCATGAGGAAAGATACCCTGCTGAATGTGCGGGATATCATAATTGAGAACAAGTCAGTATCCTACAAATCTGGTGTGGCCTTCTACTATTGGAGTTAGATAAGCCTGATATGGGGTTCCCTGGTAGTTAAGATTTGGTGCTTTCAGCGCCACGACCTTGACCAGAATTGAACCCAAGAGGTCACACCACTCTGAAGCCATGCAGGGTTGGGCCAGGTCAGTACTTGGATGGGAGACCACCTAGGAATAATAGGATCTGCATGGTGTACCCCACTGGAGCAGGAACTGGCAACACACTCCAGTGTCTCTGCCATGAATACCAAGTAGGTCAGCATGGTGTGTTGCAGTCCATGAGGTCAAAGAGTGTCAGACACGGCTGAACAACACAAACATACATACATAAACCTGATAAAGAATGACAGACTCCCACATACATAATGACAGAGAGAATGACTGCATGCAGACAAAACAGAGTGACCTACAAAAATGTAACATGACTCATATAGAGAGTGAGAGACATACAGAGAAATTGTGAGTGTCATGAAGGCACAAAGATGCAGAAGCCATAGATCCCAACACTTAAAAGTAGATAAAAGGGAATATGTGTATGGTATTCTTGGAGAAAAAAAAAATCCACTGGGTAATGTTACTACCATTCTGTACATAAAGTAAACTCTGAGGTACATACACTTAATATGTGCACAAAATGGCGGTAGAGCACCTCACTTTTGAATATATATATATATTGAATCTGTATATGCAATTGTTGCATATAAATAACTAAACGTGGTGGGATGTAATCACAAAAAAACATTAACAAAATACTGAAATCCATGTATTTTTTTCTCTCTATCCCTGATTTTGACATTTCTTCTTCCCATGGTGTCTCTGTATACCTCAAATGACCTCTTCATCTAACCACACCCCATTCCCTCTATCTTTCCCCTATGTATCACTCCAGTGAGGCTACAGCTTCTCTCAAATGGTCTCTCTTTTTCTTTATACCATCTATATTTTCCCCAGTGTCCTTCTATTACTAGCTATGATGACTTGTCCAGGGTGGTCACATTACCAGCGCTGTCCAGGTTACCAGAGTACGTTCACGTTACCAGCGCTGTCCAGGTTACCAGGGTGGTCACGTTACCAGTAATGTCCAGGTTACCAGGGTGGTCACGTTACCAGCGCTGTCCAGGTTACCTGGGTGGTCACTTTAAGAGCGCTGTCCAGGTTACCAGAGTACGGTCACGTTACCAGCGCTGTCCAGGTTACCAGAGTACGGTCACGTTACCAGCACTGTCCAGGTTACCAGAGTACGGTCACTTTACCAGCGCTGTCAAGGTTACCAGAGTACGGTCACGTCACCAGCGCTGTCCAGGTTACCAGAGTACGGTCACGTTACCAGCGCTGTCCAGGTTACCAGAGTACGGTCACGTTACCAGCACTGTCCAGGTTACCAGAGTACGGTCACTTTACCAACGCTGTCCAGGTTACCAGAGTACGGTCACGTTACCAGCGCTGTCCAGGTTACCAGAGTACGGTCACGTTACCAGCGATGTCCAGGCTACCAGAGTACGGTCACGTTACCAGCGCTGTCCAGGTTACCAGAGTACGGTCACGTTACCAGCGATGTCCAGGTTACCAGAGTACGGTCACGTTACCAGCGCTGTCCAGGTTACCAGAGTACGGTCACGTTACCAGCGATGTCCAGGTTACCAGAGTACGGTCACGTTACCAGAGCTGTCCAGGTTACCAGAGTACGGTCACGTTACCAGCACTGTCCAGGTTACCAGAGTACGGTCACGTTACCAGCGATGTCCAGGTTACCAGAGTACGGTCACGTTACCAGCGCTGTCCAGGTTACCAGAGTACGGTCACGTTACCAGCGCTGTCCAGGTTACCAGAGTACGGTCACGTTACCAGCGCTGTCCAGGTTACCAGAGTACGGTCACGTTACCAGCGATGTCCAGGTTACCAGAGTACGGTCACGTTACCAGCGCTGTCCAGGTTACCAGAGTACGGTCACGTTACCAACGCTGTCTAGGTTACCAGAGTACGGTCACGTTACCAGCGCTGTCCAGGTTACCAGAGTACGGTCACGTTACCAACGCTGTCCAGGTTACCAGAGTACGGTCACGTTACCAGCGCTGTCCAGGTTACCAGAGTACGGTCACGTTACCAACGCTGTCCAGGTTACCAGAGTACGGTCACGTTACCAGCGCTGTCCAGGTTATCAGAGTACGGTCACGTTACCAGTGCTGTCCAGGTTACCAGAGTACGGTCACGTTACCAGCGCTGTCCAGGTTACCAGAGTACGGTCACGTTACCAACGCTGTCCAGGTTACCAGAGTACGGTCACGTTACCAGCGCTGTCCAGGTTACCAGACTACGGTCACGTTACCAACGCTGTCCAGGTTACCAGAGTACCGTCACGTTACCAGTGCTGTCCAGGTTACCAGAGTACGGTCACGTTACCAGCGCTGTCCAGGTTACCAGAGTACGGTCACGTTACCAACGCTGTCCAGGTTACCAGAGTACGGTCACGTTACCAGCGCTGTCCAGGTTACCAGAGTACGGTCACGTTACCAACGCTGTCCAGGTTACCAGAGTACGGTCACGTTACCAACGCTGTCCAGGTTACCAGAGTACGGTCACGTTACCAGCGCTGTCCAGGTTACCAGAGTACGGTCACGTTACCAGTGCTGTCCAGGTTACCAGAGTACGGTCACGTTACCAGTGCTGTCCAGGTTACCAGAGTACGGTCACGTTACCAGCGCTGTTCAGGTTACCAGAGTACGTTCACGTTACCAACGCTGTCCAGGTTACCAGAGTACGGTCACGTTACCAACGCTGTCCAGGTTACCAGAGTACGGTCACGTTACCAGTGCTGTCCAGGTTACCAGAGTACGGTCACGTTACCAACGCTGTCCAGGTTACCAGAGTACGGTCACGTTACCAGTGCTGTCCAGGTTACCAGAGTACGGTCACGTTACCAACGCTGTCCAGGTTACCAGAGTACGGTCACGTTACCAACGCTGTCCAGGTTACCAGAGTACAGTCACGTTACCAACGCTGTCCAGGTTACCAGAGTACGGTCACATTACCAGCGCTGTCCAGGTTACCAGAGTACGGTCACGTTACCAGCGATGTCCAGGTTACCAGAGTACGGTCACGTTACCAGCGATGTCCAGGTTACCAGAGTACGGTCACGTTACCAACGCTGTCCAGGTTACCAGAGTACGGTCACGTTACCAGCACTGTCCAGGTTACCAGAGTACGGTCACGTTACCAGCACTGTCCAGGTTACCAGAGTACGGTCACGTTACCAGCGCTGTCCAGGTTACCAGAGTACGGTCACGTTACCAGCGCTGTCCAGGTTACCAGAGTACGGTCACGTTACCAGCGCTGTCCAGGTTACCAGAGTACGGTCACGTTACCAGCGCTGTCCAGGTTACCAGAGTACGGTCACGTTACCAGCGATGTCCAGGTTACCAGAGTACGGTCACGTTACCAGCGCTGTCCAGGTTACCAGAGTACGGTCACGTTACCAGCGCTGTCCAGGTTACCAGAGTACGGTCACGTTACCAACGCTGTCCAGGTTACCAGAGTACGGTCACGTTACCAGCGCTGTCCAGGTTATCAGAGTACGGTCACGTTACCAGTGCTGTCCAGGTTACCAGAGTACGGTCACGTTACCAGCGCTGTCCAGGTTACCAGAGTACGGTCACGTTACCAACGCTGTCCAGGTTACCAGAGTACGGTCACGTTACCAGCGCTGTCCAGGTTACCAGACTACGGTCACGTTACCAGCGCTGTCCAGGTTACCAGAGTACGGTCACGTTACCAGTGCTGTCCAGGTTACCAGAGTATGGTCACGTTACCAACGCTGTCCAGGTTACCAGAGTACCGTCACGTTACCAGTGCTGTCCAGGTTACCAGAGTACGGTCACGTTACCAACGCTGTCCAGGTTACCAGAGTACGGTCACGTTACCAGCGCTGTCCAGGTTACCAGAGTACGGTCACGTTACCAGCGCTGTCCAGGTTACCAGAGTACGGTCACGTTACCAGCGCTGTCCAGGTTACCAGAGTACGGTCACGTTACCAGTGCTGTCCAGGTTACCAGAGTACGGTCACGTTACCAACGCTGTCCAGGTTACCAGAGTACGGTCACGTTACCAACGCTGTCCAGGTTACCAGAGTACGGTCACGTTACCAGCGCTGTCCAGGTTACCAGAGTACGGTCACGTTACCAGCGCTGTCCAGGTTACCAGAGTACGGTCACGTTACCAGTGCTGTCCAGGTTACCAGAGTACGGTCACGTTACCAGCGCTGTCCAGGTTACCAGAGTACGGTCACGTTACCAGCGCTGTCCAGGTTACCAGAGTACGGTCACGTTACCAGTGCTGTCCAGGTTACCTGGGTGGTCACTTTAAGAGCGCTGTCTAGGTTACCAGAGTACGGTCACGTTACCAGCGCTGTCCAGGTTACCAGAGTACGGTCACGTTACCAACGCTGTCCAGGTTACCAGAGTACGGTCATGTTACCAGCGCTGTCCAGGTTACCAGAGTACGGTCACGTTACCAGCGCTGTCCAGGTTACCAGAGTACGGTCACGTTACCAGCGCTGTCCAGGTTACCAGGGTACAGGCAGACATCAGGGTATATGAGACACTCCTCGGTTCTAGTGACTGACAGTTGATCTGATCATTCTATAATGGTGAGGAGGATCTGGACTCTTCAGCCTCAAGTAGAGTTGTACAAAGTCCTACTGAGAGCATGCTACTAGCCAGATGTGCTCAGATAAATTATTTATGTATATGTATGAATACTATAGATAATGCAACCCTCAATTAAATATAGTGTGTAGTAGTATTAGTACTTTTAGTACCCTTGAAACTAATACTAAGCACTTGAACAAGTATAGGGCTTGAAACCAATAGCTTACAGGATTTAAGCTGTGAATTTCAATCAGTCAGTTCCTGATTTATTTTCTTAACTCTCATAGCCTGCTACTAAAATGCAAAATTATTGGAGTATCCAAAATAGGCAGTTTTCCAGAACTTTTGCAGAGCACACCTTCATAAGCTTTTAATGTTCCACTATGTGTGCAGCCATATTGTTATTAACAGTACTCCCTTGATAGCAAGGCCTTCATCTTGTTAATGCTGCAGTTAATTCATATGAAAGCCTTGACCTGTAGTCACTAGTGGCATTGCATGACCAAGTAAAATACACAGGAGTACACATGCATGCCCACAGTGTTGCATATTAATTTACGACTGCAGCATTTAGAACATTGAGCAATATTAATAGCAAATTGGCTGTGGAACATGTAAGGGCTAAATGGGGAGTAAAGATCAGTTATCCCTTTAATTTAATAATATATGAATACAGGAAAATGGTCTGCTGCTCAATGTTAAAAAGACGAAGATCATGGCAAACAGCAATCTCAGTTCCTGGCAAATAGACGGGGGAGAAGTGGAGGCAGTGACAGATTTTATTTTCCTGGGATCCAAGAACTCTGCAAATGGTGACTGCAGCCATGCATTTAAAAGATGTTTACAAGCTAGTACAAAGTAAAAATATTAAACTATCAACAAAGGTCCCCATAGTGTGAACTCCCAGTAGTAACATACGGATGTGAGAGCTGGATCATAAAGAAGTCTGAGCGTCGTAGAATTGATGCCTTTGAATTGTGGTTTTGGCAAAAACTACTTAGGCCCTCATTTAATTGCGATTTGGCCAACTGAATAGGGCACTAAAGCACATAACATATTTTTTTAAAGAAGTTTTTAGTTAGTAAACATCTATCCAAAAGCAAGGTTTTCACTAACTAAAAACTTCTTTAAAAAAAATATGCTATGTGCTTATTTAGAGCCCTATTCAATTGGCCAAATCGCAATTGAATGAGGGCCTTAGAGTCCCTAGGACTGCAAGAAGATCCAATAAATCAGAACTTCAGGAAATCAAGACAAACTGTTCACTGGAAGGTATGATCATGAGGCTGAAGCTCAAATATTTTGGCCATATCATGAGATGGCAGAATAACGTAGAGAAGAAGCTGGGAAAGATTGAAGGCACAAGAAGAAGGGGACGACAGAGGTGGAGATGGATAGATGAGGTCACTGAAGCAATGGACATGAACTTGAGGAGGGGCAGTGACTGAGAGATGTACCTGGCATGCTGTGGTCCATGAAATCACGGAGAGTTGGACACAACTGAATGACTAAACAACAGGAAAATATGTTTTAAAGTAAAATTTTGATTAAAATAGCATTTTTTCAGACTTCACTAATACTTTAACAATGCTTTGGCTTTGAAAAAAATGTCAGTATGTACCTCAGTGAATTAACATAATTAGGTTACAAAGTTACTTTCTTTCTTATTCCCTCCTATCTTATGCTTCTCTTCTCCTCTTATCACCTCCTTCAGGACTTTTCTTGTGCTGCCCCTATTGTTTGGAACTCCTTGCCTCGCTACACTAGACTATCCTCCTGCTTCAAAGCCTTCAACTAAACTCCCTCAAAATGCATCTGTTTAAAGAAGCTTATCACCTCCTTCAGGACTTTTCTTGTGCTGCCCCTATTGTTTGGAACTCCTTGCCTCGCTACACTAGACTATCCTCCTGCTTCAAAGCCTTCAACTAAACTCCCTCAAAATGCATCTGTTTAAAGAAGCTTATCACCTCCTTCAGGACTTTTCTTGTGCTGCCCCTATTGTTTGGAACTCCTTGCCTCGCTACACTAGACTATCCTCCTGCTTCAAAGCCTTCAACTAAACTCCCTCAAAATGCATCTGTTTAAAGAAGCTTATCACCTCCTTCAGGACTTTTCTTGTGCTGCCCCTATTGTTTGGAACTCCTTGCCTCGCTACACTAGACTATCCTCCTGCTTCAAAGCCTTCAACTAAACTCCCTCAAAATGCATCTGTTTAAAGAAGCTTATCACCTCCTTCAGGACTTTTCTTGTGCTGCGCCTATTGTTTGGAACTCCTTGCCTCGCTACACTAGACTATCCTCCTGCTTCAAAGCCTTCAACTAAACTCCCTCAAAATGCATCTGTTTAAAGAGGTTTATCACCTTCAGCCTTAATATGCACAATACATTTATTACCCTATTCTACCACATCTAAACCCATTATATTATGAGTTTGCGAGTTTTCAGTATTGTTAGGTGCTCTGGGAACAAGCACTATGTACGTTTGATTTTAGGCTCATAGACAGGGCCTTCCATTCCTTGTAATGTGTTAAAATTATAGCACTATGGAATATGTTGGCGTGTTACAAATAAAGGATAATAATAATAATAATACCTAGGTCATGATAAATGCACATATAGAGAGACTCCACATCAAATGTTACAAATTGTACTGAATTTTCCATCTGTGTATTATTTATTTTTTGTTGTATATGCACAGTATCTCTGGTACATGAGGGTAATATGAGTCTTATAGTGATGTAATGGCTTGCCTTCTCTCATAGAGAATCATTGCCAGATACTATTGGTCTTCCTGAAGGATTGTTACTACAGAAATACCTGAAATGGATCTTGTTTTCCTTAAATTTTAATATCATGTAAATAGAATATAAAATGATTGTTTGATTGTTTACATTGTCAGTCTTAATTTGTGTGATCATTTTGACGAATGGAAACTTTTCAGTGTCTAGTGACGTATCTTATGATTGGTGACGCAGAGTTTTAAAAAAGTCTCCCGCCAGTGTGTTTGGCTTCTTTGAAAAAATGTGTAAGAAGGGTGGAGTGCCTTAAAATGAGGCTGCCTTTGCCTTAAAAATAGCTCTTCTATTTCAAACTTATACTTCAAATAAAAAATATATTTCAGCTGATCTCTTTGTATAATAAGAGCAAGGCTGAACAAGTAAGCTGTAATGTGTATATACACATACAAACTCATGCAGTGGAACTTAACAGCCTTATTAAATTGCAATTCGGCCAATTGAATAGGGCTCTATATAAGCACACAGCATATTTTGTTTACAGCAGTTTTTAGTTAGTGAACTTCTATCCAAAAGTAAGGTCTTCACTAACTAAAAGCTTCTGTAAAAAAATGCTATTTCCTTAAATAGAGCCCTATTCAATTGGCCGAATTGCAATTTAATTATGCTGTAAATCGGTAGAAATGATAAATTATCTTGAAGATTGTGGAGATATCAGATACAGATGCAAAGAGCAAAAAACGAAAGCATCATATCATTAGTAACACAAGGGAAAACAAAGGGAAACTGGAGTTATAATAACAGAAGTAAAAAATTAAATCAGAGACTACAAGGGGTTTGGGAACTGTGAAAGTATCATATAATACAAGGGAATAACATAATGGGATTAGCAAGGCAATAAAAGATGCCAGAAACAAAATTATTAAAACTTGCTACTGCCAAACTAAAAGAGACAGAGAGCTATTCTACCCTAAGGTAATACCAGCAAATGAAATAGGCCCTCATTCAATTGCGATTTGGCCAATTGAATAGTGCTCTAAATAAGCACATAACATATATTTTTGAAATACGTTTTTAGTCAGTGAAAACCTTGCTTTTGGATAGATGATTACTAACTAAAAACTTCTTTAAAAAAATATGTTATGTGCTTATTTAGACCCCTATTCAATTGGACAAATTGTAATTAAATGAGGGCTATAGTGTGCTAGAAATACAAGCTTATTCTATGAGCTGCTCGCAAAGGCCTTGAACTCATAATTTTGGCTGCATGTATTTATTATGTTTAGATGTATTCTATTGACTCCAGCTTGCAAATTCCAACCGCAAGGCTGAACTCATAAAGCCTGACTTTTTAAGTCTGATTTCAAGGGCGTGATCATAAGATCTGACAATATTTAAGCAAGCCCGTAATTTACTTCTTAGACACAGACAATAGTAAATGAGACCGTCATCATGACGTCAGTAAAACATGGAAGTTACACGTAATCTGCAATTGGAGGCTAAGAATGAATTAGTGCCAATGAGTAATATTTGCCGATTGGGCTCACAATCAAGCAATCTATAAAATGCATTAGATCATATGTGATCATGATATTTATTAACTACTTGAGTCCCGGGATCAATATTACTCAGAGATAGCTTTTAAAAATAATATGTTTAATTGCATATTTGTATTTTTGAGATTGTTCTGC
The DNA here is from genome assembly GCA_027410445.1 of Discoglossus pictus. Classification (NCBI taxonomy): domain Eukaryota; kingdom Metazoa; phylum Chordata; class Amphibia; order Anura; family Alytidae; genus Discoglossus; species Discoglossus pictus. The sequence continues at coordinate 282,898,058 of CM050163.1, forward strand.
AATTAATTCTAATGTTTTTCTATGCCTTCCCAATGTTTTTAAAGTAAGGTATTGTGTGTTTAATTGCTGTTACAGCTCTAATAAGTGTTTGCAAAAGCCCTTGCGAGTCCTGTTTAGTACTCATAATATTTTTGAAAGAAACGTGATACTTTTTTCATTTCAGACTTAATTTGCGATGTAGAGCTACAGGTCTAATAGAATATTTAATAATATTACATTTCACTACAGTGAATTAATAGAGGCTTGAAAATACTTAAAAATACAAATACTAAACCTCCTTAGTTTAAGTGTTAGATATTTATAATCATGTCTGTCCCTAAAACCTCCATTGTATTGAAATAATCAAATAAAGGTTACATTTTATAAGGATTATCAACCACGAGTGCCAAATAAAGCTTGTGATTCTTTACTCCTTTAGTAAATAAGAAGTCAGGGCCCCCCAAACATGCACTTTTGGACTCCTGCAACATTTTCATGGATGGCACACAATAAAAAGTGAAATCAGCAGAAAAGAGTCCATATAAAAATGAATTCATAGACACCACAGTCCCAAAGTGTGGAATTAAAAAGTATTTAACGTTTAAGGCCATGTTATCACTGCCTGCACAAAATATAAATAAACTAAATTTAAAAAAAATAAAGCATGTTTAACCAATCAACTAGGAGTGAGGTCTGACTTCCTCTTACCACTAGAGGGCAGTATTCATTAACATCTGACTAACATATCAGGCAGCCAGCAACTGTTTGCATAAACAGACTCAAGTTTGTCTTATTGCCCTCACACCCAAGTGTTTATTTACAGTGAAGAGAAAAGTGGCTCTAAAGCAGACATGGGCATTGTGCGGCCTGCGGGCCACATCTGGCCCTTTGGCTGTCCCTGTCCGGCCCGCTACAGTTGCCTACAGTGGGATACAGTGTGCCCTGGACACAAAAACATTGCCAATTGTAAAAGGGGGCAATTTGTGAGCAGCAGTGCTGTGACCAACTGGGATGGATAGCATTCTGTAGATACTGCTCCAAGCACTGAGAAAATAAAATAAAGCTATAAAATAAGTATTGATCAGAATTAGGTTCAGCCTATGGTTCGGCCCTCCACAACATTCAGAGTTTCCCATGAGGCCCCTTTGGGAAATTAATTGCTCACTCCTGCTCTATAGGATAACATAGGAGTTGGAACGGCCTCAGCTCACTGGCAATAACAAAGTAAACCATTTAGTCATTTTAAGATCTACCTATTAAAAGAGAGTGAGCATGAGAGGATAGAGAGGTACAGCATTGCATTATCAGAGCAAAATTGAATTGTACCACTCAACCCTGGAGACTTCAGGGGTATGGTAATGTGGGACTAACTGGTGTGAGGCTGCACTATAGAAAAGGGGCATGCGGCCCTGATCAAGTCAGAAAGATCTTTGCAGTGGAAACCTTTGACCACCTAACATCTCCAACCATTCACTGGGCTAATACACAGAAGAGAATTGCACATACATAGTTACATTGAATATAACATTCAAGGTTTAAGTAAGAAATACTTTTTGCAAGCATGGACAAACCCTGGGTCCAGATAGGATTGTTATGGGTACATTTATCAGAAGTTTTAAGAAAAATGAATATCAACTGAGAGCTATTAACATTCTGCTGTTAAATTTACCAGGAGTAATGCGATCTACGTCCCATTATCTGCAATCAAATGCTGTGACATCTTTCTTCAGTTGATGTCCTTTCAACACCAGAGCTGGACCTTGCTTGCCCTGCCATAGACTGATATTATTAAACATCATACTGCAGGAAACATTAATTACTGCCTTATCTATGACATTAAACCCTCATGCCAGCCAATCACTGCAGACAGATACCCTGTGGCACGCCTTTACCTTTAGGTTCTTTAAATACACACAATTGGTGTCAGCAGAGGGCAAGAAGATGAGGTATGTGCCCCCCTCCCAGAAAATATGTTTTACAGCTGCTACCCTTTCTGCTGTGACATCACAAATGTTATGATATCATTTGGCAGTGTAAGTATATTGCAGTGTAAGTATACTGCTTAACCAAACAAGCATTTCATGTATATGTATGGTTTTAAGTAAGTGCTCTTGTTCAATATAAAAGTGGAATTAATTAACAAATGCAGGAAGTGATGTAATAAGTGAGCGCCACTGCATAGTGAGTCTATGTAGCCCTGGGCAAAATTGATTATTAATCCGTTTTCTATTATTGGTCTGTAAACCAATCCCTATAGAGGAGAAATAGATCCAGATAATCCAAACGGTATTAGTGGAAATTACTGCCATATTTTGTAGCACGGAAAGGAGACGTTTTCACTTTTGAAGGAAAACAGCAAATCATTTTTAGCGATAACAAACATACATTTGCCAGTAAAGGTGGAGGTATGGTTTAACCCCAAATACCAGTGTGTTTTATTTATTTTTTTCTTCAAATTTCTTTATTTACAACAAAACTTGTTGTAGCAAATACAACATCACTTCGGTGTGTTTACTTTGTAAGGAAATTGCAGCATTATGAACATTAGTCTGGCGTTTTAAGAAGGTGATCTACACAGTTGAGTCACATTATTATGACCTAGAGGGAGTGATAGTGAGTCAATAAGATGCTTGAATATTGTCAAGGGTAGCTGGAGCCATGCAGACTACAGTACATCCGACAGCTGCTAAAGACCGCGTGGTGGAGGATATATACCGCAAACATGGGGATCTAGGTGGTCCCACAGGTGCTCGATGGGGTTTAAGTGCAGGGAATTTGGAGAATAGGGAAATTTGCTTCGGAGCCTTATACGCTGTACTGTTGTTTTAGACACACGTCTGAGAGCCCCCTTGTTTGTTTGTCCGGTTACAGTTGGCCCTCACACACCTTCAGAGCCATTGTTTACCTCTGACATCAATGGCATGTGGTGCTCCGCAGTTTTCACGCCTTTTATTCACAATGGCGCTGTTTGTCCAGTCATGGTACACTTTAACCAAAGCAGCACGCGAGCAGTACACCAACCAAGCCAGCTCACGACATGTGCTGTATTTTATTAGCTACATGCTGCTGACGTCAAAAGTAGGTAGTGGTCATAATAATGTGACACGACCTGGTATATATTCATATCTCCCAATTCTACCTCTTTAAGGGAAAACCCTTCTGTACTGCACAGTCCACCAAATGTCCTCAAGAGCTTTGAAGAGATGGTCACACACGTGTGTGTATTGAGTAGTGTGGCTGTTGAAGTGTTGAGAATGATACACGTGCCATTTACAGAAAATTAAGCATGAATGTTTTATTCCTTTATAACTATTTTATGTTTTATCAGGGGCCCCTGATGAGTGAGACGTAGCCGCCTCACGAAACGTACGTCAGGCGCATTAGTGACATCACAGACAAGTGCAGCAGTAGCGCTAAGCACGGCGTTTTACATGCCAGTATTATATAGATACTAAAAGCTTGACAAATAACGTATACGTTAGGCATAGAGATTGGGGTTTATTCTTATAGCTCACAGTCCAATATACAGGGGTAAACAACTATTATAGAATTTTCATATACTTAACAGCAGAGGTGTAAATAGTGGATGTATAGATAGACATTAGTGAGGTATTAGTCGGTGTAAGTAGTGGATACACAATAAGTGCACCCATGAGTTATTAGCAACAGAGTGGCACAACAGCAGTTTATTTATACAAAACAGTATAGGTGTGTAAGTAGTGGATATGTGAATGTATATCCATGAGGTATTGATTAAAAGACAAAAAAACAGTGTGGCACTTAAGCACTTTAATTATAATTTTATATATGAGGATCAATTCCAACACTATGTGTGGCACCAAAGCACTTTAATAAAGAATATTTTAAGATATTAAAATCATAAGAACAATTCCTAATTTCAGCACTTTATAGAAAATTGCTAATTTTTGAAAGAAGTTAATTTAAAAGTACAGGAAAATCAATAGCACTAAAGCACTTTATAGAAATATAACCTGTAAATAGTGGACTAAATAAAAATATATATCTACAATCAACAAGTAAAAAATTATTTAATAAGTTCAGCATACCTAAATGATATAAAAGATATTTTGGGCTACTAGAAAAATATAAGAAAATAAATAATAGTTAATAAAAAAGCTTGAATAAGTGACGTCATTTACACTGAGAATAAAAACCTCCATTTTTTAACCGTTCACATTTTTAAATCCTGTAGATTTTAAGATATAACAATAAAGAGTTACATAGTTACATAGGGCCTCATTCTATTATCGGCCGTAAGGCTGCGATTCCTTGCGGGGGTTCTGTTTGCTCGCGATTCTATTATAGGGCCCCGCAAGGATCTCCTCTTACGGCCGGCCGCATATCTTGGAACCGGCCGTAAGCTGTGAAATATAAAAACTCAAAAATAAATTCGAGCCTGCACTGTACAGCTCTGTAAATGCTAGGGATCATATTGGGGGACATGAGGATTAAAAGAAACCCACTCTCAAGCTTGCACATCAGCCCAAACCCGAGTTCAAATTAACTGTTTATTTTCCGGCTGCGGCGTGGGTGTGTCTGAGGTGCTCCAAGCACTCTGGACTTTTTACGTGGATATTTTACGGATATTAAAAATAAAATATTTTACGGATTTGAGTGCAGGATAATTATGTGCTATTTTTTCTAACACCTAAAATCCCTTTATAGTCTTCTAAAAGTGCAGGATGGCTTTATTTGAGCTATTTTATGTGCTTAATTGGTGCTAGCGAGACCTCTTTCCTGCAAGTAAGCTGCGGCTCGCTTTTAGCCTTGCAGAGAGGTTTCCCGGAGCAATTGAATTGCAAAACTCTTGCGGCCGTTTTAGATCAAAGGCTTTCCTCCGGCGCGAGCGGCCGCAAGAGATAGCAAGGCACCGGCCGCAAGCCTGCCGGAATCCCCGGCCGTAAGGGAATAGAATAGCAGAATAGCTTGCGGCCGGTCCTTGCGGCCCCTAAACGGCTGCGGCCGCTAATAGAATGAGGCCCATAGTAATTAAGGTTGAAAAAAGACTTTCAGTCCATCAAGTTCAACCTGTTAAGATCTCCTCTGATCTGCAATATGCGGATTAGTTATTAATTAAATTATTGATTAAATAATTATTAATAGTATAGTATTGGAGGATGAATAAAGAGTTAGTCCATCAAGTTCAACCTTTTTAGATCTCCATTGATCTTTTTAATTTGGACTATTTATTATTATTGTTAATTGATCCAGAGGAAGGCAAACATAAAAAAAAAAACCATTGAAACTTTGCCAATTGTCTCATAAGGGGAAAAAAAAGCAAAATTCCTTCCTGACCCCAGAAACTGGCGATCAAATTTCTCGCTGGATCAATAATCCTTGCTAGTTATCTAGGATAGCCTTGGATGCCCTCTTTATTCAGAAATATATCTAACCCCTTTTTGAAGTTGTCAATCGAATTCGCTGTCACCACCTCCTTTGGTAGAGAATTCCACAGTTTAACCACCCTAATTTTAATGTTTGGTGAGTGATTTTAAGAATTTGGTTTGTGGCAAAATTAATAGTAAAAAAACACAAAAATGTGTTCTTTTGTTATTTGTCTCTGATATTATCAATTCATCAATATATGATACAGTTATAGAACCTAACACCTTATGGTAAATAGTTCTAAGTTGAGAAAAGTTCAAAATCAAGTTAAAGCATTATTTGGGTTTTAAGTTTAACTGGAACACATCCTAGTTTTCTGAAAATAGTTTTGCACTTGCACCATATACATACTGACTCAGTATGCTTGTTTGTTTTTGTGCTGCTCGACCCTTATGTTAAACATTAATGAAGTACAGTGTGTCACAAGTTAACTTGTGATACCTAATATTTTAATCTAGTACAATGGATAGCCAGATGTGTTCTGCCCTTTAACAGATCCGAATTTCTTGTGTGCTGTTTGATTCTCTTAAAAGAAAAGGGCCATATTGTTTTGTGAGAGGGTGCCCAGGAGTGAAAGTAAAGGGCATGATCCGTGCTGAGAGGTCCTGCGCTCGAGGGGTGGCAGGTTTTGGGAAAAAGGGGATGGCTAGATTAGAGATATAAAGGCACAGCAAGGTGTAGACATTTTCCCTTTGCTCTGGACTCCTGGTGAAGCAAGACCCAAACACAGAAGCTGTCTCTGGATTAAGTGCCGCTACCTGGCAGTAGCAGATTCTCCTTCCTGGGACCAATAATAGTGTCAGATGCTAAAGCACATTCTAAACTCAAATGGAAGCTTATTTACCAAAACCACACTGAGTCTCATAAGCCCAAATGACTTTTGGGCTTTTGGACGACCAGGATGCATAACCAGGGCCTGAGGCCCAAAATTACACCGCACATAACTGTGAAAAGTGTCATAGTCCCTTAACACAAATCTCATTGCTATTGTAATAGCCCCGAGGTCTGAGATTGTGTCCCTTCATGGTCAATTGTCCCCAAAGAAAAAGAGTCCATGAGTCCCGTTTTGGGCAGTGAAGAGACGTTGGTTGTGGGGTTCAGGGGAGTGCCACCCTGGCCCTAATATGTGGGTTGAGACAGAACAGCACAGGGTTAATTATACCCAGTATTCATCAGACTGTCCACTTCTGCACTGACTTCTGCTGGGACTCCAACAAGGGGGCAGATTAGTCCGAGTAAATATCCAGGTGGTGAGTTGGAGGGAGAGTGGAATGGGTAGTTGGAGAGAACATCATTTATCTGACTCTGTGTCTGGGTGTGGAAGAGTTGTGAGCTCTGGGAGAGGAAGTGGGTTTTGGTGAGTTGTTTTTAATGAGCCATTACATTTTTTTGTTGCAGCAGAGACTCAGGGCATCATGACGCCACAGGATCCTGCATGGGGGAGCATGGTGGGGGCTTGTTGTGGTGGTCCTGCCTGGACTTAATGAATGTGGAAATGTGGGGGTTATGGACCTCAAAAGTGCTAGTGGGCTTGGTAGGGATTGATAGTGGTAGCGGGGATTTCAGCCAGGAGAGGGAAGAGACACCTCTTTCTGTACTGTTAATTGGGTGTGGTGTTAAATAGGAGGCAGAAACTGGGGGTGTTCTCTGATAAAAGGTGCTGGAAACGTCAGAAGAAGCTAAAGAGCACAGCTAAAAAGCACAGGTGAGAATGGAATAGATTTTATCACTTTAGCTAGATACAAAAAGGCTTATCTTTTTGTCTATTGGGTCTGCACTCAGAGCAGTATGTCATGGAAAAAAATCTGAAAAGGGGAGTATGTTGACATTTTGACATTACTGCCTCATTACAAAGATCCTCCCAAGTCTTATAAGACAGGTGAGACAGAAGAAAAGGGATAGGCAAAAAGCCACCATATCTGTTGGGAAGTGGCTACATGCCTATGTGATTTTAGCCAGCATAAAGTGAGAAAAAGAGCAGGAAATGTACTCGTCACTGTTTAAATATGGGAGGTTTACTGAACCTATAGCAGGCAGTAAGTACATCATAGTGGGAGGGAATTTTCATCTGTACAAGACTGCATATATGGGAGTCCGTTAGAACATTATTGAGGGATATTGCAAATGGGGATTTCATGCAAGTGATTGTCAGAGAGATGTTGCCTTGGCTCAGCTGAAAATAGAAGGGCTGCAGACTTGATTAGGGATGCCTTTTTAGGAATATGATATGTTGGATTGCAAAAACTTTAAATCAGTTGCAGATTGTCCCAGAGTGGCTAGGGCCTTTTCCCTGACTTCCTTTAGACAAACTTCCAATATCCCTCTTGGTGCTGGTGCCAAAGGAAGAGTTAAGGCATCTTAGCATTTTAGAGTAATCCATCATTTCTCCAAACTAGTTGGTAGGCCCTGCTGTCAGTACCCCCGATTTTTTTCTTTTGTTGGGTTTCATGCTCAATGAGCAGTATTTTGTTGATGTGGTCTTGAGCATAGGCTGCTTCCCCTCCTATTTTCATTTTGAGACATTTAGTAGCTTGTGGGAGTGGATGCTCAAGAACGAGACTAAGCTACAGTTTCTGTTCAATACCTGAATGTCTTGTGGGAACAGCGGGTTCAGGGCTGTGTATCTAGCTTCTTTCTGGGTCGGGATCTTATGCTGTGGTTCTCTTGGCAAGCAACAGACCGAAAAGCCAGTCATGTGCCTCATTTTCCTGTGGACAAAAATATATCCAGTGACCATAGAATATACCCTTCAGGCTGAAAGGTTGATCAACTTGAGGGCTTTATTAGAGGTTATGCTAAATAGAAAAAAAAAAAAACATTTCATGAAGTTCAGGTTGTTTTGGGGCATTTGAACTTTGAAATTCTGGTTCTTTCGATGGGTAGAACCTTTTGCTGCCTCCTAGCTTTCTTTTCGGCTGGGGTCCAGAAGTCACATCATGAAGTCCAGTTTTTGGGTTGCTACAAAGAAGGATGTACAGATGTGGCCAGAATTCCAGTAACAATACAATGTGCATACCTTGCCCATGAAAGAGATGTTGAACACTAGAGATACACAGAGGGTTTTTGTTTTAGTTTTTGCGTGTGTAAAATAATTTTTGTTATGTATAATATTGAAAAAAAAATTTAACTAAATAATAGATGTTTCATCTTAAAAATAATTTAACCTTTGCAAACAGTTCAGAGTGCACAGTTAAATTAACACATCTTTTTTATTAGGTTCTGGAATTGAGAGATTATCAGGAACCTGATGATCCTGGAATGTCTCCCCTTGTTGGTGACAATCTGTTTGTGGGGGGATTTTTTAGCCAACATGGAGATCATTTTCAGGTTGGATAATGCTGGGGTAGCGGAAATGACGGTAACATGTTGACCGCTTCCTCCCCTCCCATAGTGTGCCTTTTACATAGATTTGTTCTCCGTCATCATCAGCATCTGGTTCAAGTCACATCATGTTCAAATAGTAGACAACCACACTGCCGTTACCTTCTCTCATTTCGCAAGGTGAGAAAAAGAGTTTTGCATTGCTAGTGATATTAGAAGTGTGTCACAGTATGAGGCAAAGTTATTGATGTGATATAGCCAATGCCATCAATTACTCTATTAAGAATACATATTGACTCAAAGCATTACATTGTTCCAATTGTTAATGTTTTATTTTATATCTTTTTGATTTGATTGGTACTATATATAAAATTGAGTTGATTTCATTTAAATCGACAAAAAGGTATTTGATGGGGGGTTTCATTAAGGGACAGCAAACCACCAACAATTAAGTATGAATATACAGCACTGTTTTGGATACTCAACAGAGAGCCCTGTAAATGCATGTTTGATCTGAAATCCCTACGGAGGTGGTCTGCCTGTCCCTATCCCCTGAGGGACTAGAGGATGGATATTGTGGATTCTTCACAGCAGAGTAATTTGGTGTGTGCCAGCCTAAGGATGTTGGGAGACAAGCTACAGTAACAGCAGTGATGCATGGCCATAGAAGAAGTGCCCCCCTTTACTGAATAGACAACACTGGAGCTGGATAAAGCATAGTGCCTTACCAGCCTGCTGGCACTGTGGATAGAGGTGCATGTATGAAAAGACTAACCTCCGCCCATATGTCCAAGTTAATGTGACTAAATAGAGGGTGGGGCTTTATTTGTGTATTTTACTTCATGGTGCTGTGACTATTTAAGCCTGATTAGACAGGGTGGTCTAGTGGTTGGGATTCAGTGCTTTCACTGCTGCGACAATGGTTTGATTCCAGTCAGGGAACCAAGAGGTTACCACCACCCTGAAGCCATGCAGGTTTGGGCCTGGTCAGCTAGAAATACTAGAAGCTGTATTCTGTGACCCACTGGAGAAGAAACTGGCAACCCACTCCAGTATCTCTGCCATGAAAGCCAAGTGGATCAGCATGACCATGGACATAAAGGTGTGTTATGGTCCATGAGGTCACGAGGTGACTGAACGACGCAAAACAAAATTTACTGTGGTTATATAATGAACTGCTATTTATTACTCTTTTATCTGTCTTGGAGATCCTACCGTCCGCAGGTCCATTGCTATCTACCTATCTGCCTACCTCTATCTCTAATCTGTAACTAGGACACTAGTGTGAAGCTGCTACCATACATATATCCAGTGACAAAGGGGTACATTGTTCACCGAGGGAGGTTTAAGGGGTTAAAGTCCTTGGCTGTTGGAGGGCATAACTAGGCATGGGTATTCCTCTCATAGTTAGCCATGTGTGCTCACTTGGCTTCAGCAGTTAGCAGGAAGTTAGCTCAATCTTTGGCATCCTAAGGTTTAATATAACAGAATCAGCCATTAGAGGAATGGTCTGTGTGGCTTGCACCTAACGGGGGTATGCTCAGGCAAAAATATGTTTGTAAGTTATGATTATTAAATGAAAGACTATTCCATGTATACCCTGCAAAGGTTTATATGTACTACTAGCGAATTGCCCGTCAAAAAATGACGGCAATCAAATTGTAAGTGAGCTAATGCTGTTTGGTGTATAATAATAAAATAACTGATAGATTAATAAATTAATATACTTTACGTATTTTGAAGTAATATATGCAGGAAGCATTGTGTTGAAGAGCTGGCAATCTGTTTTGATGTTGCTGCAGCATTAGTGGTGTGGAGCTGCTGTGTAAGCGTGCTGAATGTGTGCAGTGTAATAGTGTGCGTGCGCGAGACCAAACCGTTAGCGAAGTTTTGTACTTCCGCATTGTTCTAAAATGGTGGGTAATGTGTGGTATACGTCTGTAGCGGAATATCCGTAGGTGTTTTGCGTGTTTCTTGTGGTGTTTTACGTGTTTAGACTGCTGTAGCCTTGTTTTCGTTTTGTTCGGCAGCCATTTTTTCTCTCGCTTAGAGAATTTTTTAGTGTCTAAAGTCTTTTATTTTGAGTTAAATGAAGGTGTAAGTTGTTTTTTTGAGGTCCTGGATGCTTCCTCTTGCTGTAGGTAAGCTTTTATGTAAGTGCTGTGTGTATTTATTGTGTTTTTCATTTTTTCATGTCCGCGTGTTGCTGACGATTTTTGCGAGTCCGTAATGTGTGTTAACGTGTCTCGTATGTTGTTTGCGTTGCGATGTAAAGTTTGCGAGGGTTGCAGTTGCTTTGCGAGGGCCGCAGTTGCTGGCAAGGAGCGCCTTCGCCGCTCCATGCCAGCAACTGCGGCCCTCGCTTTACCCGCAAGCATGAGCAACGACTCGAGCGGGCTCGCATGCTCACAACTATATATGTGATACACACACACACATTATATATACACACACACACATTATATATACACACACACAATATACACACACAATATACACACACATTATGTATACACACACACACAATATACACACACATTATATATACACACACACACAATATACACACACATTATATATATACACACACACACAATATACACACACAATATACACACACATTATGTACACACACACACAATATACACACACACACATTATATATACACACACACACAATATACACACACAATATACACACACATTATGTACACACACACATTATATATACACACACACACAATATACACACACATTATATATAAACACACACACACAATATACACACACACACACAATATACACACACACACACACAATATACACACACACACAATATATATATATACACGCTCATAATATATATACACACACAATATACACACACACACATTATTTATATATATATATATATATATATATATATATATATATATCACATATATAGTTGTGAGCATACGGGCCGTTACACGCACATAATATATATACACACAATATACACACACACACTTTATTTATATATATATATATATATATATATATATATATATATATATATATATATATATATATATATAAAAGTAATATTGAATATTGTTTTTATATATCACTGGATAAGAATGGTGTAAATGATCAGTGTATAAGTAAAACAATTAGTTTATCAATGGTAATTCTAAGTGTAACTCTGCTAATCCACCTTAAATGGAAAGGGGGGCATGGTTATTCCAGAGGGGCGTGGCTTGGAGCCGGCTGCTGGTGCATGATTCATAGGCACTCTGACAGTACAGGCCTCTCTCCAGCCCCTTATACCTGCAGCATGGGACCCCCAGAGGGCATGGAGCAATTTCAGAGGCAAGGGCAGCGCAGCTTCAGACTCGGGGAGCTGCTGTTCTCCTGCCCGGCTTACACATATGTCACACTGGGGAATCACTGCAAGTACACGGATGGTGGGATAATCAGCCAGTGTGTGCCTCAGTTGCTGGCATGGGTCGCTCCATCCCAGCAACTGAGGCCCTTGCCCTCGCTATGCGAGGGCCGCAGGCTCACCGTGTCCTGGGGGCCGTGGATGTCGGGCTCGGCCCTGTCCCTGGGGGCGGGGTTCCCAGCCTCCTCCGTGGGTGTCGGAGGCCTGTCCGGGTGGCTGGTGGACTCCTGTGTGGTGGGTTGTAGGCCTGGCGCGGGTCCCCGGGTCTAGATCACATCTCCCAGCAACTGAGGGCCGCGGGCTCGCTATGCGAGCCCGCAAGCGTGAGCAACGGCCCGTATGCTCACAACTATATATGTGATTGTGGATTTAAAGAGGAGAAATGGATACTCAAGGGCAAAGGTATCAAGCACTTCCTATGAACATTAACTGACTCTCCCTCACTTTATATAAAACACATTTTTATGTTTTAGCGTATGCGGCAGGATCACCTTTGGCAGAAAGGTAGGATGGCATAAATGATGGAGAGAAGTAGAGAACAAAAGTGGGAGATAGTACGGGGAGAAGGAAATGAAATGGGGTGCTCTCACCTCCTTCCAAGGTGTATTCTGTGTAAGAAAAAATCAATCCTGGCGTCCATGATATGAAACCTTCCGATTTCATACAGCTGATTATTATTATTATTTTTATTAATAATTAAGCTGTTTTGCTACTCCCAGTGAAACTTATTTCCGAAAAGGCTTATGTTTCACAGCCAGATCACTTTATGGATGAATATGATTGTGCTGATAAGTGGTGTTTTAGGTGTTAGCTTTAGCTGTTATCAATCCATGTGGACTTGTCTTGGTTGGTATTCACAGAATGACAGGTATCACAAACATTATGACAGCTTCTACACCTGAGTCTTCCACACAGCAATCCCTTATCAGTGCAGTTGCAGCATAAGGAGGCAGTTTCCAACTCTCTGTGACCTCATGGGCCGTAACACATAAGTGACATCTTTACGTCCATGGTCATTCTGATCCACTTGGTTTTCATGGCAGAGATACTGGAATGGATTGCCAGTTCCTTCTCCTATGGGCTACAGCATACAGCCCCTGGTATTCCTAGGTAGTCTCCCATCCAAGTACTGACCAAGCCCAATCCTGCATGGCTTCAGGGTGGTGTGACCATTTGATTCCCTGACTGGAACTGAACCCAGGTCACAGTGTTGAAAGCACCGAATCCTAACCACTGGACCACCAGGGAACCCCATATTATATTTACCTTCTGTTTATTTATTTATTTTCGGCTTGCTCCATTGTCATATTTTCATTGAATGTATAGGTACATTACTTATAAATGAGTCAGTAGATAAATGTCAGTAGAATGTTTCTTGGGAAACTTGTGTGCTATTTACTTTTGGACACTGGAAAGAGGAAGGAGGTAGTAGAACATTATTCTAAAATAAGAAATATATGCAAATACTATAGGCTTATTCAGCTTGTATGAATATCAAAGCTGTTGCAAAATTTACCATGTACTACTAATGAGTGTGCAGTTTCAATTCTCCCTGTAGTATCTAGAGGATAATACTGCAGATTTATATTTTCTACAGCAGACATAGGGCCTCATTCAATTGCAATTTTGCCAATTGAATAGGGCTCTATATAAGGACAGAGCATATTTTTCTTACAGAAGTTTTTAGTTAGGGAAGACCTTGCTTTTGGATAGAAGTTCAATAACTAAAAACTTCTGTAAAAAAATATGCTCTGTGCTTATATTGAGCTCTATTCAATTGGCAAAATGGCAATTGAATGAGGCCCATAGGGTTCAATCACATAAGCCCAGTTATGTGCTAAGCCCCAAAATCTACTGAGGTTTGGCACTGGGGCGAGCATTTTTTTTCATCTGGGCCACCTTATGCTAATCCCTATCCTCATCACCCCCAAATATTTGTGATGATATTCCCCACAATGAATTCTTACCCTCCATACAGGACCAGTAAGCGCTCTTTATGTTAAATCTATTTTACATTTAAAATACACATTCATACAGCAGCAAAGCTTTAGCAATCAAATATAATTTAAAAACACAGTTTACCTTATTAATTCTTGTTGCTGTATCTATTCCCACCTCTCTAATTGTTCTGAGCACTACTGTAAAAAACATTCAAATGAGATAACATTAATTAGGCAGAGTGAGTAACCCTCTGCATCTCCAATGTGAGCATGCTACAACTTGCCTAATTATTGTTCTCTCAATTGAAATGTTTGCATGTGACATGTGACAATTACTACCCCACTACAGGGATGGGAGGAAGGAAGGGCCTCCAAAGGCCCCTATTTAAAAGGAGGATTTAGGGATCAAATAAAACCAGAATGTATTTTTAGCCAGTCTAGGGCAGGGGGTGGAAGCTCTTATGGAGGAACTGTGGATCCCCCATATATTTTACAATTTTTTTTAACCGTTTCTCGGGATGATGCTTGAGGCCTCCAAAATAGCAGCACTTATAGTGCCCATTTTATGGATACCAAAAGGCTCACTTACATTACCATTGCCGTGTCATGTTTACAGTTTGCCCATTTTTGAGAACATGACTTGATAATGTGTGATAAGATATTTTACACATTTTAAAATAAATCTTCTAGCTATTGTATTTAGTTTAAGTGATAGAAGGTGTGCCTTTATCTGTAAAAGGATTAGAAGCCTGGAAGAAGTGAAAGGAACAGTGGATGCAGATAAGATCTGTACGAACAATTGTTAAAAAGGTCCTCTCCAAACAGCCCCTTGTCAATAGAACTTAATTGGAGAGTGAGGCCCCATACGAAATCCACCTGTTCAATCTGCAGCCACACTAGCATTAGAGTTTTCTCGCAGCTTCAAAATTCAGTATCGTTTAGTGTTCATGTTGGAGAAAATGCTTCTTTCTTAAAGAGCCAGTGTTTGCAATTTTCATGTTAAATTACTTCACCATTAATTAGCATTGAAAATACATGTGCAAACAGCAGCAAATCAAATATTTAGCCAAAAAATATAATTTAAAACATATCTAATTAACAGCTGCTGTAGAATAAGAGGACTATAGTTTGTAGTTGTTTGTTTAATCGTGCAGTCATGTCCAACTCTCAATGTCCCTATGGATCACAGCATGCTAGGCGCATCTGTCAGGCACTGAACCTCTGAGCTCCATCACACTCATGTTCATTGCTTCAATGACCTCATCTATCCATCTCTGCCTGTCGTCCCCTTCTTCTTGTGCCTTCAATCTTTCCCAGTATCAGCGTCTTCTCTAGAGAATCCTGTCTTCTTGGGTATATGGCCAAATATTTGAGCATACTTCAGTGAACAGTTTGTCTTGATTTCCTGAATTACTGATTTGTTGGATCTTCTTACAGTTTAAGGAACTCTAAGTAGTTTTCGTCAACACCACAATTCCAAGGCGTCAATTCTACAGCACTCAGACTTCTTTATGGTCCAGCTCTCACATTCATATGTTACTACTGGGAATACCATAGTTCTAACTATGCAGACCTATATGGATAGCGTAATGTCTTTACTTTTTACTAGCTACA
Source organism: Discoglossus pictus (assembly GCA_027410445.1). Taxonomy (NCBI): domain Eukaryota; kingdom Metazoa; phylum Chordata; class Amphibia; order Anura; family Alytidae; genus Discoglossus; species Discoglossus pictus. Next base: position 282,913,742 of record CM050163.1, read on the forward strand.
ATCTCATAACCCTCTGCATCTCCATTGTGATCATACTTCAGGTGCCCCATACTGCCTAAATAATGTGGTAAGTGGTACAGCAGTCACCTTTAATGAGATAAACTGTCTTTTTTAAATTCTATTTTCTGGCTAAACATTTGCATGTGTATTTTTAATGTTAATTAAACCACTGGCGCTTTAAGTACACTGTACTTGCTGTTTGTTTATTCACTTTTTTTTACAATCTGTTGCAAAAACAGGAAGATGGAGTCTTTCAAAAGTAATAGCCTTTTCACATAAATAAGGAAGCTAAAGTAACAGATTTAGAAAAAAAAAGCAGCACTTGTTATGCTGCAATACGATAAGTTATTGTCAAACATGCAGTCCTATAATCTGTGTTAATATAATATTCTAGTTGCTTTACACCAGGAGTGTTCAAGGTCCTGGTTGGCTATACTCAGGACTGGATTTGAGGCTATCCTTGCTGCGCCAAGGTGAGACTATCGCTTCTTCAGTCATGCTGATTGACTCACCTGTGCACAGGACCACCATACATCCCATTTCCAGTTGAATTAGACATATACTGACAGTGCCAGACACACTTTCAGACAGAATTGTATTGGCAAATGGGTAAATTTAACTCCATATAGTCCTTTTTGTGTGTGTGAAGGTGCAGCTATGGGAGATATACTGCAGTTAGTGTAGTCAGAAATACATTGCTACCACCATAGACCAGTTGTATCTTCATCAATACAATGTAGGAAGTATTATGAGGCACTTCAAGCTTCAGCGTTATGATGATCGTTTGTCATATATAACATTCTACTGTCATTAACTTGTTTTGTTGTTCACCTCGTGTTGTTGGGTCCTTCAGTCGTATCCGACACACCATGACCTCATAGACCCCAACACACCAGGAACATCTTTATATCCATGGTTAAGCTGATCCACTTGGTTTTCATGGCATAGATATTGGAGTGGTTTTCCAGTTCAGCATACAGCTCCTGGTATTCCTAGGTGGTCTCCTATCCAATTACTGACCAGGTCAAACCCTGCTTGGCTTCAGAGTGGTGTGACCTCTTGGTTCCCTGACTTGCATCAAACCCAGATTGCAGTGATGAAAGCACTGAATTGTAACCACTAGACCACCAGGCAACTCGTTTACCCCATAGACATACACTAATTTGTCCCAATTTTTTTATTTAGTGAATAGCTAAATTACATAACTTCCATTTCTCAAAATACAATTTACATCCAAATGCACCCATAAGAACGTAAAACTAAGGAAACCCCATTTTCAAAATAATTCACTTTTATTTACATCCTACAATAAATATTTCATGCTAGTGTAGAATTTTCCTAGCCTACAAAACATCTATTATTGTCATTTGGCATCGTTTCTTCTCTTCCAAAAATAGAGAAAATTATAAAAAAAATTAAATGGAACAATCAGAAACACTAAGTGCTGCAAAGGTTGAACTGAACTTTTAATACTTATACAAAGTGCATTTGGCAGCAATGTACGAGGGTATTTGATAAAATTTCATAGCGGCGCTTTTTTGAAAATGAAGGTTAAACTAATTTGAATGTAAAATTGTCTTTGAGCAGGATGAGGCATGCATATCTGCTAATAAGATCTAGAGCCTCACATACTCTTCACACAAGAGGCATTTATGTCAGTTCCAAGAAGTTTAAATAAGTTTTACTTTGTGTTTGTCATGCAAAAAGTAATGATCACAATCTATAAATCCTGCTCTTTTCAATGCATGGTAAGCCATGTTTAGTTCCATTTAATATGTCGGGTTACAGCACCAGCTGTGTTATTGAGCTCTATGGTGAAGTAATATATTTGCTCTATATTTTTTGTGCTACAGGACCCCTATTGGTGAAAGGATTCACTTCTAAGACAATTTTCATACACAAAGTAAATAATAATATTTAAAGGCATATCTATGTTTCCTAGATTATGAATGCATTGGGTAGAGGAGGATCAGTAATGTATGAAAACTGAAAATGAAAAAATACCAAAATAAACATTTAGCAAACATCAGCGTGAGTTTATTATTTTCTTGAGTTTGCAAGCAGTTGAATAGCATGTTAAAACCGATAAAAATGTGTTTTTGGCCAAGCACAGGCTGCTAATACATTTTAATACATTGTAACAATCAGTGATGGTAGTTTGTGCAGCAAGGAATCATGGGATGTGTAGTCCTCCTGTAGAATGAAGCAGGAGGACCCTGACACTGATCTGCAGTTAAGTCAAATTTTATACTATAAACATTACACTACAGTGGTCCTTAAGGAACATTTTGTGGTAGGAACAGATTTGTGGAGAAAGAAAATAAATGATATGCTAGTTGTAGAGGAAGAACAAGTCGTTGTGGTGTGAAAGAGTATCATGTACAAAATGCCAAGGGCTCTGGATTGGAGCAGCATGTGACACCAAAAGGGTCAGCCAATACAAACCAGTGGTGTAAATATACAGTTTTTTTTTTACCCCTGGAAAAGATTAATTTACATTTTTTTTTTTTTTTAAATGAGGCAATAGTGCAACTAAGCAGTAAAAGATCCTTCTAAGATTTTGTAAACTTACCTGGATGGAAGCCACTTCCAAATATCATTAAATTTGCTGTTTTGAAGAGTTTGGCTTAACAATGGACAAAATGATTCACACATTTAAAAAAAAATACAGCCTTTAATTTTAACCTATTCTATTCAGTTTTGTTTAAGATTAGAAATCAGGGAGGAATAGTGGACATGTGTATGATCTGTATTCACATTTGTTTATTTTCCTCTGACAAAAGGGGACAACTGAATAGGAGAAAAAGACTCCACGGGATAACCCCACCCCTCATACTACAAACATGATACAATCAGAGTCTAATCTAAATATAAGATTGTCAGGTGATTTTATGTTTCGGTCTTGCATAGCTGCTACTGTTATTTTGTTACATACCTCACAGGCATGTGAAGATTTTACCAAACTACAGTGTGAGATTTCTCAACTAATAAGGCATCATGGAGAAAAACATCCAGTAAAAAGGAACGAGAAGCCAACATGAGATTTTCACCATACAAGAGTATCTATCGAGGAGAAATAAGTATTTGGACCCAGTTTCCTTGTTGGGTCAGATTAAAGCTTGTTAGTAGACTTTTTTAGCAATCCACGGAAAAGGTCCCTAAATATTAAGTAAAGAGGGTTCCTGAGAATGTGTATATGGTGCTATTGATAAGAGCTTTAGAATAGCTTGGATAAATTACTATTTGTCAGCAACAATTCAGACAACTTTGACAGGTCACTCGGAAATGTTGACCTCCAATTAGCTGCAAGCGTTCTGCAGAATAACCTGCGGCCTGAGACTATGCAAAGAGTATGTACAACAACATTTGGGGAAAGACAAATGGGAAGGTCTTAAGGACAGAGTTGTATAATAGTGTGCATAAATAATCTTAACTTTTTTGTTTGCATCGAGCAGTTGTTTCTGATCCTCTGTAACCCCATTGACCATAACACACCATGCACAATGTTATTTCCATGCTGATCCACTTGTTTATCATGGCAGAGATACTGGAGTGGGTTGCCAGTTCCTTCTCCAATAGGCTACAGCATACCGCTCCTGGTATTCCTAGGTGGTCTCCTATCCATTTACTGACCAGGCCAAACCCTGCTTGGTTTCAGAGTGGTGTGACCTATTGGTTCCTTGACTAGAATTGAACCCGGATTGCAGTGATGAAAGCACCAAATCCTAACTACTGGACCACCAGGGAACCCTAAACAATCTTTACTTACCAGAGCAAAGTTGACTGGGATGAAACATCTTAGACTATGTAGCCATTAAATTCCTACTCCAAAAGATAATCCAACCCAGTAATCCTCAAGGAGGCGTGAAGACAGCTATATAGGTTCAAGACCAACAGGCCAGCTTCCTTATAAAGTCAATGTGTTCTGAGAAATTGGCCTGCTATTAACAGCAAAACCATCTGGTTTGCAACTTTTATTATTTTCACAGATTCCTATCAGAATAGCATTAGATTTGAGTATTAAAATATGCAAAAAAAAAGTATAACCATAAGAAATGTATCAGGAATGGGGACTAAAGAATCTTCAGTCACCTGAATCATGGCAGCACTCCTTATATGAAAGTCCTAGCACTGAGCTAATTACTTTATTGCAAAAAGTTATCAGACAGTGGGGGCGGGGAGTGATAAACAGAGCATGCTCAACTGGTAGATCTGCAATCATAGAAGAATCATGTCTTATTGTACTAACAGCAAGATCCTATTCTGATCTACCTGTATAAATGTACTGTCTGGGTATGCTTTATTTGTTATCGATCTCCACTGTGAGACACTAAATCTAGTAAGAGAAAGTTATAAGATAAGTGGGAGATAATGGACACCTTATGAAACCCAATTTTATTCAACCTAATAAAGTCTTTACATTATTACTATTTGTAATTAATATTTGTAGCTTTTCATTAATGTTAAACTGAAGCCATTCTGAGATTCTGGCTAGTTTGGCGAAGCACTGACCCCTACCCAAATTCAATTTCTATTATTCTATGTCCTACCCTAGACATAATTATAGGTTTTATTTATAGAGGATGACATGTAGGCATAATTACACACACACCTACCAAATAAATATGTTGTACGATCAGGAAAAGTTAACAATTTATTTTCCTCACTTCAAAACTGCACTGTATTTTAACCAACCTGGAAAAAGTTGTAGGTGTTCACTATTAATAGAAAAAAGGGCTCTGTGCATGGCTAAAAATCTGTGAGGTCTACAGAGCTATCCTTGAGAAACAAATATAGTTTCTAAACAAATGTAGGTACTACAAACCACACACATTGATATATAGATATATATATATATATATATATATATATATATATCACATACACAAATCTATATTCATAAAATCTGAAGTGTTGGGTTACCGTATGTATTTCACACACAACGCAATAGGAAACTAAATGTACGGTATCCTCTTCTGTTGAGTAGCTGCCCAGACTCTACATAATTATACTGAAAACACAGCATATATGTAAATTCTAGAGAGACACACAAAATATATACACCCCCACACACACACAATATACACACACACACACACACACACAATATATATACATACACACACACAATATACACACACACACAATATACACACACACACACACAATATAGAGCCCCCCCCAAAAAAAAAAAATACTGGGCATTTCTAAAATTGGTACTGCTGGCTCCTAAATGGCTTTCTTCGAGTATAAAGCTCTTTAAAAGGACACCCTTCCAGGCTTGCTCCAAAAAAAAAAAAACAGAACTTCTTGGCTCCTTAGTGACCCCTGTAAATACATACACACATGTATATTAAAAACATACCCCATTTCCACTACTCTCAGGCATAATAATAATATATACACACATTCAAAGTAGTCCCGGATTAATGGGGCACTTCTAAAAAAAAAAAAAAAAAAAAAAATCTTTCAGCACACATCTGTCCAACTAACATTGTCAATATATAAATGACTAAATATTCTCCACACATTACACAAATACATGCATGCTCATTAAAATATGATCGCTGGTGAAATCCCATTATATCTTCTCACAGAGCAATCTTAACATGAAGAGCAAAAACACAATCATTTTCATTTAAACAATACTTTATTATACATAAGAGCACTGAAGTACTGTATATACTGGAATGTGTAGTAAAAAAACAGCTTAAAAATGTTGTTCCCAGTATAACATAAATATAGTAAAATGAACACTTCAAAACAAAGAGTTCTGCAAAATATCACATTTACATTATCTTACAAAATACAGATCAGCTGAAGGTGTGCATAAATATCCTGCCAATACACTTTAGTCTCTCTGATGCTGGGTTGGCTTAATAGGAGGACTCATTAGAGGGGTTAAAACTTGCAGGAATAAATGCACCTTCTCCCTGTTCCAAAGACTTTGTAAACATTGATGCAATATCTAGAAATGGTGACTGATCGCACTTGGCAGGAATAGCCAACCAAGTTTGTCTTTGACATGTCAATCTAAACATATGCTGCATATTAACACCAAAATTACACATTTCATTGGTAAAAAAAGGCCAACAACTAGGGTAATTGGTAATCTGAGGTGGGAAAGGCAGGTCTTAATATACAGCAACATCCTGTGACTGGATTTAAAGGCAATTTGGACAGCATTGCACAGCCTTGTTGATTTGGACTGTGGCCCACCCCTGGCAGCAATGGTGTTGATGGCATACAGAGTCCAAATGTCTATTTATGTCTAAGAGGCTTACTCAAGTCCAACAAGATTACAGGCAAGGGACTGCTTTCCTTACAGTGCATGTCGAGCCTCTCTTAGAGTCTTTAAGTCCTGATCATTCTGATGTACCAACCATTGCTGGGTGCATACAGCATTTATAATTAGCCAATGTATATCAGATAAAGCCATACAGCTCTGATATTGTCAGTAGTGATGGTGGTAAGGTTGAGGTGACAAGCTCACATGGGTCACACCACAGTCTTTGGTTGTGTCGCCAGGGTGCAAATCCTGAGGACAAAGTGTCTCAACTCCCATTTGGCAAGTTTACTTCACCCATTTTGGAATGAAGGGTGTATAATAAAAGGAGGAATTGATTTGGATAGGAGATGCCACAGCCTATGTTCAGTAGGCTTGGACTTGCTGAGGCAAAAGTTGGCAGCCACTGCTGACATGACTCATGACCTTCTGCTTAAGTTGAGCCACCTGTTCTCTTAACAGGTTGGCAGTAGATGCCAACTCTGTGTTTTGAGACTTAAGCGCTTTTACCTTATCTTCAAGTCTGGAAATCCTCTCCAGTTTTCTCTTTCTGCACTTGGAGGCTGCTATCCTGTTTCTCAGCCTTTTCCTTTCTGCCTTGATTCTTTCCTGTGTGTCCATATCTATTGGGGACATCGGAGGGCTATCCCCAAAGCTGGCAACCTCTGGCACTATCTGTGGCTCATCCTTGAGAACTTGAAGCCTAGGTGGAGGTGGCTGCTGTGCCATGTTGGATGGTGGCGGTGGGTAGGGAACAGTATCAGTGCTGTAGTTGACTGTGGTGCCCATTGCTCCACTTTGATAGCTGCTGAGGTTGGCATACACTGGGGTATCAGACGTTGGAGGTGGCTGGAGACTAGTCCCTGCAGGCACTGAACTTAAGTCTACCCCATTTTGTGGTACCCCTAATTGATTCTGCTTATGGAGGTCCTCCAGGGCTTTCACAAACCCTTCAGCAAACTCCTGCTCTTCACTGGCTACTTTTTGGTACATGAACTGGCTGGTGGTAGGAGTGGTTGTTACCATGCCATTAGACTGTATGATTAGTCTCTCCAACTCAGGAGATGCCAGCTTTAATAGTCCAAGATCAGGAGAGGTAAGAAGATCACCATCACGAAGATGGGGTTTCAAATTCGCAACTACCTGGTCACTCAGGTTAAGGTTCAGATCTTTCTTCATCATGATGCCAAAGGTGGAAGTGTAGGAGGTGGGAGCAGGATGGACATTTAACACATCATCATGGTAGAAGGGTGTTTCCATCATCCCCTAGGAAATACCTGGATACAACAGGTTGGGTGGGGGCCCAAGGAAATGAACCCCACCTAAGAGTCAACAGGCCTCCAAACAGTCACTTGGAAGGAACCCAAAGTTACAGCACTTAACAGTCCTGTATTACCAGAGATCTTGTGGAAGGCCTCCTCCCAGTAAGTGCCTTATATATAATAAAGCAGATTTGGGGATGGTGCCTCTTTGTTCTATGGCACAGCCCTATGGAAGTTTCTGTAAGACAAGTCCTTGGTTTCCACTGGTCTGTGCTGGTTAGATGAGGACAGAAATCACCCAGAAGCCCCCATGACTGGATCGTTGTGCAGTCCTCCGAAGTCCTGAGCCCTCAGCCCTGTGTTATGAGGGTCTTACCGGGGTGTCGGTAGTACTAGCAGTAGTACCACACATACAAGGCCCTAATGCCAGACCACGTCAATATAAAGGATATGGTCAGCAGTCGGTGCAGGGTCCTTTGTTCTTCCTCTCCGTGCCTGTCACTCTATCCGGACACTTCCTCATTAATTACACACAATCCGCAGCTCCGGCTCTGAGCGCTCAGGCTACACTGCGCTCCGCCGCCGCCCGCTCTTCCCTATATAGCCTGTCCATCCCCATGATGTCACCAAGACACGCATGGATTGGCCTGAAATGACGTGTAGACATTCCCTGCTTTACATAATGGGCGTGTCCGGCGAGCTGCGAGGCAGCATGGGCTGATGTCATTGGTTAACCCCATAGACCCTGAAGGGATGCTCTCGACCAATGAGGAGTTGGAGGAGTAGTCACATAGTGTGTTCTCTTTTATTAAAGAGCTTGCCGAAGCAGGGCGACGTCAGAGGATATTTATAGACACGTGTGCAGGGAGTGCCCGCAGTCACAGACGGGCAGCACTTTGCATCCATACACTGAGATGGTGGAAGTAAATGGGTTCTGTATGAATGGATATGTATATTTATTTACTGATACATACATATTACTTGTGCATTTGTGATATATATATATATATATATATATATATATATATATATATATATATAATCTGTATTGTTTATATGTTGTTTAGTTATTATTATGTTTCTGGTTGTGCTCATCCATAAAGTATTTTTTGCAAACCTAGTGGAGTGGGTTGCTAGTTCCTTCTCCAGTGGACCATGATTTGTCTGACCTCTCTATGACCTACCCATCTTGTATGACCCTACATGGTATAGCTCACAGCTTCATTGAGGTACACAAGCCCCTTCAACAGGGCAAGATAAAGATTGAGTAGGGTATTGTTTTCTATAACATGGGATTTATGGATGTACATAATATGGCACCCCGATTTGAGAGCCCACGAGATGTGCGCGCCGCCATGTGCTCGCCGAGGAATGTGTGCACCACCACCACCAGGATGCTCAAAAATGGGGATAGGGGATAGTCACCCAGCAGAAGTCTGTACTTTGTATATGGGTCATGGTACAGGAGGACTGGCAAGGCATAGTGATGAGGTAAATGGCGCCCTGATTAAGGGCGAAAAGAGGAAATAGAGGAAGAGAGGGAAATGGGGAGACTGGGGATAGAGAGCGAGGGGGAGGAAAATAAAGAGGAGGAGGAGGAGAGCGGAAAATGGAGAGTGAGAGAGATGAGTGGTGAAGGAAATGACAGGAGGGGAATGGAGAAAATAAAGAAATGGGGATAAGATGGAGAACTGCTGTATCATCCGGGCACACTGGTGTTGGTGCGCGCATTTATCAGGCATTCTAAACGCGCACGTCTCTTTCGCCCAGAAGTCTCACCACCACATAATATACCTTGCTGCATGTTGAAGCACAACATTATAGTATACTAGCGACTTGCCCATCAAAAAATTACGGCAATAAGTTTGTACGGCAGGCAATGCTGTTTGGTTGAGACCTTAATTTTGTTTGTGTTCCGAGATCCTTCGGCGCTCATTGCGAGGCTGTTGGTTGTTTGTGTGCTATGAGCAGCGTTGACGTGTTTTTTTGTATGCTAATGAAATAATGAATAAAATAAGAAATTAATATACTTTACCTATTTTCAAGTAATATAAGCAGGAAGCATTGCGTTCAACAGCTGGCAATCTGTTTTCTTGTTGCTACAGCATACAATGTCGGTTTTCACTGCTGTGGAGCTGCTGTGTAAGTGTCAGCAATGTGTGTAGTGTAAATAGTGTGTGTGCACGAGTCAAATGCGTAAATTTTGCGGTCGACGTTTGAGCCTCCACCTCCTCAAATGCGGCCCCTCGCTTTGCGAGGGTCCGCATTTGCGGGCCTAAAGTCCGCAGTTGCTGGGAAGGAGTGCCTTCGGTGCTCCTTGCCAGCAACTGCGGCTCTCGCTTAGCAAACCGGCAAGGTTAGCAACAACCCGCTTGCTCACAACTATATATGTGACTAGGGACTTGCCCATCAAAAACGACCGCAATACAATTTGAAGCCATGGCAATGCTGTGCCACACAATGTAAGGCTTTTGCTCCTCTGTGGACCTTCGGCACTCATTGAGAGCCCCGTGCTGAGCGCCTTTGGTTAAATTAAATATAAATAGGTAAAGTATATTTATTTATTAATTCATTTTCATTTTTTTATATTTTACACTGTACTTATATATCTGCCTTCGAGATGAGCGCTGAAGGTGATCGTTGCAAAGCAGGAAACTTGAAGTATTTGAGCCTTTCCCCTTGCTTACTTCAAGTTTCCTGCTTTGCAACGATCACCTTCAGCGCTCATCTCGAAGGCAGATATATAAGTACAGTGTAAAATATAAAAAAATGAAAATGAATTAATAAATGAATATACTTTACCTATTTATATTTAATATGCAGCAATCAATATCATGAAGAGCTAACAATCTCTTTGGATTTTCCTGCATCTGAAAATGTACAGTTGGAGCGTTGATCACCTGAGGAGCAAATGTCAGCAACGTGCCAAGTGTGCAGTGTAAATAGGCTGTGAGTGCAAGGCCAAACCTTTTTGTGTAGGCGTGTAAAGCGCCATTTTAGAATCGTAATGTTATTATTTGCAAGTTAGTGTTGTATAATGGCAGCTTTTTTCCATGTGTTACTTGGCTCGTGAGCATTTTCCATCCTTTGTAATGGTATATTTTGTATCTCCTACGTTCCTGGCTAACTCGTACATGTCTGGCGGTGATTTTCCCTTCTGTCTCCTTTATTTAATTTAACGGCCGAACTTAGAAAATCCCCCCAAAAATACAACAAAAACATCACCCACAGCACGGGGGAACAGCCAGGACGTCTGGTAGTGAACTGCAAGGTGAATTTAAGGCGATTTTGATGACTTTCGCCACTTGAAAATCACCTAAGCGAGGAAAAAAAATGTCTGCCAAAAAATGAAAATGAGGCTACGGACTTAGGAGATACATACATACATACATACATACATACATACATACATACATACATACTAGTCGGTTGCCCGTCATAAGTGATGGGATATTATTTAATTTTTTTTTACACCCCCCTCCCCTGTGTCTCTCTTTCCTCCCCCTCTCCCCTCCCCTATGTCTCGCTTTCCTCCTCCCCTCCGCTGTGCCTCGTTTTCCTCTCCCCTCTCCCATGTCTTCCTCTTCTTTCTCCCCCTCTCCCCTGTGTCTTCTTTCCCCCTCTCCCCTCCCTTTTACTCCAACCTCCTGCTTTCTAATCCAGCTTGCGGCTATGCTCACAGCTCTGTATGGACTTAGGAGGCAAGTGTGTACGCTCCCATGGAGCGTTACACACTTGCGGAAAAAAAAAGTGAGAAAAAAAAGAATATAAATAAATAATAATAAAAAAAAATAAAAAAAAAAATATATATATATATATATATATATATATATATATATACATATACATACGCACACACAGAGCATATAATAATATAGCTTTATGATTTGTTATATCAGCCTTTGTCAGGCATTTTCTCCAGGTTTCTATGGCCAAAATGGCATATATATAATATTTCAGATTTTAGTACCTCACATTGTCAAAGCTAAAATGTGTGTCCACAAACTGTGACTCTAGAGCCAAATGTGGTCAGCTGTTTTGTAGTTCAGTGGTGTCCGACACTACATGACCCTATTGACTTGAGCATGCCAGACATATCTATTGTTATGTCTCAGGTTCTCCTTATCCAAAAGGTTATCTTGGCAAAGATACTGCAGTTGTGTGCCAGTTCCATCTCCAGAGGACCCTGACTTGTCTGATCTCTCTGTTATTACCATTCCATCTTGGCTGACCCTACATGGTATAGCTCACAGCCTCATTGAAGTACACAAGCCCCTCAAGTCAATTACAATATAAGACACTTTTGGATAGCTAGCTGTTTATAGTACATGTAGCTGAACAATGTGTCTATTGGTCTTTTCAAAGTGCAGTTTTGTATTCACATTAGTGAGAGCTTTGTTTATTTCTTCCGTGCATCCTGCAACTCACAATACATGTGTAATCTGAAAACTGACTTTTTAGATCAAATGTTATATTATTAAACAACTTGTTAATTAGAGGTGTTTTTAAAGGCACATGTAACACAACTGATTTTTAAGCATATAAACAAACACGTTTTAAACATTAGAAAAGTTGCTCATATTATTATTATTATTACGATTAACTTTTATTTGTAACGCGACAACATATTCCGTAGTGCTGTACAGCGGATAAGAACAAGGAAAATACAATATAAACAAATTCAGAAAATGTTTGTAGACCTCATTGGCTGGTAGAGGACAAGGCCCCAAAAGCTGTTAAACTTCTGAATGTTTTTTTTTCTGCTCTGAGGCCAGTAGTTGAAAAAAGAAATACACTCTGACTCATTATCAAACACCCTCTCTCTGATGCAACCAACAAATCATTATTTTCATGTCCCTTTAAGTACTTGCATTTTTCATCTGTCTTCTTACATATTTGCTCTTTGTTGAACTGCTGCTCCCACCTTGACTGTTTTTTATTATAATTTATGGCAGACTCTTGTTATAATGTGTGCATTACAGTGATTGTTGTACATCCCTTTTATTCTCTTTCATTTCTCATGTCTCCATTCACTCTTCCCATCACTACTGTTTTTCCAAGTTCTTACTGTTGAAGACTTAACATATCTCTTCCCCTTCATCTGTTTCTTTTCATTTACCAACCTTTCCCCTATCATATTTTTTGCCTCGCTCCTCATATCAACCTTAAACTTTGGAATGTGGAAGAGTTAGGGTTAATGTGCGAGAATAAATAGTAGATAAGAGAAAAGCCTTTTAGTGGAAGTTGTAGGGTCAAAGAATGTTAAGCATGACCTGGATAAGCATAAGGCTATGTTGTGCCTTGATTAACCCTATAAGTGGCTATTACAAGCTGAGCTTGCTTCAGGAAGGCTACTTTTCTCAGGCAAGGATGAGCTCAGCAGGTGCTAACCACTCTATGGGCTTGCGGAGATCATATACTTGTCGGATCACCCACTAGGGCAGGGGTGTCAAACTCGGTCCTGGAGGGCCACACCCAGGCCTGCATTTGAGGATTTCCTTTCTGTGTACAGGTGAGTGAGTCAAGATGACTGCAGAAGCAATAGTCTCACCTGCTTGTAGCAAGGATATCCACAAATCCAGGCCTGGATGTGGCCCTCCAGGACCGAGTTTGACACCCCTGCACTAGGGTGATTTTTTTTTTATATACATGTATATATTACACAATATACTTCATCAACGCATTGGTTGGTCAGATAAAAGTTCCATTGTGAGGCAGTTTTTGGATTTTTATTTCGCAGTTTAAATGGTTACGCCAAACTTTTAGGTACGGTAGATAGGATGGGCAGACCAGGTGGGTATTTTTGGTACTAATCTACAATCTTTTTGTTTCTATGTTTCTTCTTGTCTTCACCACCTGTCTCTCTTTTTTCCATTCTTTCTCTTTTCTCCCCCACCTAATTATGTTCTGTATTTTATTGCCCTTCTATCATTTCTTTTTTTGCATCACCCCACGGCATGCTTCTCTCTCTTTTGACTTTTCTATATGGTTTTCTGTTCTTCCTAATTTTTATCTTTCATCTCTCCTTCCCATATTTTTCACTACCCCTTTTCAAATCTTTCTGTCTTCCTTTTCTCCAAAATATATTTATCTTGTCTCTCCTGACAATCTCTCTCCTTTCTCCCCTTCCCAACTTTTTCTGACACCTCCATTTGCAAATTGGTTGTGGGGAACAGAAAATATAAATCTGGATAATCAGTTCTGAAACACGATGGTTTTTGTCTCCAATAAACTAAGTCAAATTATGCTTCAGTACCACAACAGCAAATTACTGCGAGCAAGTCCAAAATTGTAACCTACCTTCTGAAGTATTGGCAGTATGGTGTGTGGATTGTATGCTACCATGTATGTGCAGATGGTGCTGGGTTGTGATGTTATAGCCCATTTTTTTGGATATACAGTTGTGCTCAAAAGTTTGCATACCCTGGCAGAAATTGTGAAATTTGGGCATTTATTTTGAAGATATGACGGATCATGCATCTTTTTTTAAGGATAACGATGTGTAACAAGGCCAACTTTTAAACATGGCCATTTAGGTCGTTTATGTTATCATTATGATTTAAAAATGAGCCAAACAACTATGTGATCATAAATGGCTTCATATGATCACTATCCTTCAATAAAATATATATATATTTTTTGCATGATCAGTCATATTTTCAAAATGTCAAAATTTCACAATTTCGGCCAGGATATGCAAACTTTTGAGCACAACTGTATCTACACATCAGTTTTTCAAAAAGCAACATCCAAACATTTGGCCAACACAGTCAATTTCTTTAAAGTTTTAAATGTTCCTGTTAGGAAATTACTGTAACAGGCATCTGTCCCTCATAATAGTGGCACCCTAAAGTCCCTGCCAGGGTACTCCAATAATTCTGAACTAATCATCTCTAGAATATATGTGTAATCCTCAGATCTATGCCTAAGGACAGGGGTGTAGGAAGCAGAATAATTCTGGGGGGATGCAGCTCACTTGATACACAGAACACTTAACCGCTCCTATACACCTACATACACACAATTAAAAATCTAGGGGGTTCCTACACCCATGCCTAAGGATCCCAAACTGTACAATACAAAATAAAATTGGTTTCTGAGTTTCATTAAGGAGGTTAATGGAACAACAAAAATTGATGAAGCAGAAAATATAAAATAAATTAAAATGCATAAATAATTGCTACAGAAGCATTTAGGTTTTACTCTTAATAAGTACTTTATAAGGGCAGTGGAAGTCAATAGGCAGACCTAAGTCTGAATCAGCATCTCTAGTCTGTCTTATCTGGACTTCCATTGCATTATTAAATTTATCATATATCGCAAATTTTCCAGATTCTTAAACAAATCTTCTCTTAAATTCCCTTCACTATATAAACCTATTTCCTAAGCCATTCTGGGTTCATTTATATTAAAATATTTATATGTGTATCCATTGAAAACATTTGCTACCTAAAACATTTTGTCAATTTAATTGACTACCCATGCCATGGTGGTTTAATCATTCAGTTGTCTGACTCTCCGCGACCCTACAGACCGCAGCACGCCAGGCACATCTTGTGTCTGGTTGTGCTTGTTTTCTTGGCAAAGATACTGGGGTGGGTTGCCAGTTCCTTCTCCAGTGGACCACAATTTGTATGTCTTCTCTGTTATAACCTGCCCACCTTGGGTGACTCGACATGGTACAGCTCACAGCTTCATAGAAGTACACAAACCCCTTCACCAAGACATGGTAGCGATGCCCCATGCCATAGGGCACTTCAGTTGTTCAACAGTAGAACATTATTTTTCTAATATTGGTTATTGACCTTGGCAGCAAGCTTCAGAGACTCTTTGTCCAAAAGTAAGATCCTTTATAGTTTGCAAATGGCATTTTGGATCCCTAAACAAAGTTGGCTTCAAAATTAAGTAGTTTTCAATTGTCAAGTTAACGTGTGTGTGTGTATATATATATATATATATATATATATATATATATATATATATATATATATATATATATATATATATATATATACATATATATATATACACATACATACATACATACATACACACACAGTGGATATAAAAAGTCTACACACCCCTGTTAAAATGTCAGGTTTCTGTGCTGTAAAAAATGAGACAAAGATAAATCATTTCAGAACTTTTCCTTTAATATGACCTATAAACTGTACAACTCAATTAAAAAACAAACTGAAATCTTTTAGGTAGAGGGTAGAAAAAAATATAAAAATCAAATAATATGGTTGCATAAGTATGCACACTCTTAAACTAATACTTTGTTGAAGCACCTTTTGATTTTATTACAGCACTCAGTCTTTTTGGGTATGAGTCTATCAGCATGGCACATTTTGACTTGGCAAGATTTGCCCACTCTTCTTTGCAAAAACACTCCAAATCTGTCAGATTGCGAGGGCATCTCCTGTGCACAGCCCTCTTCAGAACACCCCACAGATTTTCAATCGGATTCAGGTCTGGGCTCTGGCTGGGCCATTCCTAAACTTTAATCTTCTTCTGGTGAAGCCATTCCTTTGTTGATTTGGATGTATGCTTTGGGTCGTTGTCATGCTGAAAGATGAAGTTCCTCCATGTTCAGCTTTCTAGCAGAAGCCTGAAGGTTTTGTGCCAATATTGACTGGTATTTGGAACTGTTCATAATTCCCTCTATCTTAACTAAGGCCCCAGTTCCAGCTGAAGAAAAACAGCCCCAAAGCATGATGCTGTCACCGCCATGCTTCACTGTGGGTATGGTGTTCTTTTGGTGATGTGCAGTGTTGTTTTTGCGCCAAAGATATCTTTTGGAATTATGGCCAAAAAGTTCAACCTTGGTTTCATCAGACCATAACAACTTTTCCCACATGCTTTTGGGAGACTTCAGATGTGTTTTTGCAAAATGTAGCCTGGCTTGGATGTTTTTCTTCGTAAGAAAAGGCTTTTGTCTTGCCACTCTACCCCATAGCCCAGACATATGAAGAATACGGGAGATTGTTGTCACATGTACCACACAGCCAGTACTTGCCAGATATTCCTGCAGCAAATTTAATGTTGCTGTAGGCCTCTTGGTAGCCTCCCAGACCAGTTTACTTCTTATACATTTTGGAGGGAGATCCAGTTCTTGGTAATGTCACTGTTGTGCCATATTTTCTCTGCTTGATGATGACTGTCTTCACTGTTCCATGGTATATCTAATGCCTTGGAAATTCTTTTGTACCCTTCTCCTGACTGATACCTTTTAACAATGAGATACCTCTGATGCTTTGGAAGCTCTCTGTGGACCATGGCTTTTGCTGTGTGATGCGACTAAGAAAATTTCAGGAAAGACCAACTAGAGCAGCTAAACTTTATTTGGGGTTAATCAGATGCACTTTAAATGATGGCAGGTGTATGCTGACTCCTATTTAACACGATTTGGAATGTGATTGCTTAATTCTGAACACAGCTACATCCCCAGTTTGAAGAGGGTGTGCAGACTTATGCAACCACATTATTTTTCTTTTTTTTTTTTCCTTCTCTCCACCTAAAAGATTTCAGTTTGTTTTACAATTGAGTTGTACAGTTTATAGGTCACATTAAAGGTGGAAAAAGTTCTGAAATTATTTAACTTTGTCATTTTTTTTACAGCACAGAAACCTGTCATTTTAACAGGGTTGTGTAGACTTTTTATATCCACTGTGTGTGTGTGTGTGTGTGTGTGTGTGTGTATATATATATATATATATATATATATATATATATATATATATATATATATATATATATATATATATATATATATATATACATATATACACATACACCGTATTGGCCCGAATATAAGCTGCACCCGCATATAAGCCACACCTGTAAAATTCAAGGGGATAAAATAGAGAAAAGATAGTACTCAAATATAAGCCGCACCCTTAAAATTGAAGAGAAAAAGACTCTCTCCAAGTGATCAGCCATTGCAAGAAACAGGCTTTTTAATTAGTACTGTAACTTCTTTTGCAGGTTACAGGCTTTACAGGATGTTAGAATCACTAAAACTGTAAATCGCTATTCAATTGCTACAATTCCTCAGTCTCAAGCACGCTAATCGGCAGTCCTTTCACGTTCGCGAATATAAGCTCTCAAGCTCGCAAATCGGAAAAAAAGGTGCGGCTTATATTCGGACCAATACGGTATATATATTTAGGCCCTCATTAAATTAGCCCTCGTAGTTCCCTCAGTCCTCGCAAAAGACATTTTTTTGCTATTTCCGAGTACCTATTCCTCAATATGTCCCTGGCGGCCTGCTTTGCGAGATGACACAGACAAACGACCGAGAATAGGCTCAGAGAGAGCTACGTAGTAACACAGAGCCATAAATCTATGAGGTGTACCTTGCACCTCGGAAGAATCCCTTCGGGCACAAAAAAGTGCCAGCAAGGGCTCCTAAAGCCTGTACCTGCTGCCTTGGAGCAGCCCGACACCGCCGTGTGATAACCCCCCCCCCCCCCCCCCGCTTCCTAAACACATCCCCAGGCTGCAGGGGTCCCTATCGATATTTTTTATTTTATGTAATTAGTAGGGTGGGAGGTTTAATAGGGGATTAGGTAGGTAGTGTTAGGTAGGTAGGGGTTAATAGGTTAGGGTAGAGGGGGTTAGTTTAGATGTAGTGGTTTATTGGGGGGAGTAGTGTAGTGTTTTGTAGTCAGTGTCACAAGGGTCCTGGAGGACCTTTATGGCACTTATGGGGTTAATAATAGGCTTCTAATTCATAGACCCTTATGGGACTGATTGGGTATAGACCTCCATAAGGGCGTTAGATGGTGGCTTATGTGGTTCTGTATAGACCCTCATTAGTGATGGGATTAAATAGGGCTAGAATGGGTTAAATAGGCCCAATTAGGGTTAGAATGACTCAGTTAGGGTTAGATAGGGTTTAGTATGGGTTAATGGTGTATAGTTAGGGTTAATAGTGTAGTGTAGTGCTTAGACTTTGTCATGAGGGTCCCTCATGGCACTTGTAGGGACTGAGGGTTAATTATAGTCTCATGGGCTCTGTATAGAGCCCCATGAGTTATAGGGTTAATTAAGGGCTTATGGGGGTCCGTATTGACCCCCATGAGTGACAGGGTTAATTAAGTGCTCATGGGGCTCTGTATAGAGCCCCATGAGTTACAAGGTTAATTTTAGTTCCCTAGGGGGGGTACTTATAGAACTCCCCGCGGCAGGGGTTAATATTTTTTAGCGTGGGTCCTTTCAGGACTTTTACAATCCTTTAAGGACCCGTGAGGCAGGAAATTTGAAATTGTAAATGCAGCGGGGTCACGATTGGTGCGGATCGGGGATCCCCCACTGCAAGGGGTTAATGTCGGGGGGCTGCGGGGGTCCCTATGGACCCCTGCAGCAAATGTGGTTAATGCGGGTCACTTCCAGGGTCTCAATGGGGACCCCCAGCATAGAGGGAGGTTAATTTTAGGTGCCGGGGGGGGAGGGGGTAGTTGGAGTACCCCCCAAAACACACACACACGGCAGGGCTTATATGTAGGACTGCTGCAGAGGTCACGTTCAGGACCCCGTGGCAATTGATGAGGTGGGGGAGCTTGCAAGATCATCTCGCAGGCTGTCACTCCTCATGTACATTTTCTCCTTGTTGACGGCCCTGCTGCGTAGCTCTCACGTTGCTCGCAGCAGGGCTAATTTAATAATGTTGTAACTTCAAAATTTGCAGCACGTAGGGTTTAAGTACAAACCTCATATCTACGAGGCTGGAGTTTAATAAGGCTGATAATCTGCAATTGCATATGTCCATACTTGTTTACACTAATACAATCTAAAATAGCCCACCTACCTTGCCTTTTCATTTTAAAACAACTCTCTCTCCACTCTCTTTAAATATGAAACTTCTGGACAGTAGGAAAGCATGATAATACTTATTATTTCTCTATACTGTGGCATCGGGTGTGGATCTAAATGTGAACACTATTTTATAAGTACCTTTGAAGTAGTCCCACCCTCTGCCTTCCGCCCATAAAACAGATTTAGGTTTTATATTCTTGGCTCTGACAGCTGCTTTAAAAAGAGTCAGCTGAAAAAATAAAGGATCTTTAATAGGAATTGTGCTGGAGACTTAAAGCTATAGCCCCTGATTTCCTTTGCACACAAGAAGCCTCCATGAGTTCATCTAGGACCCTCTGTTGTATGGTGTAAAAGTCTTTCTTTTATAGACATTGTGTACCTTACACAACTTGCACTCATATACTTTGCTCACAACAGTAGGAAACAATAAATGGCAAAGTTCATTATACATTTAACGGTAATTTTAATGATAATTGAGGTAAAAGCATAGTTCTATTGTGCTCCATGTACAGAATCAATATTATTTTAATACACCACACGACTTAAACAAAGCCAGATTTACATTGGAGGTGCCCTTTGGCAACAATCAGTCAGACACACACCGCTCCCTGCCAACCAAGCTACTCACGCACAGACACACACATGCAGTTACTCACATATGCACAAATCTATTTTAATGTTCAGGTTTTTAGAATTTAGCCCATATGTTAAATGAAAGCTGTAGGCAATCTATGCATATGTAATGAAATGTATAAATATAGATGATAGTGAATGTGTGTACAGGCCTACCCCGACCGCACACCAGGTTCATTTCCAGACCACTGTCGTAACTCAAATATTGTCGCAACTCAAAGAAATGCATTTTTTCACTTATCGAAACGTAGTGCACTGCAGCAATCCTATATGGACACAACTGTCCTAAATAATGCATTTGTAACTAAAATAAACACAATCACAGAAATGCAAAGCAAAATGTATTTGTAAATGAACTGACAACAGCGACGTCAAGTAGTGGAAGCTGATGTGAGCTGTGGTATCATCTCTCTGACTTGTCGTAACTGTGAAGCCGGATCCTCAAGTGCCGGCCATGGTGTCATAAGTCGAAGTGTTGAAACTCAGGGTATCCTTGAATTAAATGATATACATGTTTTGCATTTCAGCACCCAAAATTCCCAGAGTGCAACAGAAACATTTTAGACATATAAATATATAGTAACATAATTATTGAAGTTGAAAAATTACTTTTAGTCCATCAAGTCCAACATTTTTATATCTTCTCTGATTGTAACTTGTGCTTTTTAACTGTTAATGTATGCAGGGGAAGGCAAACATTAAAGATTGCAAAGACACTATTAAACATGGTAAAGTGTCTCATAAAAAGGAAAAAAAATCCTTCCTGACCACCAAAAATCTTGAAATTGGATTTGTCCCTGGGTGTATTGCTTTATTTTTCTAGTTATCCTACATAAGCCTGTATGCCTTTTTTATTCAAAATATATGATTTGCTATAATAGATTTAAATCAGTGGTTATGAAAAATCTCTCCTCACAACTCACCAGACAGGTGGGTCTTGAGGATTTCACACTGTGTGAACACAGGTGAACGAGTCTTTAACTGCCTTGCCTATGATCATAGAATATTAAACTTAAATCATGGCCAGTCTGGTGGGCCTTGAGGAGAGGTTTGGGGACCACTAATTTAAATCATATTAAGCCTCTAAAGCAGCTTATGGGAAAAACGAGTTAGACGCAACGGAAGTGATGTCCCCTCGACTTGGGGCACCGGGAATGCTGTTGCATCGATTGCCAGCCAACTGTAGAGATGGCTATTATGCTTTTATGTTTTTAAGTGCGTTTGTATGGAACAAAATACTGTCATTATATTGAGGGTTTACTGATATGATGTAAAAATAGACACAATAAATACTATTCTGTTGAGCAGTTTGGTAAGAGCATGAACATTCCCAGTAACAGTGGTGGGAATTTATAATGTTAACAACAATGACCCTTTGGGTTGATATGCTATCCATATGAAAATATAATATATTCATAAAACAGAATAACCTTGCATCAGTGTATTTCAATTTAATGTGTTAAGTCTCACAGATATGCAGGCAATTGAGATAAAGTTAAGTATACGTACCCTTAGATTGTAAGTTTGCGAGTTTTCAATCTTGTGTCAGGCCTTGGAAACAAGCTCTATGTACATTTGATTTTATGCTCAAAAACAGGGCCCTCCATTCTTTACAAGGTGTTTAATTTGTTTTCTGCTATGTACTCAACCCCTGTACAGCGCTACGGAATATGTTGGCGCGATATAAATAAAGATAATAATAATAATAATAGTATACGTAGCAATTAGACTTCACCATGTGGTCTTTGGAGGCTTCCCATGCAGCCTCTATCTTGTTGCCTGGAGAGTAAAAACATGTCTACCTTATACAGCACAAATTGCATTCCCTACCATATTACTACGTTTTTCCCTCCCAAAGCACCTCCCCTCCCTATTTATTCCTCAAGTCCCACATATGTCACCTGCCCAATTCTTGTTTGGCTGTGTAGCTAAAAGGATTAATGTCTCCATTTTCAGGATTCAGGGATCCTTCAAGTGAAAAAGGCTGCCTATCATTGGGCTTCACAGTATTTTACACCATTAGCATTTCAAAGAAAACACGTGACTTGGAAGTCTTCACCATATTTATCTGTCTTCCAAGAATAAGGCACTGTGTCAGTTCAAAATCAAAAGTAAACTGCTAATTCTGCTCTACTTGTCCTCATATGTGAAGCTGAAGTGTCTAATTTGCTGTTTTATCTTTTTCAGAAGGAACTACTTTTAATCATTTAATTTTAATGTTTAAAGGATTTTGATTAAGTATACATTCGGTTAGCAATGCAATGTAAAAATAATAAGTCTGACATTTCTAACAAAACATTAAGGGCACTGTGGTAATCCATACTCCCTGCACATCAGTCCATAGAAAAGTAACCCCAAGCTAAATTATGTATGTAAAGGGACATTGGAGGTTTCTGGATTTCACTAGGAATATAATCTACCTATGTAGCTATTTACTTGTATGTACTTTATTTTATTAAGAAGTGTTTAAAAGCTGTGTGTTTTTTTCTTCCTAAAATTGTACAATTTATACAGTGTTTCAAATGAGCCTGTCAGTGACCTCTCTCTTTCGAGTAGTATGTTGGAGAATGTTACTATGAGACACTGCACACACTGTACTTAGAAGTACACTGTCTTCATGAGCCGCATAGAGGAGAAACCAGTTAAGAACTATTTGTAAGATTTTACGCAGAAAAAGAGGTTTTAATCACTTCTTCTCAAAATTACAGAGACATTAGAGGTATTTTAAATCTAGAAACCTTCCAAGTCCCTTTAATGAGCAGGGAGGGTCCTCTTGTCTTTCGGAGAGTTCTGTAATGCAAGTTGAAGCAGGTATAAATCTGAGCTTTTAGATCTATCAACTCTGCGCTAAGTGCTGTCAAAACACATGAGACTGACAGACAGGCAGTTTCCTGCCCAGACAGATCTCAACGACTGGGCCTCAAACAACTGTGTTTTATATGGAGCTGGATGTGCTCTGTCTGAGACACACTTATAGTCTGGTATATTTAAAGAAGGTGGTTGGAAGTGGAAATCTGTAACAACATTTATCGACTCACAAAATTGGACCCAAGCTGCTTTTGTGGCCAAAATTCACTTCTCCTTGCAATGTCAATTTTCCCATAGAAAAAATACCTCAGAGAACCACTTTAGGTTAGTGAATTATGGCCACTGTCCCATAAATATTATGTTATGGAGCAAATCCTCAGCTATGGTAAGAGAAGAAATAGATCTTTGTATTTTTTAAATTGTATTTACATTTTAAATATAGTTTAGTTGGATAAATTATTGAGAAAGTAAAGAGATGATTTGCAGGAATTCCCTTATCGCTAACTTTACATTTTGTTATTTAATTTTTTTTCTCTATGTATTTGTGTGGATATATTTATATTTAGGAAACCTTGTTATTGTGATCAGACCCTTCAACCACATTTCTAGTAATTAAAAATTCCCATTTTGACTTTAATAGTGCACATCAATGTTCGTACTAAAAAAATTGGCGGGCATACCTCCCAAGATGACCTTTTTAAGAGTAAACGCCTTGTCCCTCTCAGTTCCCCAAATGTCATTCCTTGGAATGGATACTCCCACAATTAAGGACAAGTTCCTCTATTTTTATCAGATCATGTCCGTTTCTTTCTGTGTATAATCTCTGGTTGTTTGTTCCAATGTTTTATTAGACAGATATACTCCAGGAGTGTGTTCTGCAGAATATATGTTCATATTGAACAGTGTTCACATATTAAACATGTTTCTCTAAATTTCACACATCACTCCAGTTGCTGCCAGTGTTAGTGAAATGTGACAACTTTAGCTAATTGTGTGTCTGTATTTAGTTAATTGTCCCTATTTGGCTTCTTCAAAAATTGTGATTTATGGACTTGTTTACTGTTAATGTAGGGTGATTATATGCACCCCATTGTATAGTGCCTGAAAGAGACATTTGTCTCTGGTTATTTGTCCTAGGAAATGTCCCTATATGACAATATAGGCAAGGAAGAGTTAATAGTAGCAGATGAGACTGTGTGCAGATTAAATTTGCAGGCACATGTGTATATTTATAGTACAAAGAACACTAAATATGTCTGGAGCTGGGACCTTTCCTGTTTTGTCCCGTCCAGCAGTGGAGTGCAGCAGCCAGTAGGTGCTGCAACAGTGGTACGCAGAGACTTTGTTCAATTTGTTCTTAGGATTAGGTTTAGGGTTAGGGTAGTGGCATATAAACTCTACTGGGTAAAGTTTGTGGTTTTCTTGCACTGGTTCTTTTACTCTAGGATTCATTGGAAGTTGCCCGGTTTTGTTCTTTTTTTTCTATTGGAATCATGCCTATACCATTCTTGATAGATCAGTGATTTTGTTTTTCACCTGCAGAGTTTCAAAATAAATATTTTATAAGTGTTATTCTTCCCTCCACTGGCATGGTCTATATAGTACATTATGACAGATCTGATATTAGAGGATATTCATTTCTATGAATCGTATATCATGATTATTTCATTGTAATGTTGATGCTAAAATTGTTCTAATGAAAAAAAAACTTCTATTTTTTGTGAAATCATTCAAATAACTTTGACAACTGTGAGTAATGCTAGACTCCCTAGAAACAATGGAAGACCAACATTAGATCATTGTTTTCAACCTCTAATTTACAGCCTTATTAAATTGCGATTCAGTAAATTTTAAAGGGCTCTATATAAGCACGCAGCATATTTTTTTTACAGAAGTTTTTAGTTAGTGAACTTCTATCCAAAAGCAAGGTCTTCACTAACTAAAAACTTCTGTAAAAAATATGCTCTGTGCTTATATAGAGCCATTTTACATTTACAGAATTGCAATTGAATAAGGCTGTTAATGTGTAATATGGCATATTTAAATTGAATAAGTATATGTTTAAAATATTCCAATAACACCTTTCATTTCATAAAATTAGATCACTGGGATTAAAGGATAGGTAAGAGTCCAAGGCAGATATTATTATTACTAGTGACTTGCCCGTCAAAAATGACCGGGCAATACAATTTCAAGCCATGGGAATGCTGTTTGACACAGAATGTAAACCGTTTTGGACTGTGAGGACCTTTGGCGCTCATTGCGAGCCTCTCCTGTCGTGTACTTTTGGTCCTCAGAGAGATATATATTTCTATGTATTTGTAGTTAAGTAATAATGAATGAAGTAAATTAATATACTTTAATTATTTATAATTGATATATGCAGCGAGCAATAGGCTGAAAAGCTACCAATCTGTTTGTATTTTGCGTCTTCATAGAATATACATTGTGAGTGTTGGTGCTCTGCTTATAAAGTGTAATGAATGTTTGAACTGTGCATTCTAAATAGTCTGCGTGCGCGAGGTAAAGCCGTTGGTTTATTGTGTAAAGCGGCATTGTATAGTCGAAATGTTATTAATGTGTTACGCGTCTCGTGAGCATTTTCCGGCTTTTGTAATGGTGTATTTTGTAGATCGTAGTGTGGCCTCGTTTTCATTTTTTTCGGTGGACAAGTCCCGTGGTTGTGACCCGCTTGCACCGCACGGCGATCCGGCGTTTATAAAGTGTTTTTCGGCTAAGACCCGCGATTTGTAGTGATTTAACGGCTCGCTTCGCTACACGAGGCTCCCAGGTGATGAGCGCCTTTGGCGCTCATTGCCCAAGTGCTACGTGTTAACGGCTCGCCTTGCGAGGCTTGCAACTAATGAGCGCCTGTGGCGCTCATCGCCTAAGTCGTACACACACCGCAAAGTGTGACGACGTCTCGCAGTTTGAGAACTATTATATGTGATTATTGGCCTCTTGCATCCTAAGTGCAAAACCTCAAGATATACGTACCAAAATTAAGTATACAGTATACATGCAACCATTTATTTGCTGCTCACTTTATTTAATTTTTTTCTTTCTATTTAATCAGAAGATGCTTACTGACAGAACACTGACAATCTAACACCAGCAATAATCATACCATGACCTCTAACTAGTACAAACCATACAAACATTTCCAGCCCCTTTAAATTTGGGCTACGTGGTAAATCGTAGCTCACAAGACTTAAGCCTATTAAGTTAGCCTCTTAAAGCAACCCGCAGACGACTTGCGGCTTAAAAGGCGGAAAAAAGCCTACGGGATGAGCAACGTTGAACTTCGCGGCCTTAAATCCTTTGATCTGCCAAGTCCGTAACGGCTAAAATTCCAATCATGCTATTAAATGGCAACAAAGTCACATGCGAACAATCCTGTAACACGCAAATGGAGCCCAAAGCCCAACGAGTGCTGGAGAGGACTCGGAAGTGGGGTAAAGTCCAATACTTAGCACTTTAACTGCAAATAAAAACACACTACTGTAATCATATTAAAAGGGAAAGTGGTGTTAGGTCTTAGAATTAATAGTACAACATTCTCAAGCCCGGATATCGGCCCAGAAAACTACTTTATTTCATGTATAATATTTGTGTTATAGCGATCTGGGCAATCAATGTGTTTTTTCTCCCTGTGAAGAGCACAAGTGAGCTAAAAAAGGGTGCTCCCAGAGTGGGTTATCATGTCTACAGAAAGTTGGTTTGTTCTCTGATTGAGCACCTCTATTCTGTTTTTTTTTGTTTATTCAAATGACCCTTAGGGATTAGTCTCCCTAAGGGTGATAGGGGAATCCAGACGTGGACCCCTTGCTCTCTGTGCCTTAGGGAGATATCAGCTACATCTCACTGACGAGACCCATAAAGGCCAAAACGTACGTCTGGGGTTTGCTGTTTCTTCTGTACAGGGTAATATTGCCTGGTATTTCGGGGCTGGACCACTCTTTTGAGTGGGACCAGACTGATATACTACAGGATATTTCTCCCTGTGGAGGGCACAAGTGAGCTAAAAGAGGTTGCTCTCAGAGTGGCTTATCATGGCCATAGAACTAATCTATTAAGGTTGGTTCGTTCTCTGATTGAGCACCTCTATTTTGTTTGTCTTTTTTTATGCATATACTGTAACTCGCATGTGATAGAATATCATATTCGTGGCTTTATTAATATTGCATTAATCTGGAATGTGGGTCCAATTGCAAATTGTAATTGTAACCCATAGGACTTTGAAATCTAACCTCCCCTTTTTCAGTGACGTAATGATGATGATCTCTTTTACCATTGTCTTCGTCTAAACCCGTAACTACGAGTTTGACTAATTGATACTGCGCAGGGCGCCATATGCAGCGTTTGACGAATGAGTTACAGGGTTTGCGTCTCCAGCTCATAATTCCCAGCCCCTTCTAATTTATTAGCACCGCACCTCAGCAAAATTTCAAGCCTGCAGCCGTTGCGGGTCTCACGTTGCACTTACGGGTAGGAATTTAATGTGGCTGCTAGTGATCAGCACACACAGCCACTCACAACCACAGGAGCCACAACACAGAAAAGCAGATACTGACTAACATAACACATACACACTGCCCCTCACCAGCTACTGCACAGCCATTGAATACCATAGAAGATATAATTAGGTACCAGGACACAAAGCTACTGAAAGGCACAACACACCTAGTAACTGACTAGCACATTACAATGAAACAGACATGCAAATGCTAGTGACCAGACAGGCCCACATAACCACTCATTACATGAGCCAGTGCAACTTATTTATGTGTTGTGGTTTACTTGTTCAGACGTGTCCGACTCTCTCTGACCATATGAAGCACAGCACCCCAGGTACATCTGTCAGCCACTGACCTCCCTCAAGCACATGTTCATTGCTTCAATTATCTCATTTATCCATCTCTGTCGCCCCCTTCTTAGTGTGCCTTCAATCTTTCCCAGCATCAGAGTCTTCTCTAGGGAAACCTGTCTCATCATGATATGGCCAACATATTTGAGCTTTAACCTCATGATCTTACCTTCCAGTGAACATTTTGGCTTGATTGATTGACCCTTCTGGTTCGCCTCCTTGTTGTGATAAAGGTGCTTGTGTACTTTAATGAAGCAGAGAGCTATACCATGCAGGGTCACCCAAGATGGGCAGTTCATAGCAGAGAGGTCTGACAAATCATGGTCTGGAGAGGGAACTGACAACCTAGCCTAGACAATATAACGTTATGGATAAGCACAATAGTATAGATGCTTACAATTTTTATCCTTTTTACAGACCTCACAGTCCCAAATTATTAAAATCAGACTTGCCCAATTGGAAATGACTACTGCAGTGTACCAGGACATATTTTTCTGCATTTCTGTAATAAAAGATAATATGCATGTACCTATACAATTCCTAACCTCACAAACACAATCACGTGCTGCTGGAACAGTTAGGATAAGATTATGTCTCCAAATAGGGTAAATCCATTATTTCTGCAATAAGTAACAGGAGAGGCCTTATCTTCAGTACTCTAGCATGTGACATGCATAGTTTGCTAGGTGTGGTGATTTGTTTAACACGTTAAGTACCATTTTGTGAAATATGAGCAGAGGAGTATGGTAAAGGGAGTTGAGGAGAGAGAAGAAGGACACATGGGAAGATTAGGAAAGCAAAGGCAGTGGATATATGAAGCACACATTCTTGTGGTTTGTAAGATAATACCTCAATAACAACAGCGAAGAGAGGACTGAAGACAGAGAGTGCTCCCTATATTTCCTGCTAGGAACTAAATGCTTGACGAAGGGCATTAAGCTTTCATAAAAGTTACTACAAAAAATAAAGGTGCTCAATCAGAGAACAAACTAATCTTGATAGATTATGATATGATAATCCGATCTGAGAGCAGCCTCTTTTAGCTCACTTGTGCCCTTCACATGGACCAATATCCTGTAGTATATCAGTCCGGTCTCATTCAATTGAGTGATCCAGCCCCGAAATACAAAGCAATTCTACCCTTAACAGGAGAAACAGCAAACCCTAGACGTACGTTTCGGCCTTTATGGGCCTCGTCAGTGAGGTGCAGCCGAACTCCCTAAGGGCCAACAAGCAAGGAGTCATTTTTTGGAGCCGCCTATCACCCTTAGGGAGACTAAACCATAATGGTCATTTGCATAAGCAACTACAAAAAATAGAGGTACTAAATCAGAGAACAAATTAATCTTAATAGATAACCCACTCTGAGAGCAAGTTAGCAATTCCCAGCCTTGTCAGTGTCCTTAAAATAGACCCTGAAATAAGTAAGGAGTTTCAGCAATACTGTAAGAGCCTATAAAAACCTAACCCCTCACATATTTGACCTCCAATCTCTTTAACTAAATATTTGCAGGAAGAAAAATGAAAAACTGTTGGAACAGAAAATATTTTTGATCTTTCCTTTACTAGTTGCAAACTTTCTCTTGTTCTCTCAGATTTAAAAGCAGGTAAAAGTTAGAAATAAACATTATAAATACTTCAAACATTATTTTCTTCTTCTTCCTTAAATAATACTTCAAACATTATTTTCTTCTTCCTTAAATGAACATCATCTTGATACCTAAAGATAATAGAGATCCCTCATATTGCAGAAATTGTAGACCCTTTTCACTTTTTGCAAAACTTATAGCAATTAGTCTCAATACATAGAGATTTGATGGCAGATAAGAAGCAAAAAAAGATCTAACATGTCCATTCTATTTACCTAAAAGTTTTAATTAATTAGTTAATTAATTAATCCTCAGGATAGCCTTTTGCTTATCTCAAGCATTCTTAAATTCCTTAACTTTGTTTCACCCTTCCACTTTCACTTGAAGGCTATTCCACTGGAATTCTGTTCTTCCATATCTCATTCACCCCAACCAGATGGACTTTGTTCCAACCCGTCAAGCTGCTGATAACAGTAGGAGATGTATAGACCTGATTTTACTCTCCGATAGCAGAAAGCACTACGATAAGATGTATTATATTTATTCCAAACTCTTCCCCTTCCTTTAGACCATAGGTTCTCAAAGTGGACGGTACCGCCCACCAGTGGGCGCTGAAGCCTTCTAGGGGGGCGGCAACGGGTTGGCTACAATCTTTTTATCTGTGCTACGTTTAATCTAAATCAGTATAGTAATAGCAGTTTCCAAGATGAAGCACATCTTGGCCATTACTTTTCAATACATTACTGCTTATGTCGTTAAATTATCACTAGTTGCTATTTACGTTGCAAATATCAGATGGCTTGAACGGTAAAACTGTTATAATGTGGGGGTGTTAAAAAAATGTTGTCTTGTAAAGTGGGAGGTGGGAACAAAAGTTTGGGAACCTATGCTTTAGATCAATCTGTCGTTTGCAGACTTCAAACCAATATTGACAAGTTTATGTGGTGACACAGAGACCAAGAGTTGCTGGGGATATCATATATGTTCCCAAACAAATGGTATACTTTGGCCTGCCAAAGAGTACTCTCCCAGATCCAAGCATGCATGGGTGTAGGAGCCAAAGAAAATCTGGTGGGGATACCACATATAGTATAAATATACCACACAACCGCTTCTCTATACATACACACATTGGAAAATCTGGGGGGGGGGGGGGGGGGGTCCCCCTCGTCCCCCTCGTCCCCCCAGTTCCTACACCCATGCAAGCATGGCATCTACAGCCCAAACATAAATGGTGCGTAGACTTCAATCTAACCTTCTTATTGATCGTTTTATTTTCTTATAACTTCCTCAAGGTTACTAAGGATAATTTTACTTCTTACTAAATACACAATGTAATTGGAACATTTCCTTTTTTCACATCCCTCCCCCTTCCTATGCCCCTTTATACCACTGCCTTCACCTTTTCCTTGTTCATTTAATGTTTTCTTTCAAGAAAAACAAGATACACTTTATGTAAAGGTTTTGAAAAGTTTTATTGTATATGATTTGTAAATCTGAAAACTTTAACAAATGGCCATGCAATTCTTCATTTGAAAAAAGTGTTTCAAAGGAATATAAGGAAGATGAAGATAAAACAGTACAGCAAAGTGCTCAGGATCAGAAATCTCTCTTCTACAGAAAATGAGAAAGATTATCAGTTAATTATGTTTTAATGAGCACGCCATGGCAGCAAACAGTTCTTTGTAATTGCCAGAATCTATTTAAAGGACAAAGTACAGCGAGCATTTCTCCATCTCTCTTAGCTTCCCATCCACGTCTCACATAATTGCACAAGCTGCACAGTCACACATTGACCACTGCTCACAGCCAAAGCTCTTCTTGTTTTCAGAACACGATTTCCTTGAAACGAAAAACGACACAAGTTCCATTTACTGTCAACAAGACAAGAGCAGAAGTTCCAGCCGAGCCCCAACGAGAGCAGGCGTGAGAGTGAAAAGTGACTCATTCTAACATACACGCTTCTGAGCCCAAGAACACACTGCTGTCTGAAATGTCTCACTTGTTATTATGATCTGCCTGCTCAGAGCTCCCCTCCTCCCTTACCCACTACATGAAGTCACCATGTTCATTTAACCCTTACAGAACACTATATATGATCTTTGTATAAGTGGATGTACGTTATATATATTTTTTGTTGTCTTTCAGTCGTGTGCAACTCTCCGTGACCCTATGGACTGCAGCACACCTGGCACATCTGGTGTCTGGTTATCTGTATCCATAAGGTGTTCATGGCAAAGATACTGGAGTGTGTTCCCAGTTCCTTCTCCAGTGGGCTGCAATTTGTCTGACCGCTTTGCTATGACCTGCCCATCTTAGGTGACCCTAAGTGGTATAGCTCACAGCTTCATTGACATACACAAGCCCCTTCATCACAACAAGTAGCAATAAAGCGATTTACATTATTATTTATGGCATTGATTTTATTAAAATTGATGGCACTGGATTTTGTCTGAATTCTAGAAGTCGAGGACTTAAAGAGACGCTGTCACTCCAACAGAAAGTTGATGTCAGACTTAAGAGCATTAAAATCTGTCTATACGTTGGGCTAGCATATTCTATATAACTAGCATCAGGCTAGTTATTCTCTAAAGTAAATCATTTCTGAAATACATTGCATTGATTTTGAGGTTCCTGTAAAATAATGTACAGGTCAGTATGCTACTGTGTGGCTCAGAGTACTTTATAAGGGTGGGTCTAACTGCCAGGTAACATTAGGGGTCTTTATTTTAGCCATCTCAGAAACAGACATGCAGACTGTTATATTTAGCACATCAACGCAGAGTGGGCTGTTAATTTGCATAAAAACCAACAACAAAAGAGTGGAATTTCCCAGGCTTGATTCAATGGTTGACACCACATACAACCATATTTTCTTGATCTTTAAGAATAATTTAAAAAAAAATGATGTTGGGGTAACAGACACCTTTTAAGTAGTAATTGCATCACATTTCATTTAAAAGTAGAAAGGGAGGGTAAGTGGGGATAGAGAGGTAGTGAGGGTGGGGGATAGGAGAGTTGAGAAGGATAGATAGAGAACGGGTGAGTGGGTTGAAAGACGAGGAGTGATGAGAGGCAAATAGAGAGCAGTGAGTTGGGGGGGGGGGGCTTCTGCCCCATCCAATATTTGCTCTCCCCCATTGTCCCTTTCTGTCCCTAGTAGGGTTGGGGTTATGGAGTGGAGACTAAAAGAGAGTGAGGCAAGGGAAAGGCTGGAGGATAGAGAAGTAGAAGCATGGGTGGGCATGTGTGATGTTATTGAGGAGAGACAAAAAAATAATGCCTATATCACATGGACCTGCACAGATTACACCCCCACAAGGAATGAAGTAACAGCTAGAGCAGTGTCCTAGGAGAGAGTGCAGAGGAAAATGTGTCTCATTTCAGCTAATCATGGACGAGACAGAAGAGGTTATAGAAGGAAAAAGGAGTAGAGACATGGTCGAGATCATGGGTGGGCAATTTGGGTCCTCAGGGCCACATACAGGCCTGGATTTGATGATATCCCTACTTTGCACAGATGAGTCACTTCTTCAGTCATCCTGATTGACTTACCTGTGCACAGAAAGGGTATTTTCAAATAATGGCATGTATATGGCCCTCATTGCCCACTCCTGGTCTAGATAGATCATTTAATATATCAGAAATTGTTATTGTTTCGTTCAGTCGTGTCCTACTCTCCATTCCAGGCACATATATCTATGTCTGGTTGTGCCTATCCATAAGGTTTTCTTGGCAGAGATACTGGAGTGGATTCCCAGATCCTTCTCCAGTGGATTGCAATTTGTTATAACTTGCCCACTTTGGGTGACCCTACATGGTATATCTCACAGCTTCATTGAGATACACAAGCCCCTTCACCACGACAAGGTAGCAAACCAAAAGAGGAAATTAGAAGAGAACATAAACCAAAAAAACAACAACTGAGAACAGCACGTCAACATTATCTGTTTTCCAAGCATCATATCATTTGGTAACAGGACTAAGACATACATTGATTTTATTATACCTAGATATACACAAAGTTTTACAACCAGTGTTTTACTATTTACAAATTGTGATTTCTTATCCTAGCTGATGAGGATGTTACCTTTAACAGCACACACATGCACAGTAAATGGCAATGTAAAATTACAGATAAAGGCCAAGTGACCCCAATATAAAGATAAGACAAGACAGACAAATTAAGGTCACCCTGAGCTGATAATGAAACCTGGCAGAAGCCAAAGGACAAATTTAAAGTTGGCTTGCTGTATCACTGAGATCTATATTTAGAGATGGATCACACACGTGCACTATAAAAGTACAGATTGCTGTATTGGTTCCAGGGAAAAGCAAATGATTTACTGAAATAACATTCTCAGACTTCAATTGGTTTTTCCCATTAAAAAAAAACCCTTGTCATCTATGAAGAATGTTTTGTTTGACCACAAAAAAAAGTACAAAGGGGCTAATGGTTTGTTACAAATAGTGTCCAATGATTACTCTGTTAAGTGTCCTTAGCTAAAAACTTTAAAAAAGGTCAGCTTGCTTAAGAATTGATCACATTGGCACAATAGCTGTTTGTAATAGATAATAGATAGATTTTTTCTTCTCATTGGATGCCTTGTATCTTTATGGATTGTCTTAATACAATCGAAGCAAGTCA
The DNA here is from genome assembly GCA_027410445.1 of Discoglossus pictus. Classification (NCBI taxonomy): domain Eukaryota; kingdom Metazoa; phylum Chordata; class Amphibia; order Anura; family Alytidae; genus Discoglossus; species Discoglossus pictus. The sequence continues at coordinate 282,947,655 of CM050163.1, forward strand.
AGAGTATAAAAGCTTCTAATTGCAATAGTATTCTAGTAGCTAATTACCGTAATAATGAACCAGTCCAGCGGGGATCGTCATCTTGAACAATAAAACAATATGGCAATAATCATATAAAAAGAAGAAATGCCCTGCTAAGAAAATAAACGTATTTTATCATAGGAGACTACTCAAACCCAACTCTCCCTAAGAGCTTGAAACATTTTAATGTTTTTTGTACATGTCACAGACTTCCTATAGCTATATAGGTAGGAATCCCAATTGAACTATTCAAAATTCTAAAGGATGATGCTGTGAAAGTGTTGCTTGCCTTATGCCAACACATTTGGAAAACTTAACAATGGCCAATAGACTGGAAAAGGTCAGTCTACATCCCAATCCCAAAAAAAGGCAGTGCCAAAGAGTGCTCTAATTATCGAACAATTGCACTAATTTCACATGCCAGCAAGGTAATACATAAGACTCTACAAGCTCAACTCCAACAATATATGGACCAGGAACTACCAGATGTGCAAGCCGGGTTCTGCAGAGGAAGAGGCACAAGAGATCAAATTGCCAATGTCCAATGGATAATAGAGAAAGCAAGAGAGCTCCAAAAAAACATTTACTTCTGCTTCATAGACTATTCTAAAGCCTTTGACTGTGTGAATCACAACAAAATGTGGCATGTCCTCAAAGAGATCGGAAAAGGTGTGCGACAAGGTTGTATATTGTCACCTTATTTATCCAACTTATATGCAGAGTACATCATGTGTAAGGCTGGACTGGATGAATCCAAAGGCGGAATCAATATTGCTGGAAGAAATATCAACAACCTCAGATACGCCAATGTTACTACTCTGATGGCTGAAAGTAAGGAGGAACTAAAGGGCTTCTTGATGAGGGTAAAAGAAGAGAGTGCCAAAGCTTACCTGCTGCTCAACGTTAAAAAGACGAATATCGTGGCAAACGGCAATCTCACTTCCTGGCAAATAGACGGGGAAGAAGTGGAGGCAGTGACAGATTTTATTTTTCTTGGATCCAAGATCTCTGCAGATGGAGTAAAGTAAAGTAAAGATATTAATCTATTAACAGAGGTCTGCATTGCTAGAACTATGTTATTCCCAGTAGTAACTTACAGATGTAAGAGCTGGACTATAAAGAAGTCTGAGCGGCGTAGAAATGACACCTTTGAATTGTGGTGTTGAAGAAGACTGCTTAGGGTCCCTTGGACTGCAAGAAGATCCAATAAATCAATACTTCAGGAAATCAAGACAAACTGTTCACTAGAAGGTATGATCATGAGGCTGAAGCTCAAATATTGTGGCCATATCATGAGACGGCAGGATTCCCTAGAAAAGACTCTAAAGTTGGGAAAGATTGAAGGCACGAGAAGAAGGGGACGACAGAGGCGGAGATGGATAGATGAAGTCACTCAAGCAATGAATATGAGCTCAGAGGGGCAGTGACTGAGAGATGTACCTGGCGTCCTGCGGTCCATAAAGCCATGGAGATTCGGACGCAAACAACACATATTAGGTAGGGATGGGATAGTTTTTCCCATTAGTTAAAGGGACATGGAAATATTTTCTTTTCTTTGTTGCATAAGAAAGAGAGTATTTGATAATGTGTCACAGTGCATTTTCTTTTTGCAAATGAATGTCTCAGAGCACACAAATGTATTTGAAATTTGAACGTGTCCTCTTTGTCCAATGAGATCTACAGACTAAAGTATACTCTCTGTGGTTTTAATGACGTGCAAACAAGTTTTGCTTGGTACTTTTTAATAAAAAAAATATGCTCTTTTAAATGCATAAAAACATTTGTGTTCCATGTCCCTTTGTTACATCAAAATAAAGTTTTTAAAGTTATAATAGTATAATAAAACTGGCTAAACATTGTATTAGCCATTCTTTCTAAAGAGAATAATTGCTGAGATATTCAGTATTGGTTAAGCTATGTTGATATGCAAATGACAAGTTCCCCAATACTAATTAGCTGCTTTCATGTGTTGATTAGCGTCACAGTTTGCAGTTTGCCAAATTAATGTAATCAATGTTATTCATTAAAGTAGATCCCATCCTCCATCCTTTTAAATCATATTGAGATACAAATTAGCATACATGAGCTGCACAAATAATATTGAGAATCTCAGGAGTGATTTACTGTAGAGGGAAACCGTTAATGCAATGTATAAGCTGTATTTAATGTTCTTTAAGATGAAAACAACTTGCTGTTGGGATGACAATGTCACTTTAAGCTAATTTATTGTAATTTACTGTGGTTAACAAAAGGAATTTTACCAAAAGCTTTAATAATGTGAAGTGGAGATCAAATAGCACCAATTCATTAAGTTCCCTACAAAAGGAAATAATTAATCCACCAATGAGGTAGCTTGATAATGAAAACAAATCCAATCTAGTGGTAGCATCCCTTGAGCTGAGTGACAGACAACATTTAGTAAATTAAAAGCTATTTTTCTATTAATAATTTTTTTGAACTGCTAATTGCAAATATTCATATACCGTATTTATCGGCATATAACACGCACCGGCGTATAACACGCACCTCATTTTAAGAAGGGAATTTCAGGGAATTTTTTTTTTTTTCAAATAAAGAACTTTGAAGCAAAATCCTCAACCTCCCTCCTCATCCTCAACCCCTTCCTCAACCTCCCTCCTAAACCCCCTCCTCAAACCCCCCATCTTCAATGTTTTCAGTGTTACTCATATGAAACATTGGGCACTGGGCATACTCAGACCCCAGGAAGCGGTTTACTGTAGGAAAATGTTTGTTTTTTTGTTTTGTTTTTTATAATACCATATTTGGAACCTTCTTAGATGTAGCTTAGTGCCAAAAATAATGGAAACTGGGTTTTCTTCAGGCTCACTGAATAAAAACATAAATATAAACATAATTAATGTAGTACTGCACACATGGGTAGCATATTCACTTGCGTACAAATTAGGTAGCAGACAGACACACCAAAGTAGCCGTGTGTGTAATTATATATATATATATATATATATATATATATATATATATATAAAAATGTTAGTGTAAGGCAGGAGAAAATTTAATTTTGATAAAGGTTGCATGTTTGAAAGTATTATTTACATTTATACAGTTACACTTGCTGTCAGCATGTTAAGTGGAAGAGGGTAGGTGTCACATTCCAAAAGCTCCAATTCCTTAACAAATTCCCCATCCTGCCTGCTTACTCTTCCTTCCACTGGAATGTGACACCTACCCGCAATGCCTGCTTCTGCCATGCATTTTACTATGTGCAGTAGATAAGTACATGCTCTTAGGCTCCAAGATATTAGAAAGTGCAGAAGATGGAAACAAAAAATTGTCTTTCCTAAAATACAATGTTCTTGTTAAGATCATACATACACAGTGGCAACAGACTCTCAATTTCAGAAATGCTTTTGTGGAAAATACAAATATTCATACATTTTTAGTGTGTGTATCTACATTATATATAATTATATATATATTTATTATATATAGCATTTATCACTTTTGCAGCAAGTGTGATATTTGGCTTAGATGTAAACTGTGAACCAGTAATTTTTCATAGCAGGTCGTGAGGTATGAAAACAGTTAATTCTGCTAATAATTTAGCCTAAACAAATATGTATTTCAGTAAGCCTACAAGGCCAACACTTGACCTATGCCCAGAAATAACAAGTAATAGTTTTGTGCGCATATAGTGACGTGCCAGATATGATTAAGCATGTGCAAACAACATGCATCTTATTTTTATTGGACATCATAATATAGATAATCATTTATTGGCTGTTGGTGGTAATGTCTCATTTTCCAAGATGGGTGATAATAGATTGCACCATTCTCTGTATGTAATTACTATAAAAACTGGGTTTGTTTATATTTCTAGTCAGTCAGTCAGCAGCGGCCATTTTGGATGCTTTTTTTGTTGCTGACCCACGTTTTGTATAAATAAAACCTAATAAGAAAATTATGAGAGGACTTTTTTTTGGTATCATGACTGGGTTTCGGAGTTAAATGTGGTTTGTGGGTGCCTTGCAAAAGTATTCACCCCCTTGACTTTTTACCTATTTTGTTACATTACAGCCTTAAGTTCAATGTTTTGTTAATCTGAATTTTATGTGATGGATCAGAACACAATAGTCTAAGTTGGTGAAGTGAAATGAGAAAAATATATACATAAAATATTTTTTTAGAAATAAAAAAACAGAACATTGGCATCACCCCCTTTGTTATGAAGCCCATAGAAAGCTCTGGTGCAACCAATTACCTTCAGAAGTCACATAATTAGTGAAATTATGTCCATCTGTGCGCAATCTAAGTGTCATATAATCTGTCATTACATATACACACCTTTTTTGAAAGGCCCCAGAGGCTGCAACACCTAAGCAAAAGGCACCACTAACCAAACACTGCCATGAAGACCAAGGAACTCTCCAAACAAGTAAGGGACAATGTTGTTGAGAAGTCAGGGTTAGGTTATAAAAATATCCAAATCTTTGATGATTGCCAAGAGCACCATCAAATCTATCATAACCAAATGGAAAGAACATTACACAACAGCAAACCTGCCAAGAGACGGACGCCAACCAAAACTCACGGACCGGGCAAGGAGGGCATAACCAGAGAGGCAGCACACAGAGATCTAAGGTAACCCTGGAGGAGCTGCAGAGATCCACAGCAGAGACTGGAGTAACTGTTCATAGGAGGACAATAAGCCGTACACTCCATAGAGTTGGGCTTTATGGCAGAGTGGCCAGAAGAAAGCCAGTACTTTCAGCAAAAAACAAAATGGGTTTGCAAAAAGGCATGTGGAAGACTCCCAAACTGTATGGAGGAAGGTGCTCTGGTCTGATGAGACTAAAACTGAACTTTTCGGCCATCAAAGAAAACGCTATGTCTGGCGCAAACCCAACACATCACCCAAAGAACACCATCCCCACAGTGAAACATGGTGGTGGTGTGAGTTGAGGGAAAGATGGATGGTGCTAAATACAGGGATATTCTTGAGCAAAACCTGTACCACTCTGTGCGTGATTTGAGGCTAGGTTCACCTTCCAGCAGGACAATGACCCCAAACACACTGCTAAAGCAATACTTGAGTGGTTTAAGGGGAAACATGTAAATGTGTTGGAATGGCCTAGTCAAAGCCCAGACCATAATCCAATAGAAAATCTGTGGTCAGACTTAAAGATTGCTGTTCACAAGCGCAAACCATCCAACTTGAAGGAGCTGGAGCAGTTTTGCAAGGAGGAATGGGCAAAAATCCCAGTGGTAAGATGTGGCAAGCTCATAGAGACTTATCCAAAGCGACTTGGAGCTGTGATTGCCGCAAAAGTATTGACTTTAGGGGCTTAAAGAGTTATGCACATTGACTTTTTCTGTTATTTTGTCCTATTTGTTGTTTGCTTCACGATAAAAAAATAAAAAAAAACAGCTCATCGCCTAAGTTGTACGCACCGCGCAAAGCGTGACAACGTCTTGTAGTTCGACAATTATAATATGTGACTAGAGACTTGCCCGTCAAAAATTAGGACAATAAAGTTTGAAGCCTGGCAATGCTGTTTGCCACACAATGCAAGGCTCTCCCTCCTTTAACTTGCAGGCCTCGCGATGATTCATTGTGAGCCCCGCAATGAGCGGCTCAGTCGCTCATTGCAGGCGTTGTCCAGCCTGCAACTTTCTGGCCTTGTGCGATGAGCTCCTTTGGTGCTCATTGCAAGCCTCTCCCCACTCCATGATCCCTGTGTCTGTTTTCCCCTCCCTTTTTCAATGTGTATTTATTTGTATATAAGTTTTGTGATATGTACAATTTGTATGGAAATTGTGTGGTCTGATACAGTGAGCTGTATCCACCTTCCCCCAGAATTATCCCACACCCCAGCTACAGTGGCTAATTTGAATGCTGTAAGCTAGTAAATTTCTTTGGTTTCAATTACTCACTTATATGTACATGTTCTGCATATTAAATATTTAGCATAATTAATGTTTTGTCCCCAAATTGAAAACATATGCTCAGTCAGTCCACTGTTTATGTGCTATTTGCTCTCTGTAGCTCACCATGTGCTCAGTCCATTGTATACGATCTGTGTGCAGCCTGCAATGGGAACATTTCCTCTGGTCCTGAAAGAATCAAGTGACAAGCTTCTTCTAAATGCGTATAAACTGTCTTCAATACAATAATACAGATTAGAATATCTAAAGACCCAGAAATACCAATCTGACATTTTTAGCTGCAGCAGAGATAGTGTATTGCCATTTGCAGGGTACTTGGGATTTTTGGTTCTTGTAGAACCTGCCAAGACAATGAAACTCCACATGGTCACTAGCTTGAACTGTTTTAGGTTATTTATTTATTTGCATTTGTATATAGCGCCTTTATTCAAGGCACTTTGTATAGTTCTAAAAACAGTACATAACTTGGTTTACAGTCATCAGCTTGTTGAGGTAGAGCAGTATTGATGAATTTGATGTCCCTTTAACTTTCACTCGTTTTAGAAGAAATTAATATTGTGACTAGAGACACCCCTCCCCCCACAAGCACACTTTTTAATTTGATGCACAATGCTATGTAAGAAAATGCTATTTTTTAATTATGAAAATGATCGAATCAATGCACTTTCCAGCCTCCCATATACATCACTAGACTTACGCAAGCATTTAAGGGTCACTGTGGGTATATTTTTAAAATTAAATATTTTGGAAAACTATACTTTAAAATAGCCAACATGTTTTAGTATGCAAAAAAAAAAAAAGTGTTTTACATATTACCTTATATGCAGAATCTGCCATTTTGGTTTCAACTTTCTGAGGTTTATCTCTGCACAGTGGGAATGTGACAGCTACAACTGCCAGTGTAGTTTAGAAAAATATATCTAGCAGACAGCAGCAGGGAAGAAATTAGAATGGAAGACTATCATTAATTGTAAAGGTTGTAATTATCTGATTTCAGAAACATTTTGCCCATTATTAAGTTTAGTTATTCAAGAGACCATATAGAAATATTTTGACCATGGACATAATTCCATATTTTGGTGCTATTGTGACGAAGTGCCCTTCGCCACTTTGTCTTGGAGAGGACTGTTTGCCAGCCTCCTGCCCTGCGACTATGGCCCTGGGACATATTGCCCTTTAAACACAGTATTCGGCCATACCAGACTGTATGTCACTCATTCTGGCCCTTTACATACAGGGGGGTCATTCGGTACTTGCCCTGTGTGAAACATGATACCACAGATAGCTATGCCATGGAGCCCATTCATATAATTAAAGACTATGGGAAAGACTTTAGCTACATGGCAATTGAACTGTGTGAAGAGGATCTGAGCGCTATTTGGTAGTTTTGTGCGCTCAGATCTCAGCTGTAACGGAACCCATCACTGTTTTACCCTGTTTCATTATTATTATTATGGTTAAAATATGATCCTACTATTATACTATATGTATGTTGGTTTATGCTCTGCAGAATATTGGCCCAGACTAGTGCAGACCTTGGCATGGGAGATAATCCTGTTACAGATAAGGAAGTCTATTGTATAAAGTGTTTTCATTCTCAGATATAAGAACAAAGAAGGCTGATCTAATCCATGTCTGATTATATCAAAGTTGCCAGGTAGCCTCAGGGAGGTGTGACTCACCTATTGTCCCTATATGTGTATTGTGTGGCCAACTATGGGGGATATGTGAAATGTCTGTGTGTTATGTGAAAAAGATACTTTTACTAACTTTTGAACCCCTGGTCTGATTAATGCCATTTTTTTAATATGTTGTTCCCCTGGGTGAGAGCTATTGAACGGTGCTGGACTTAAAGGTGTACCCCCTGTTTTTGGGGTACATCCAGAATGTGGTTAAAATTGTGTCTGTTTTAATTGTGTTACCTGTTATCTGAGGGGAGGAGACGTGGGGTTGAACCATGAATATAATTGGCTGTTGTGATAATTATGTGGGTGTAGCCCTTCACAGGGCACCATTGCATAAAAGGAGATCCCCTGTCATTAAAGTTGACGACTTGACCCTTCAAAACGTAGCCTTGTCTCGTTCTTGGAGGGGATTGCTATATCATACTGGGGATTGCTATGCGCTGCATACTCCCTGGGAGCTTTAAGCTACGGCGGTTGTGGAGTCTGTGGTAGTGTGGTGTCCGGTGCTTGTAGGCCTCGACGCAAGCTAGGACGCGTCCATCAACGGAGGTACCCGGTCGGGGTGCCAGGAGATCCGTTACAGCTATATTGGTGGACCCCGGGTTAAGAAACAGATACGTTCCTGAGATTGTTCTTTAGTCGGATTTGTATGTAACTTGAATCCCTGAATAATAATAATAATAATAATACTATAATAGTTCATATATGGTAATACAGTATAATTACATTTAATAGTTGTCAAACTACGAGACGCTTTGCGTGGTGCGTACGACTTAGAGGATGAGCCCTGAAGGCGCTCATTGCTTGCAAGCCCCGCAAAGCGAGGCGAGCCATTAACTCGGAGCACTTAAGCTATGAGTGAGGCGAGCTGTTAAGGCACTAAAACTTGCAGCACAAAAGCGATGAGCGCTCATTGCCTGCTCGCCTAGCAGTGAAGACAATGAAACACGCGGGACTTAGCCACCAAACACTTAGTAAACGCGGGATTGCCAGCCTGCAAGCAGTTGATCAACGTGGGACTAAGAAAAAAATAAATTGCGAGATACGAAAAATACGAACTTAACGGCCGACCGCGCAAAGCTTGCGAGCCGCGTAACACATAGACAAACAACGCCAGTTTACAAAAACTTGTAACTAACAACATTATGAATCTACAATGGAGCTTTACACAACTAAACCAACAGTTTGCCATCTCGCACGCAGCCTATTTCTAATGCACAGTTGGGACATTCATTACACTTTGTCATCAGGGCAGCAACACTCACTGTACATTGTATGCTGCCGGAAAATAAAAACAGATTGTTAGTTCATCAGGCTATTGATTGCTGGATATATTAATTACAAATAGGTAAAGTATATTCATTTATTAACTAATTAATTCATTATTAGTTAACAAAATATTTATATATATATATATATATATATATATATATATATGTATGTCTTTGAGCACCTTCGTCACTCATCACAGAGGAGCAAAAGTACACGAGAGGAGAGGCTCGCAATGAGCGCCAATGGTCCTCAGAGTAGAAAAAGCTTTACATTGTGTGGCAAACAGCATTGCCATGGCTTCAAATTGTATTGACCCGTCATTTTTTACGGGCAAGTCGCTAGTAATAATCATAATCCCCCTGTACTGTAATAATAAGTTACAGAAACTAATGTGCTCTTTCTTTTAATTCAAACATCCTTTGGAGCTTGCTCTTAGGTATGGGTTGTCTGTATGTCTGGGACCACCTATATATGAAGCTGCAATGTTACAAAAGTGGACATATAGATGCAAGCAAGACTTGTTACTGCCCAAAAGGCACTACTTATGTTGCAATCTCCTATGGCAATAAATATGTTAATCAGATCTGTTGGCTTGAACGTCACTGCTAGGACTAGGTCTGTTGGGCAGGACTGCGGGTGTGTGAGTGGGTGGGGGGACAGCATCAGCAGCTGACTGACGTCAAGCAGCCCCCACACAGACACTAGGCTGTGGAAACAGCAGGTTAGAGAGAATGTACATGTACTGCTATATAGGGAAAATAACCACTGCACTGCCAGGAAAGCACCACCGAGACCTGCCTTGTTTTATATGGTAGAGGAAGAGAGGATCAGAGCAGGGGGAGAATGACCTGGCAAACGCCACTCAAACATACTGAATTTAGGAATTAGCATAGGAGACAGTGAAGAAAAATGGCTACATTTAGCTTGATAAAAATGAAGCCTGTTTTTAAATATTTTCTTTATAAGCTTAAAGAAAAAAAACACTTGTTTGTCAAGCATGTACCAAACTAATTATCAGCACTTGTGTAAACCATGGACATCCAAACATTTTTGGGGAGACAATCTGAAATCGGTTTATGAGTATAGGAATCCATTTTGTGTTTGTTACATCATGGCCTTAAAGCTGAATCATAAAGGAGGGGTGGGAAAGGAGAAATAGAGTCTTTGTTAAGATAATTGGATCAAATTGAAATCAACACCACACCCCTTCCCCCTCAATAGCCCAGAAGCAGACTCTTTGCTTGAGGATATTCAACTATAGCTCTCCATAAATGTAAAAGTGCCTTTCACACACACAAACACACAGCTTCCACCTATGTATCATGGATTCCCTCAGTGCCCAGCACAACATTTATTATTTTCTAATGAACAAAAAAAATGCTTTATGACTTTTTCCTGCTACCCCAAAATCAAGTTTTATTAAAGGTTATTCTTAAAGAGCATGAAAAACTATAACTATACGTTGTTGTCCATTTTTTTTCCAAAGTGAATCAATCCTGGGAAATTTGTTGTTGCCGTATTTATATGCAAATGAACAGCTACCACATATTAATTAGCTGTTTGGATGTGCTAATTAGGATTATAGTTTGCCTGTCTGTCTACAGTGGACAAAATAAAGACTTCCAATGTTATCTGGCAGTTAGACCCCTGTTTCACCTTATTAGTACTATAAGTCTCACATTAACATACTGAGCTGCACATTAACATGCAAGAGCCTCAAAAATCAATTCAAAATATTTCAGATAATGATTTACTGTAGATAAAAACAGCTAGTATAGTCAGTGTTGAATGCCCATTAAAGTTTAATCAACTTCCTTTCTGGGTAACAGAGTACCCTAAATATGCTCTTAGTTAGACACAAGGGCCCTCATTCAATTGCGATTTGGCCAATTGAATAGGGCTCTAAATAAGCACATAGCATATTTGTATTAAAGAAGTTTTTAGTTAGTGAAAACCTTGCTTTTGGATAGATGTTTACTAAGTAAAAACTTCTTTAAAAAAATATGTTATGTGCTTATTTAGACCCCTATTCAATTGGACAAATTGCAATTGAATGAGGGCCAAAGTTTTAAAGCATATATTTCTTTTTTTCAGCGTGCAGCTGCAAGGTATAGGTGATCTGAGATATTTATGTCCTTAGCAACCATAAAACAACCAGACGCAACAAGGATATGAGCCAAAATCTGCTTTGTCTGAGAAATCACATTTAATTAAATGTTTTGTTTGTTTTCTCAATGCTGGTTTTTTTTTATGTAAAACTCAACACTACCACATTTAATTTCCAGGATATACAAATTATACTTTGAAATAATCTAGGAACAAAATAATCTGATTGAGAAAACACCTATAAAAAGATATTTAATACATTGCTAATATATAGGAGTGATATTCCTGTTAGTTAACCAACTGCTAGTTGCTAAAGTTATAAAGTTTACAATCTGCCCCAGTGTATATAGATGTCTATATTAAGATGTGCCAGTGATCTGATTTGGATCATTATTAATTACATTAAAATATGTCAAATTAAATGTATGATCTGTAAAATAGAGAAATTAGAATAAAATCCTAAAATGCAAGATCATGGTTGTCATGCTCTAGCTGTGAAGGGTAAAATAGTATTCACAGAATAAGGTATAGCAGACCTAAAACAGGTGGCAGAAGCAGACCCTCGACCTGGGAGAGCCTTCCGGTACCGGCAGTGGAGTGGAGAAGTGGCCTGTGCGTGTGGGAGGAGCTAGCTCCGCCTATTGGTTTTGCATGCAATTGGCTCAGATTGTTGACCCCACGAGAATGTGAGGTCGTATTTACAGCGGCGACTCATTGCTCATACATTTTAATGGGCAGGCATAGTCCCGCTTTCTATTCAAAGCAATATTAAAAGCTGTCGCTACAGTGTTTGGGATTGGATCCGGCAGAATTCGGGACCCACTCGTTCCGTATCGATGCCGCTAGCGAGGCAGCGAGATTAGGCCTGCCAGTGGAAGTGGTCAAAAGGATTGGGAGATGGGAATCACAGCGCTTTAGGTCCAAACGGGACATCTAAGCAATACTCTTTGTGTATTACAGGAGGCGAGAGACAGCTTTGGATCATCAGCCATTCATATGTGTACTGGGCTAACTGTTTAGCCACAGTTACTAAGAACAACACACAACTGGGCATACCGGAAACGGACCTGCAGGTACGATATTTCGGGTTCCGAGGCTTGAGGTGGGCGCAGATGAGCGGCTTTTCGGATAACTACATCTATCACTACGTTAACCTGCGCATGGTGATTATTCACGCTGGGGGTAATGATCTTGGGGTGGTCCCCATGCGCAAAATGTTAAAGAGGGACATTGGGCATTGGTTGCGACAATTCCAAGGCCTTTTTATCATCTGGTCCAAGATGATAAAAAGGCGTTCATGGCGGAACGCTAGAGACCCAGTATTAGTGGATAGGGCTCGCCAAAAAATAAATAAAGAGATGGCCAGTTTTGTGCTAAATTTAGGCTTTATTTCCATGCCGATTATTTTTTTTTTCCCTGATAAGGTCTATTTAACTGAGATCGGTTTGGAGTTACTGACGTTGGAGTTTAGAGAAGGGGTAAACTGTGCCCTAGCGTTACTGAGTGAAGGGGGAGCGGCGGGTCACAGCCTCGGGATGCGTCCCTCAACTGCTCGGTGGCGGGAGGTGAGTTGCCCGGCCAGCTGGCTTAAGTGGGCGTTGCCCTGCCTCACGGGCGTCCTTAGGAATGCACTGGCGGGCCCTCGGTGTGGGCCCAGGGAGTGAGGTCATTGGCCGGGCTCCTCCTCCAAGGTGTTAATAAGGATTTAATGTTAATTAAGTTAAATTATGTTAATTTATGGATTATGTAAATTTGGTTGCTTAATAAAGCTGTGGCCCGTGTTACTCCCAACCTGGTGTCAGTCTTTATTCTTTTAAGCCAAATGGATCATGCTGGGGTCATGATAGAGGAAGACTAAAAATATGCATGATCTGACGCTCAATGGAAATATGTAATGTATTTAATATATCTAGATTAGAGGACATAAGGGAAAGTGTTAATATGATAGAAACCTTCACATATATAAAATGAATTAATAAAGTTCAAGAGAGAAGTGTCTTGGAGAAAAAGAGGGAAAAAAAACAAGAGTCATTATTTGAAGTTGGATGGTGGAAGATTTACAGTTAGTGTCTGAAAGTGCTATTTCATAAACAAGGCAAGTAGACATGTGGAAGGGGTAAGGATAAACACAAGTAATGAAATTAAGCATGTGTGCAATAAGCAGAAGGCTATTCTGAGGATTTATTAACCAAACTTTTTAGGTAGCTAAAATGGTCAGACTAAATTGAACTTTTGGTTGTTACCTGCTCTCAAATTTCTATTTCTAGCATCACATATAATAGTTGTCAAACTACGAATTGTTGTCACGCTTTGCAAGCTCGCAAAGAGAGCTCGCAAGAACTGCGTCCCTCGCAAAGCGAGGGGCCGCATTTGCGGAGGTGGAGGCTCTACAGAGCCTCACAAGCTGTTACAAACACACACACACAAGCGGCACTTTAACAAAATAGATCTAACACGCAAACACGAACTTACTTACAAAAAAATATAATTAGCATATAGAAACACAGACACAAAAAAAAAACACTATTGCAATAAACACAAAAGCCACGTTGCTCATAGCACACAAAGACTTGCAATAAGCGCAAAACGCAGATCAGCCCCAACCAAACAACAACAGCAAAAGCACCTCTCAGAAAAAAAAAATACAACCAACAGCCTTGCGATGAGCAAGGCTCGCAGTGAGCGCCGAAGGATCTCAGACCACCAAAAAAATGTATGTCTGTGCCAAACAGCATTACCTGCCTTACAATTTTATTGCCATTTTTGACGGGCAAGTCGCTAGTATGTTTATATTTAACATATGTTTGAATTATCCATGCAGTACAGATACAAAATACCAAAGCTGATTAAATAAAAACAGCACTAATAAAATAGAACCAGAAAGCCCTATCATAGACAGCATAGGTTAGTTGTGTGACATTTTTTACCTGTGTACACTGGATCTATTGTATTATATACCTATAATGTTTCACTGCCACATTGCTAGTTGTTTAACCATCAGTGCATTAGAAGTCCTTGTAAAGTAAAGAGTAAAGTACAAAGTTATTACTAAACAGAGTGTATTGAGTTCCCATTCCCACAGGAGGGTTCCCTGCAGCATATCTTGGTTCCTGCCTTGCTAAATACACACTGATAAACTGAAGGTTAACTAAGGTCAGTGTAGGAGGAAGTGCACACAGGCTTCATTTTATGGCCCATGTTATATTTCCTGTGAAATCTCAGCATGGGTGGTGGATCTTATTTTGCTCTAGTTGTTAAAGGGACCACTGCAGTCCTGAATTATCTATCATTATCTGCTATTTACAGTACTATTTACAGTACAGTATATGTTTTATGATTAGCAAAAACAATCTTTTTTTTTTTTTAAATATAAATTTTAAGCAATTTAACAAAAGATACAAAACGTATGTGTTAATTTTTGCTCTATGGTATTTTGAATAACTAAACTTCATAATGGACAACATGTTTAGTGAAATACATGTTTTTGTACCCAATTATTCATTACTGCTTGCATCCATTTTCTTCTGTAAACTGTTTCTATCTGCTTTGTCCTTGTAAAGTCCTCAGGTTTCTTGCACCGAAGGAGCTCATTGCCAGGCCCATGACAAGCGCAGAAGGCTGTAGGCTTTTGGCACGAGGCCAGCAAGACTTTAAAAAAGGCTGGCAATGAGCGCCTTCGGCTAAGTGAGGAAACAAAATGGCAGGCCTAAACCTGTTAATGTTTTGAAAAAGGCTCAAAACGAGGCTGAAGGCCGAAAGACTTAGCCGCTCATCGCAAGGCCTGGAAGACTTGAGCAGGGAGAGAGTGGAGAAAGACACAGAGGAGGGAGAGGGGGGAGAAAGTGAAAAGAGACAGGGGTGAGAGAGGGGGGAAAGAGACACAGGGGAGGGAAATAAGGGAATAAAAACACAGGGCAGAGAGAGGGGGAAACAAACACATGGAAGGGAGAGGGGGGAAACAGACACAGGGGTCAGAGAGTGTGGAGAGGCTCCCAATGAGCGCTGAAGGCACTCAGCACGAGGCCCGAAAGTTGAGGGTTGGACGACGCATGAAATGAGCAGCAAATCGGGCGCTTATCGCGGGGCTCGCGATGAGCGCAGAAGGTGCTCATTGAGGGGCTCACGATGAACGTTAAAGGTGCTCATTGCGAGGCCTAAAAGTGGCGGGTTGGACGATGCCTGCAATTGCGAGGCCTGCAAGTTACAGGGGGGACAGCTTCACATTGTGTGGCAAACAGCATTTGTCAGGCTTCAAATTTTATTGCCGTCATTTTTGAAAGGCAAGTCGCTAGTATATATATATTTGTGGTCAGGTACCTCTCTCAACGATTGAGTATGTTGAACCATTGCTCTCCAGCGATGGGAATGCCTTCGCGGATATTTGGGAGAGGGTCCACCCACAACCCCAGGAAAACAACCTGGACATAAGCTTTGCGGTCGGCCCCCCTCCTCATTTAACTAAGTTATGGCCTGTTGCTATGCCCTAACTGGCCTGCTAAGAGGGCCAAGGGCCGAGTGATGGTGAGTAGAGAGGGAAGGGAGGCCACAAAAGCGTGATTGAGTTGAGGTCTTGTGAACAGCTGATGTAGCATTAGGATTTGTGAGGACTTCTAAAAGTGTGATGGAAGTGAGCCTGGTAAGGCTGGTTTTGGTACTTATGGAAAGTATGAACAAGGTAATGCCTATGAAGGTTGATATGGTCGTATGAAAACGTAAACCAGGTAAGCCTGCAAAGGCTGGTTTGGTTCGTATGGAAAGTGCAAACGAGGTAAGCCTGTGAAGGCTGGTTTGGTTCTTATAAAAAGCGTGAACCAGGTAAGCTTGCGAAGGCTGGTTTAGGACTTATGGAAAGCCGGAGGAAGGATGAAGGTTTGCAGATTTAGGCCAAAATCCACCCGAAAAGGTACAGGAAAGTTTAAAAACATAGATTTGGGCCAAAATTTGCAAAGCAGACATAACAAAGCCTAAAAGGCGTAGCCTTGGACATGGACAAGGGACGCAACTTGGCGAATTCAGGACCAAACCCACCCAAGAAGGTATAGGAAAGTCGAGAAACTTGGTAGTCTGGTAGTCTTGCTGAACCTCGTTTTCATCCTGTTTCAGAATTTTAACTTTTTTCGACCACCATTTTTCCTCTCTTCAGCGATTTTCATTAGTTAAAAAAGACAAAATATGCCTCAAATTAACTTGCAACCTCACTCACAGGCTCCCTGGCTCTCCCCCTGCGCTGTGTGTGAGTGTGTAAGTTAATTTGAGGCATATTTGTGTGTTTTTGCAGGCTTTTCCAGTTTGGTGATTCGGCCGTTAAAGTTGTATATTTGCGAGCCCCGCAGTCCATCTACGTGCTTCAGGTCCTAAGTCATACAGGCTGTAATTATGCGTCCGTCACAAAGTCCAGGGGCCTTGTGAGGCTCGCAGTGCAATGAGCGTCTTCGGCGCTCATTGCAGCCTAAGTCCCTCATGCCTCAACTGCTCGCTTTGTGAGGATTGCAGTGCAATGAGTGCCTTTAGCGCTCATTGCATCCTAAGTCCTGCCTTAACTGCTCACCTAGCTTCTCGAGGCTCGCAAATCGTGACAACAACTTGCAGTACGACAAATATATAGGTGATATATACATATACACCTCTCTCTCCGTATTTTTATTGTTTTTTCTTTTTTAGCCCCAAATTTTACCTGCATCCTGGTTTCAGTAGGCCTCACTGGTTACTCTGAATTCTGGGAGTTTCATACACACCATCAGGTATGGAGAAGACCTTGAAAGCTGCATCTTCCCAGGAGCCAATATCTTATTAATATTTCTACTATAGGCTTGTTATTATATTTGATGACATTGAATTATTTCTAACATTAGTTCAAACTTTTATCTTGCCTGACTTTCCTCCCCCTTCCCCCTTTTATGGCCTGTATAATTTGCCTAGATCTCCTCATTCCCTCATGTCTTGGCATCTCCTTTCTGCTAACTGCTCTCTCTCTCTCTCACACTCTCACTTTCACTTCTCTTCTGACTCTTGTTATTCCTTATCTGTTTAATCTTTCCCTGATTTCTGCTCCTTCCATTCCCTTTAGATTGTAAGTGGCGAGTTTTCAGTCTTCTAGGATGCTTTGGGAAAAAGCACTTTCTGCAAAGATTCTAAGCTCAAAACAGGGTCCTCCATTTTTGGAAGGTTGTTAATGCTGTATTTGTCCTTGTTTTTTATCCCCTGTATTGCGCTACGGAATATGTTGGCGCGTTACAAATAAAAGTTAATAATAATAATAATAATAATAATAATATATATATATATATATATATATATATATATATATATACATATATATATAGATAGATAGATAGATATTTGCACCGTGGCCCTCCATTCACTAGCACCGCCATATTGAAGAATGAACCAGCAGGTCATTTGGTATCTCTAAGCAGTATTTTTGTTCAATATAGGTGATAGGATTCCTTGAAAAGGCGGGGTTTTAAGCTTGAAAAGCCAGGGGATAGACTAATACAATGAGGAATTAAACGGAAAGCTATAACAGTTTTCCTTGGTTTACAAAAAGATCCTTAATACAGGTTTTACTTGTATTGTATAAGTCTCAGGTTTTTAATCTGGTGCACAGATCGGTGGACCAGTTGAGGAAATGTGTAGGAAATATTCAAACAATGGAACATTTAAACATATACATATGTATGTAGCAACTGTTGATGTTTGATTTGTAGTATACATAACATATATATATATATATATATATATATATATATATATATATATATATACAGCAATTATTTCACATATGGTGGGCTAAGAGTGATAGAAGCCCTCCACCGTACAAAGTACAGTAGTACAAATGAGGAATAGTACATTAGTGACTCCATTTGAACAATCAACACACAAACCAGGCACTCACACCATACTGAGGATCGGCAGTAACCGTGAAACAGTACTGTATGTGGTTAAGTGACCTAGTTTGTGAAAAATCCATCCGTTGCTATGTCTAAAACTGTGAAACACAGTAAGCATATGCTGTAAAGGAGCCATGTTTAAAATGGTTTGGATTGAGTGATGGTGCATTATGTTGCCTCATTTGCATATCCCGCCCAGTTTTCCCAGACTGCAGTGCATATACTGTATTTCTGAGAAATTTTATCAAAGTACGGTGGAGGGCTTCTATCACTCTTAGCCCACCATATGTGAAATAATTGCTGTATATATATATATATATATATATATATATATATATATATATATATATAAAAAGAGTGAGTTAGCCGTGAATGTCCAGTAATCCAGTTGAATAATCAGAGTATTGCAGTGAATAGTGATACCTTTTTTATTGGACAAACGTATTCATAATAAATCGACGAGCTTTCGAGAGATAATGCCTTTCTTTATCAAGTCAAAAAGCTTTATTGCTTTTTGACTTGATAAAAAGAGGCATTATTTCTCGAAAGCTTGTCGCTTTATTATGAATATGTTCAATAAAAAAGGTAGCACTATTCACTGCAATACTCTGATTATTCAACTATATCTATATAAATATATATATGTATTATATATATATATATATATATATATATATATATATATATATATATATATATATATATATAAAACACTTTTGTGTTGCTAGCTAGACCAGAGCAGGTTATCATTTTTTACTAAAGTACTTATGTACTCGATAATTTAGGATAATTCCCTCCTGTCTTTTTAATTTACTTTAAGACAGGGGTCAGCAACCAGTGACATTAGCTCTGAAAGTACCACCATAAGTGATATTGAGTGGCACTTGTGTAAGGACCCAAAGCTGCTAAAGACTAAAGACTGGGTGATGGGGTCAATTTTAATGAAGTTATTTAAGATTTGGATATAATGTAGGTAATTTGACAGCTATGTATGGAGAATTAAAGAGAGACTTGATACAATGGGGCGAGGTACAAGAAATGTGAGACACGTTGAAACTGGTTTGTGTTTAAGTGTTGTTGTGGTGTATGGGATAAGGCAAGGGAGGTAGAAAAAATATACAGCCTTATTAAATTGCCATTCGGCCAATTGAACAGGGCTCTATATAAGCACAGAGCATAGTTTTTTTACAGAAGTTTTTAGTTTTTAGTGAACTTCTACGCAAAAGCAAGGTCTTCACTAACTAAAAACTGCTGTAAAAAAATATGCTGTGTGCTTATATAGAGCCCTATTCAATTGGCCGAATCGCAATTTAATAAGGCTGATAATGTGTAGAATTTAATATAATGGCGCTGTAATGTTGATCTGATTAGATGAGATGAGGTTGTATCTCAAAAACCTGTGCAGCCTATTCAGATATGCTCTGTACATCGTGAACTCCAGTAAAGAAAAGCAAGTGCAGGGTTCAAACTAAAGGGTTACATATATATTCCAACTCTATTTATATAAGATGTTATGCTTTGCATATAGCAATTGATTAATCACATGCAGGATCTTCTAGACATTAAAGTATATTAGACAAAATTAAACAATATCTTTTGATTAGATGAAATTAAACAAAATCCGAAACCCCACTTCTTAAAGGTTGCCTTAGTTTTGCTACTCTTTGTATTGTGCAGCTGTTGTATTATATATTTTGAAAAAAGGCATACAACTAAATAAAACATCAATGGTTGAAAAAAATAAAATAAAAGGACATCAATCAAAGCTCTGAATAAGAAAATTATTAAATATATGTAAGCTAAAAAGGGCAAATAGAGATGCTTTGGGCAATGTCCTGTTACAAGCAGTCTCTTCTTACAGTATTTATTCATCAAAAGTCTGTTGCTCTTACAGTAACTTTTTCACCCATGGTGCAATTCACTCCCTGCGCCTGAACCCAACACAGCCACGACTCCGTCCTGCACAGTAAGGAGGAAAAGTCTGAGGCCCATGGCATCCAAGTGCACACCATCCCTAAGGAACAATCATAGTCTACTGACTCAAAAATGGTGTGACCCAAAGAAACACCACCCCACTTTGTAATAAAGGATGCCATTGTACGATTGATCTTCTTTTTGCAGTGGTGAATTTTATCCATATTAAAAGCTGCCTGCCATTGATGGCGCTTTATCTGGCACCGAAAATTACAGATCTGTGGGAATCCAGATGATCAGTAAGAATCTTAATGACATAACTTTGCATCATAGTTACATCGTAATTGAGGTTGAAAAAATATTTTCATTCCATCAAGTTCAACCTTTTAAGATCTTCTCTGATCTGCAATATGCGGATTGTTAATTGATCCAGAGGAAGGCAAAAAAAAAAAAAAAAGAGAAACTTAGCCAATCGTCTCAAAAGGGAAAAAACAATAATTCCATCCTGACCCCAGATACTGAGGATCAAATTCCTACCTGGATCAATACTCTATCTCTAACCAGGATAACCCTGAATACCCTTTTTAATTTAAAATTTATCCAGTCCCCTTTTAAAGTTATCTATCGAATCCGCTGTCACCACCTCCTCTGGTAGAGAATTCCACAGATTAACCACCCTTACTGTGAAGAACCCTTTTCTTTCTTTAAAGTGGAAACTTTTTACTTCTAACCTCAAGGGATGTCCTCTTGTCAGTTGAAAACCTCTTGTCACAAAAAGCTCACTTGACAAAGCTTTATACTGACCCTGGATGTATTTATATAAGGTAATCATATCTCCTCTTAGACACCTATTTTCTAGAGAAAATAAGTTTAATTTGTTTAGTCTTTCTTCATAACTTAACCCCTCCATCCCCCTTATTAGTTTTGTAGCCCTTCTCTGAACCCTTTTCAGCCTTAAAATGTCCTTTTTATGAAGTGGTGCCCAAAATTGTACTCCATATTCCAAATGAGGGCGTACTAGGGATTTGTATAGTGGCAAAATTATATTTGCTTCCCTTGCTTCTATACCTTTCTTAATACATGCTAATATTTTATTTGTCTTTGCAGTCGCTGCTTAGCATTGAGCACTGTTACCTAGGTGGTTGTC
The DNA here is from genome assembly GCA_027410445.1 of Discoglossus pictus. Taxonomy (NCBI): domain Eukaryota; kingdom Metazoa; phylum Chordata; class Amphibia; order Anura; family Alytidae; genus Discoglossus; species Discoglossus pictus. The sequence goes on from CM050163.1 coordinate 282,968,615, forward strand.
CACAATTACTCCCAAATCCCTTTCACTATCTGACACCCCTATATTTGCTCCATTATTATATTTTGCATGGCTTTTTTCCTTCCCAGATGCATAATTTTACATTTGTTCGTATTAAATCTCATCTACCATTTAGATGCAGATTCCTCTAATCTATGTAAACCTCTTTGAAGGGAAAGTACACCATTATCTGATTTAATTACCTTGCACAAATTCGTGTCATCAGCAAAAATGGAGACACTACTTTCCAGTCCCACCTCTAAGTCATTAATAAATATGTTAAAAAGGACCTAATACTGAACCCTGAGGAACCCAACTTACCACATTAGTCCAATCTGAGTATGTTCTATTTACAAAAAACTTTTGCTTCCTGACTTTTAGCCAGCTCTCGATCCATGAGCAGATATTTACTGCTATTCCTGTATCCCTTAGTTTGCACAATAGTCTCCCATGTGGCACTGTATCAAAAGCCTTTCTAAAATCAAAAAAGACTACATCCACTGAGTTGCCTTGATCCAAGTTCCTACTAACCTCCTCACAGAAACTAATTAGATTTGTTTGACATGATCAATCTCCCACAAATCCATGTTGACTCCTACTTACAATCCTGTTCAAATAGACATATTCTTGTGTATTATCCCTTATTAACCCTTCTAGAAGCTTTCCCACTACAGAAGTGAGACTTACTGGTCTATAATTCCCCGGATTTGCTCTTGCTCCCTTCTTAAATATAGGTATCACCTCTGCTTTTCGCCAGTCACCCTGTGTTGAGTGAATTTTGAAAAATTAAATATAATGGTTTGGCTATTACAGAACCCAGTTCCCTTAGTACCCTTGGATGTATTCCATCAAGACCTTGGGCTTTATTAACATTTATTTTTTCCAACCTTTTCTGGATTTCTTCCTGTGTTAACCAATTATTTGGTGAAGGCAGTGTACCTCCCTTGTGCATACCAAAGAAAAGAACCTATTTAGCTCATCTGCCTTTTACTGGTCACTAATTATCAGATGGCCTGTGTCACATTGTAATGTTCCTATAGCGTCCTTCCTGGCCTTTTTCCCATTAATATACTTAAAAAATAACTTAAAAAAATATTTTAGGGTTAGGCTTACTCTCTTTTGCAACTAATTTTTAATTTTCTATTTTAGCCAGTCTAATAGCCCTTTTGCAAGCCTTGTTGATTTCTTTGTACTCACCTAAAGCAGCCTCTGTCCCTCTTTTTTGTATAATTTAAATGCCTGTTTTTACTCAGTATCTTGATCTTTAAATCATTGTTAAGCCATGTTGGATGTAATTTACTCCTTTTTTTTTATTCCCACATGGTATATGGTGATAATTATGTATAGCCTTTCTACTATCCTATCCCCTAGCCCAAAAGATCCCTCATCATTAAGGTGCAATCCGTCCCTGCTATAGAGATTGTACCCAAGTGAGAAGTCAGCCCAGTGCTTTAAAAAACCCAAACCCCTCCTTTTTAGCCAGGCATTAACCCCCCTAAGCTCCTTCTGTCTCCCTGGACTAGCACGTGGCATAGGTAGTACCTTGGAGGTCCTTGCTATAAGCTTAATACCTAGTTCTCTAAAATCATTCTTTAGCACACTCCATCTTCCACTAACTTTGTCCTTGGTACCAATATGTATCAAGACCGCCAGCTCATTTCCAGCCCCCCCAATAATTTATCAACCCGATTCACAACATGACTAACCCGAGCACCCGGGAGACAGAAAACAGTTTGATTGCTGGGATCTGGGTGACAAATTATCCTGTCTACCTTCCTAATAATAGAGTCCCCTACCACCAAAACCTGTCTGTTGCTCTACTTAATCTGACCTCCCACTCCTCCATTATAACTGTGCTCCCGGTTGTTAGACAGCTCTATCTGGCATTGCCATTCCTGAATGCATGTCCCCAACAGTATCACTCAATCTGGCAAATCAGTTGGTGTTTGCCAACTCAGAAATAACATGCCTCCTCCTACTGTTCCCCCTGTTTCCCCTTGTAACTGTAACCCAGCTACCTCCCTGGACATCCTCAGTAGCCCCATCTCCACCCTCCATGCTAGGCCCAGCTAAACTGTGCTCAGTGAGCACCAACTCCCTTTCCAGATGAGCAATATCACTAAGTGCTGCAATGCTCCTCCCCAGTTCTCCAATTTTAGCTTCCAGAGAGGCAACATACTCACACATGTCACAAAGGTATGGACCCTGGATCATCTGTTCCAGTAGTGCATATATATGACAGGATGTACACTGAGTGAGGATGCCACTGGACTGACTCATAATTATTGTCTACAAAAATTCAGTGGGAAAAATAAACAAACAATAATAAAAAAAGTTATATATTTGTGTAAAGCTTTATAAAAAAAAACACAATTTTTTCTTCCCTTTTCTGCACTATACGTTTGCCCTCTTTTCTTTGAAGTCCCTCCTTTTATTTAAACTCCTACACTTATACTAGAACTGCACTTGACACTAGAAGTGTTCTCAAGCTCACAAGCTCGCCTCTTCCCCTGTTTAAATTAACTTCTGTCTACTCACCTTGACAAAATCAGTGCACACAGCAAATAAACACACTTTACTTGCAAGAATTAAATCCCAGTTGCAAACAGCCACAGACAAGTCACAAACGTATATGCAAGTTTAACCCTAAGTCATAACCATCAGCATGCAAAAGTAAAACATCAGGAGGACCAAAGCGATCAAAATAATTAAAAGACAGTGACCAGAACCTCCTACCAGAGCAATCCCTGATTCCCATCCATTTCACTGTATATTCTTGAGAGCTCAGCCCTAGTTGTAGCCCCTGTGGTCTCTCTTCTGTAAACCTCTTGGCCAACCCAGTATAAGTAAGAGTGCCCGAAAACCCACACACACTTTACGTTGTCTTTATTTGTAATGCACTAACATATTCCGTAGCGCTATACAGGTGTATCCCACATTCCAAGGCAATGAATAGCGTTCTCATCAAGGCCCAAATGAGCACTTAAAGTGTTATTAAAAGACTGTAGCTCCAAACTAGGAGCCTCATTCAATTAAGCAATCATATGTTACTGTAGCCGGTAAGTGAGGCCGTAAAATAATTTGCTATTTAATTGGTGTTTTTTTGCGGGCTCCGAACGGGTTTTGGGTTATGGCCTTGAAAGCTTTGCGGTGGTTCAACCCGAAACCTACAGCCTCCCGAAGCCACAAGTTTTATGATCACTAAAATCGTAAATCGCTATTCAATTGCAAAATTCTGTTAAGAGCGCACCTGCAGTCAAGCCAGCAAATGGTAAATGTCGTCCTAAAGCTTACGGCTTCCAAATAGGACCCACAGAAAGTTTACAGACTAGTTTGGAACACTGCAAATTACAATAAAAACACACCAATGGACTTTAAATTATGGGTAAAGCAATGGAAGGCATCACAATTACTTGCACAACAACTCCCAGCTATCAAATATTGATAAAAAATATATTATTTTCCTCATAGGTTGTAATGGTCATGCATATGCCAATATGAAAAGTCTTGCTGCAAGATGCTGAAAGCTATTAAAGACACACTACATCATTCAATTGCAACACAAATACATGGAAATTGCTGCCATATTAAAACCTTTCTCACCTTATAGAGGCTCTAATGTGGACTCTAAAATTACAAAGAACATCTCATATACATCTCACTCACCACATCTACATTGGGAAAACAAATAGTGGCCAAATTACACCACCACATGGCATATATCAAGTACCAGAGGAACATTTCACATATGGTTGTTCAGTCCCTCTATTATGTCCGACTCTCTGTGACCCTATGGACTACAATACACTTACTTATATCTTTGTCTGTGCTTATCCATAAGGTTTGCATGCCAAAGATACTGGAGTGGGTTGCCAGTTCCTTCTCTAGTGGGCTGTAATTTGTCTGACCTCTCTGCTATGACCTGGCCACCTACAGTGGTCCTACATGTTTCATTCAGGTACATAAGCCCCTTCCCTTCCACCACTTAGCAATTCAGAGGGGGACCAGGGGAACATACACCACACTAATCTACTGCAACCCATCAGGAAGGGCCTCAAAAACACATGGAGGCTCATGAAGCAACAGTCAACTCACCTCCATCTCCGCTACACCCATCCATGTTTTGATATCTATCAATTGACATTATCACCTGTCATATGCCTATCATGCCTCCAGGGTATGAAAAACTGGACTTTGCATGTGTATTAACCCTTTATAATCAAATATTAATTATATTATTATATGATATCTCATGATATTATTACTATTATTGTTATTATATGTATTAATGCATTGCATTGTAACAAGTGCTCATTAGTTTACTGATATACGAATGGGACACTAATGTGATGTATGTAAATGCCCCATAACCCCAACCATTGGAAACACACTGACATGGTTAGAACGGTATAACAAAGCTTTATTTCATAAACAGAGCACAATCAAGAATGAACAAGACTGTGCATTAATATCATGGGTGTGGTGTAAGCGGATCCCAGGAGAGCAAGTTAAAAAAAAGGGGATACCTGAAGGGGGTAATGTCATAGTCTAGAATAGGCATAATGCACAGCACCAACGAGGGTCACACGTGGTCACTACACCACTGCAACCGGAATCTGATGAAAAAAAGAATCATCAGAAATCACTCCATTTAATTGAAGAAACCATTAATGTACATAGCACTACCAACTTGTCTAGATCTGCTCAATGAAACAGATGATTCCACCTCTGGACTGTGTAATCCAATCCAGTTTCACACATACAGTGCGTTGACAAAAAAAAATCTAAAAGAAAATCTAAAAAAAAAAAGGCAGAGGAGGATAACAAATAAAAAAAATATGCATGTACAGTACAATGCTAAATACTGAAACTGTAACAATATACCAACTCACCTGATTTCCATCTGCAAGCATGACTAACTATTAGCTAGGTCTCAGGACAACTCGCTGGCCATGACAATAAAAAATTATGTGTCATCTCACAATAAATGCTTAGCTGTGACCAGCGTCAGTGGTCAAGGTGTACTATCACCTTCACAATATGATATTGTTCATCAACATTGTTATCACATCCATCACCTATACAGCTGTTCACGCATGTTAAAAGATAACCATGATATCAGCAATAGAGGAAAATACCCATTAATACGGAGAGGACACATTGGTCAGCAGCCAGATTCAATGTTACTTACATTAGACCTAAGGATCTGTTCCCAGACTGATATTGAGGTCAGGACCACATGCTTCACTAGTGCACATATATATATATATATGTATATATACATATATATATATATATATATATATATATATATATATATATATATATATATATATATTAATGCTGGCTGTCATTAACATGCCATTGCAGCTCACACCGTTTCTTGGTTTAGAGACAGACTCAATTTATTTCCAGCAAGAGAGGCTTGTTTGACTCCCCCCCCCCCCCCGCCCACTATTTCCAGATGTATAGGGGGGGCTGGAAGTTTCCCTTATTTTGATTACACATTTTTTATCAATACTCTTTATCTCTTATTTGTCTGTTCATTATTATTCACTCTTGACAACTCTGGAGTGGGCAATAAACTATCCAGGGTCTGAGATTTTATGTTTATGTTTAGGTTTAGTGATGTGCTCTGCTTAGGGGAGGGTGGTGTTTTGAGGGTTAGTATTTCTAGTTAAGACACCTGGGAGTTTATGCTGCCAAGAAAGGTGCCATTTGGCTAGGCAACACGTTTGACCACAGTTAGGGCCTAGCAGGTCTCTACATCATTCTGACTGATAATACGTTCCACTAGAACCGGTAAGGTCCTGATAACATAACTTAGAGCCTGTGAACCACATTGTACTGTGTTCATTACATCTACCTTATTGCCACCATATATAAATAACTGCACATACATTTTAACCAAGAAACCATGACAGTAACTATATGCACACATTCATTCAAACATGGGACATAAATTAAAGACAAATTGTCACAGTCCTTAAAAAACATCTCATGTCCATTTTGATAGCCTTTGTTATTAGCAACCCAATGTGCCAGAGTCCCGAATAGAAGGGTTGCTTGTGTGGTTCCATCCTTTATAATGTATAATGCACACAAAAACAAAGTAATGTAGCAAAGATAATTCTTTAATGAGAAGCCAAACAGTAAATGTGTTATGAGGAATCATGTATGTTTAGGTGAGGTCATTGAAAATTGCATAACATGACACTGAGGACAAAAATATTTTCCAAACATATTAATTACATGACATCACTTTCTTTTAGAGCATTACTATTATTATCCTTTATTTGTAATGAGTCAATATATTCTGCAGTAACATATCAGTGTTTTTAGCCAGTATTTTGTTGTCTATCATTTAGTTTAATTTATTATTTTTATTTATTTGTTCCAGAAACAAATATGCAATTTTGAAAACGTGTTAAAGGACCACTGTATTGTTCTGAGGAATTACACTTGAAAACATGTAGCATGTGTTTAGAGTGTAATTAAAATAACACAGCCTCTAATTTATTACATTTTATTTGCATTTATGCTGCTGTGGAGTCTGCCATATTACTTTAGCAGATCACTTCCTGAGATGGTAGGAGACTTTGAGTGTACAGGAAGTTTGTAGTTTGTGTCTGTACAGTGGGACTACGGCAATGAGAACTGCCAGTGCTCTTAGCAGTACTATATGGAAGCAGCAGGCTAGAACACAAAATGTATTTATTAGAAGTATAATTATTTCAGAATTGTTTCAACAGTTCATTCACTGAATGCCTGCAGAAAAGAAAAACATGAATAAATGCTGCAAATTGTAACGGGTGTATTTATTTTTTTCTGATTTCTGATAATATTTTGCTCATTATCATGTTTAGTCATACAACAAAAACATATAATCAAATTTGGCCGCAGTGGCCCTTTAACATAATGAAATCACTCTTATTTTACTTTAGCGTATGTTTGCACTGCTATTTTTTGATTATAACTTACCTATATTTTCACCTTGTCTTCAACTTCACTGAAATTCTAGATAGTTTCCAAGTAAGCCATGCAGGTGATCCATTGTCCTGTACTATTAATTTGTATAGATCTTCTAGAAGCATAGGAATTGTCATGGATCTCTTTATAGGGCCTGGATCCTGGTGTATTGTGCCACCATAGAGGACATACCGATCTATTGGAAAATGGGTAAGAGAATTATATTGCCACATGGGAAATGTGGGCACGTGGGTGGTGGGGTGAATAGCCTCAAAACATAGGGCCATAGTCAGTGGCG
>CM050163.1:282980878-283324799 GCA_027410445.1 Discoglossus pictus
CCCATCTCTCTCTCTCCATCTCTCTCTCTCCCATCTCTCTCTCTCTCTCTCCCCATCTCTCTCTCCCCATCTCTCTCTCTACCCATCTCTCTCCCCATCTCTCTCTCTCCCCATCTCTCTCTCTACCCATCTCTCTCCCCATCTCTCTCTCTCCCCATCTCTCTCTCTCTCTTCATCTCTCTCTCTCCCCATCTCTCTCTCTCTCCCCATCTCTCTCTCTACCCATCTCTCTCTCCTCCCCATCTCTCTCTCTACCCATCTCTCTCTCTCTGACTCCTCATCTCTCTCTTCCCATCTCTCTCTCTCCCATCTCTCTCTCCCCATCTCTCTCTCTACCCATCTCTCTCTATACCCATCTCTCTCTCTACCCATCTCTCTTTATACCCATCTCTCTCTCTACCCATTTATCTCTCTCCCCATCTATCTCCCTCTCCCCATCTCTCTCTCTACCCATCGCTCTCTCTACCCATCTCTCTCTACCCATCTCTCTCTCTCTCCCCATCTCTCTCTCTCTCTCTCTCCCATCTCTCTCTCTCTCTCTCCCCATCTCTCTGTCTCTCTCTCCCTCTCTCCCCATCTCTCTCTCTCTCTCTCCCCATCTCTCTCTCCCCATCTCTCTCTCCCCCATCTCTCTCTCTACCCATCTCTCTCTCTACCATCTCTCTCTCTACCCATCTCTCTCTCCCCCATCTCTCTCTCTCCTCCCCATCTCTCTCTTCCCCATCTCTCTCTCTCTTCCCATCTCTCTCTCCCCCATCTCTCTCTCTCTCTTCCCATCTCTCTCTCTTCCCATCTCGCTCTCTCCCCATCTCTCTCTCTCTCTTCCCATCTCTCTCTCTCTCTCTCTCTCTCTACCCATCTCTCTCTCTCTTCCCATCTCTCTCTCTCTCCCCATCTCTCTCTCTCCCCATCTCTCTCCCCATCTCTCTCTCTCTACCATCTCTCTCTCTCCCCATCTCTCTCTCTCTCTCTCCCCATCTCTCTCTCTCCCCATCTCTCTCTCTCCCATCTCTCTCTCTCTCTTCCCACCTCTCTCTCTCTCTTCCCATCTCTCTCTCTCTTCCCATCTCTCTCTCTCCCCATCTCTCTCCCTCTCTCCCCATCTCTCTCTCTCCCCATCTCTCTCTCCCCATCTCTCTCTCTACCCATCTCTCTCTCTCTACCCATCTCTCTCTCCCCATCTCTCTCTCTCTCCCCATCTCTCTCTCCCCATCTCTCTCTCTCTCTCTCTTCCCATCTCTCTCTCTTCCCATCTCTCTCTCTCTCTTCCCATCTCTCTCTCTTCCCATCTCGCTCTCTCCCCATCTCTCTCTCTCTCTCTCTCTTCCCATCTCTCTCTCTCTCTCTCTACCCATCTCTCTCTCTCTTCCCATCTCTCTCTCTCCCCATCTATCTCTCTCCCCATCTATCTCTCTCCCCATCTCTCTCTCTCTACCATCTCTCTCTCTCCCCATCTCTCTCTCTCTCTCCCCATCTCTCTCTCTCCCCATCTCTTTCTCTCTTCCCACCTCTCTCTTCCCATCTCTCTCTCTCTTCCCATCTCTCTCTCCCCATCTCTCTCTCTCTCTACCCATCTGTCTCTCATATTATTGCTATTAAGATGGCGGCTGCGGCCTCGTCTGGTCCCGGGGGGCGGTGCTGGTCCCAGGGGGCGGGACTGGTCAGGGGAGGGGCCAGTCGAGGCGGGCCACTTTCCGGCAGCCGGGCAGCCGTGGGTAGGAAGGAGTGGGAGCCGAGCTAAGAAGAGCCGGGTGACCTTCTATGGAGGAGGGGGTGGCCGGACCGGAGGGATCCGATCCAACCCCGATCCGGATATAGGGGCTGCGGATCAACATGAAGTGACTGAAGAGGGTCTGCGGAGGGGACAGTGGCAGCATGGAGGTGAGAGGAGAGAGTGACTGGGGAAGGAGAGAGCGGGGTGTATGGAGGAGGAGAAGGCTTGCCGAGGGACAGGGATAATACAAAGGAGAGAGTGAGTGTTTGGGGTTAGGAGGGAAGGACAGAGCAGTCAGCAGTGTGTATGGTGAAGGAGGCCTGGGGGGTACTGACAGCACCGAGATGAGAGAGGAGATCGTGGCTGGGAATGCAGTGAGTGTGTGGGGACGCCGCAAGGCTTTGCGATCAGATTGTTGTCAAACTGCGATTTGTCGCAAAGCGAGACGACGAATCGCAGTTTGATAATTATAATATGTGATATATATATATATATATATATATATATACACACACACACACATAAAGCAATATACATAAAACAAAAAAATATATTAATTGATATTTATTAATTGATTAATTGATGTACTTTATTAATTATTTGATTATTGCTCATGTATTTGTATTAGACATTATTTATTATACATATTACAGTGCTATTTATTTGCTATACATGTTACAGGATATTATCCTGTAGCATGTATATCACATAAATAGCACTGTAATATGTATAATACATACAAGTTCACACTAACCTTTTTTGCCCTTACAGGCTTCCATACCTGCTTTGCTAATTTTTTAAAGACTCTGATTGGTTGAAATCAATGTCAATCAAAAAAATTCAGCCAATCAGAGTCCTTCAAAAATAGAATAAAAGGAGGAGCGTGGGAAAAAATCAATTAGTCGTCGGGGGGGAGCTCCTTGTAGGAGGAGCCTCATTAGATTGTTGTATTTTTTTTTTTAGAGCGTCTGTTTTTTTAGGTGGAGGCCTCTTGCAATGGGCCAGAATGGATGGACAATGGCTTCAATCAAGATGAGGACAAGGGCTTCTATCAAGATTGAAGGACATGGGCTTCAATCAAAATTGATTGGAATGCCCGACTATCCAGGACAGAAGGCCACCGCTGGAGGGGTCAATTTGACAGGTAAGTATGTGCTGTTGTTTACTTTATTATTGTTTTTTTCTCCCCTTCCCTTATTTTTATTTTATCTTTAAAAGTGACAGGCAATGTATTATTTTTATTTTAACTGCAATGTTAAAGATACATTGCCTGTTACTTCTAAAAATGGAATAAAAATATGGGGGGGGGACTGTATTGTTGTTGTGTTTTTTGTTGTGTTTTTTTTTTTTTTACTGTAAGGTAGGTGGATTGCTAGTTGGGCCAGGGTGGGGTGTGGGTCACTGGGTCAGGGTTGTAGGTCGGTGGCTTGGCCTGGTACTATTACTCCACCTACCTATCACCCTGACCCAGTGACCACACCCCACCTTGGCCCAACTACCAAGTTGGTAGTTAGGTCAGGGTGGGGGTCATTAGGTCAGGCAGGCTGTTAGGTGGATTGCTAGTTGGGCCAGGGTGGGGTGTGGGTCACTGGGTCAGGGTTGTAGGTCGGTGGCTTGACCTGGTACTACCACTCCACCTACCTATCACCCTGACCCAGTGACCACACCCCACCCTGGCCCCACTACTAAGTTGGTAGTTAGGTCAGGGTGGGGGTCATTAGGTCAGGCGGGTAGGTGGGTTGATAGTTGGGCCAGGGTGGGGTGTTGGTCACTGGGTCAGGGTTGTAGGTCGGTGGCTTGGCCTGGTACTACCACTCCACCTACCTATCACCCTGACCCAGTGACCACACCCCACCCTGGCCCAACTACCAAGTTGGTAGTTAGGTCAGGGTGGGGGTCATTAGGTCAGGCTGGTAGGTGGGTTGATAGTTGGGCCATGGTGAGGTGGGGTCACTGGGTCAGGGTTGTAGGTAGGTGGCTGGGTACTACCAAGCCACCTACCTACCCCCAAGACCAAGTGACCTCAGTTGGTAGTAGCTGGGTCAGACTTAGGTCAGGGTGGTTAGTGGGGTCACACCAGGGTTAGCACGGGGCCCCATGGGCCTCCTGTCCTTAGGGGGGGTGATGACCGGGTCTGGGGGGGTAGGAGTGACCGGGTCCGTCGGGCTTATGCTGGGTGGGTGACCACATGGTCCGTCGGCGACTGAGGTGGCCAGATGGGCCTACGTGGGGGGGGAGGGGGGGGGAGCGGGGTGACGGGGTCATCACCGGGCTTGGCACGAGGCCACATGGGTAATTGTGTGGCAGGCAGGCATAGTGGGGTACTAGGGTAGCCCTAAGTTTATTAGGGGGACTAGGGGTTTGGCCAGGGCAGTTAGGACTTACTGTTGTAGGTTGGGTCAGTCTGAGTAGTTTCAGCCAGGGAGGTCTCAGTCTCAGCAGGAGCAGGAAACGAAAAGAGGGCTGGGCCTGGCTTATGGTGGTTTTATTAACAGGGAGCTGTCAATCAAAATTAAACTTGAGGCTCTATTAGCTGGTGGGCGCCCTGGGCTAACGGTCTGGGTGGGCTTAGGTGGTTCTCCTGACAACTGTACAGCCTTCCATCATTGATTGGTCAATGATGGAAGACTGTCAGTCATTGAAATGGATACATTATCACTGCCCATGCAAAGCTTTTCCCTGGTTGGTGGGCGGAATCCATTAACGGCCATGACTCATTCATAGAGTCTAAAGGTTAGTGTAAGTGCAGTAGTGTAATCTGATCACACAGCGTGGCACGTGCAGGGGAAATCTACAACAATAGAATAGATAGTGTAGCATTGCACACAGCAGTGACCTGCAATAAAAATATTTGGGGGGGCGCTTGCCCCGACACCCCTATGGACGAGTCGCCACTGGCCATAGTGTACCACCATGCTTCATATTATGGCATATGTCTCTAAAATTTCCAAGAACCCAAACGGTCCTTGTGGGTAGTTAAACTGTACTCTTTAGCAGGTGGCCCTGGGCAGTAATAGCCCCTACCCCCAGATCATCACAGGAATCTATATGGCCAAAGCCTGGTCCTTTCTTTTGAAGAGGCTAGTGAAGAGAAACAATGGCCTTCCTCTTTGTTCTTTAGATACTTATAGTTATACAGCTTTGTCCTTACACTCATATCTAAACAGGCAGCACAATGCTCCCTTAAAACGTGGTGCAACGCTCCTTCCTCTCAGATGAATCTCCAATATTTACTCCCTACTACATACATTATCCATTACCATTTAACATATTCTTATGTCCAACAGTGTGAGAATAGATCATAAGAATAGGTCATGCAATGCTAAATAATTGCGGCTCTTGCAATGCAAGGGCCGCAGTTGCTGGGCTGCAATGACCGCAGGCGCTCATCGCAAAGCCAACGTGACGTAGGCTGCAGTACACGCCGAAGGTGCTCATTGCAGGTCTCACGATAATCACCGCAGGTGCTCATCACGAGGACCGCAGGTCTTTTAAACAGCCTAGAAATGAGCACAGAAAAACGGAGCACTTTGCCACTGATCGCGAGGCACGCAGTTTACTAATTTAACGGCAGAAATTGTTTCAAGCTCATAACTCGAAAGACCCCCCAAAAAAGCCAAATAATAAAAAAAATAATAACACACTCACACACAGCACAGGGGGAGAGCCAGCAAGACTGTGAGTGAGGTTGCAAGCGAATTTGAGTCATATTTGGCGTTTTTCATCAATCAAAAATCAGCTAAGCTTGGAAAAAAGTGGTGGCCGAAAAAATTTAAAAATTCTCAAACAGGATCAAAACGAGGCCGAACGATGCCGTCATTTTTGTCGGGCAATTCCATTGCAAAGCACAAAAGTTGTGGGTTGACAAGCCATGCAATGAGCGGCAAAGCCGCCCATCGCGAGGCATGTACAGTAAACGGGAGGAAAGGCTTCAATTGAGCGCCAAAGGTGCTCATTGCGAGCCACGAGATGAGCACAGAAGGTTATCATTGAGAAGCACAAAAGTTGTGGCTTGACAATGCCTGCAATGAGTGGCAAAGCCCGTACAGTAGACGGAGGGAGAGGTTCGCAATGAGTGCCAAAGGGGTTCGCGATGAGCGCAGAAGGTAGAGCATTCCCAGCCTTAAAAGTTTATTCCCGTCAGTGAATTCAGTGATAGTGATCATGCCTAGTTTTTTATATTCAACACACTCTTAACACATCATAAAAATCCTTGATTGGAAGTGTTTGTTAATAGGAAATACAGTTTAGTGAATGCAGTAATGGGCTGTGATGCTAATGCATATGCATCACAGCCCAACACTACCCCTGTCGTGCGTTAGCAAGTTCTGATTAGATTATACATCAATAATCTGTCTATAACGATGCAATGACAGTGACATGTTTAAGGCTCAGTCTGTCCTAGGAAAAAGGTGCACTAATGGCAGTAACAAATGTAAGGCTCAGTCTTTCCTAGGACCAAGGTGTACTAATGGCAGTGACGTGATTAAATGTCAGTCCCTTTTAGGACCAAGGTGAACTAATAGCAGTAACAAGTTTAAGGCTCAGTCTCTCCTAGGACCAAGGTGTACTAATGGCATCAACATGTTTAAGAGTAAGTCCCTTAGAGGACCAAGGTGTACTAATGGCAGTGACATGTTTAAGGCTCAGTCTGTCCTAGGACCAAGGTGGACCAATGGCAGTAACAAGTTTAAGGCTCAGTCTCTCCTAGGACCAAGGTGTACTAATGGCAGTGACGTGTTTAAGGGTCAGTCCCTTCTAGGACCAAGGTGTACTAATGGCTCAGTCTCTCGTGGGATTAAGGAGTACTAATGTCAATTACATGTTTTAAGGACCACATTAGTATTACCGCCACAGTAGGTTCCATGCCCTAGCAGAGTCTATTACTATTTTATCTGAAAATGTTTTTATGTCCACGACTGACACAGCTGCTAATGATATAAGTTGTATACTTCACAGACATGTGGCTCTATAAGGATCAGTTCCTCTTAGGACCAAAGAGTTCTAATGATCGTGACATGTTTAGGATTCAGTCCATCCTAGGATAGAAGTGCCCTATTAAGATATTTGTACAGTATCACCCCATCATCCCACTTCCCCATCCCCTTTTTCTTTCCACGTGATCTCTTTTCTCCCATAAATCATCCCTCCTTCTAAATAAACTCATTATCTTCTGTGCTGACATAGTTCATCTAAGTTAAGAGTGAATTGCTACCATATCTCTTCTCATGAAGCTTTGACATTCGTGTATAACCAAATGGTTCAAATGAGAGAAGCGAATGGTTCGAATGGGTTTCCCTTCGTTGCTGTACTTTTTAAAGTGGTTTAGGTTTTTTCCTATTCAGTATAACCTAACTGTGTCTGCTTTACATATGAAGGAATCCCTAGAGCTTCAGACATCAACGAGGAATTCCCCATCATTGCCCCTACTACATTACTTTCTATTTGCCGTTGTGTCCAGAGCAGAAAGCGCACATAGAGCCTCATTCAATTCGGGGCTTGCAACTCAATTGCAGACAGCCAAATGCCTGTGATTGAGTTACATGCTCTTTTGCAAGGCCATAACTCGTGGTTCAAGCCTATATGACTTTGAAATCCAACCTTCATATTTTATTGAAGTCCTACGGGCTTGAACCACGGTTCAAGCTTTAAGCCCGTAGGACTTCACATTGATTGCCGTGATCCATATAACATGAAAATTGAACATGAAATTAAGTATTGTAGAATGTTGTACTATTAATTCTAAGACCTAACATCATTTCCACTCTTCATAAAAGTACAATATTGGATTTTTATTTGCTTTTAAAATGCTCCAATTTGTAAGTAAGCCCTTTGCGAGACCTTGGTACCATTAACTTGTGGTTAGATAATTGCCATTTGCAGGCATGACGGAGTGGTTAGCGAGGGGCAATTGGAACTTTTAGCTTTGTGATTTTGAAAGATCAAAGGCTTGGAGGGCAGTAACTTGCAATTTAAAAAATCAATATGAATCGCAGCTCGTAGCCAGTAACTCCATTGGAGCACGCAAGAAGTTGCCAATTGAATAGCAAAATAACTTGCGACCTCCACTTGCAAGCCCGTATCTCAAAAAGGGAGCAATTGAATGAGGCTCATAGCCTTCAGAAACAGCGTTCAATTAAATATGTCTGTGCTTCTACTCTTTTCTTTGTTTTGTCCCTGGGCTGTCATTTTCTTTTTAGTAGGTAAAACATAAATCTTTACTAGATTTTAGTATTAAATATATTTATTAATACATTATGCTATGATTTTCTGTGAGGTTTTATTTTTAGGGTTCAAACTTGCAAAATATGCTATTAGTTTCACCCACACAATTGCAGAAACCTACTCAGAATACTTTACAGAAAAGTGATTTTACAAACGTCACAAATTAATAAAGCTTTACCTAGAGTGTTTTGCATAAATAAATGAAATTATGAGAACACGTCATCAGAAAGCAAAATAAATAAATATATAAACACAGCCTTTATATTTTTATCTTTTATACCCAATTATTTATTACTGCAGGTATCCACTAAATTTTATCAGCAGATCCTGCCTTTTTCTTTCTCAAGAGTATGTGTCCTTGTAAATGAATGAGCATTCTATTAGACCTATGAATGCACTGCCGGTTGTGGATATTACATTTCCATTTTTGCAGACCTGCATTTCATGTGTATTCAAAGTCTCCTCCCACCTCAGGGGATAGAACAGCAGAAAACAAAACGGCATATCCCATAGCAGCATTGTTGCAGATCAAAAGCATTTTATAAGAAGCTGCATTAATTATTTAGCATTCTTAAAAACATTTTGAATATTTTCAAGACTGTAGTTATTCGAAATACTATATTTTAAATATGTGACCACAGTGGTCTGTAAAGCCCCTTTTCTCACAATTGCCATGAACCCCACTGACACTGTACTTCTAAAAAAAGTTTTTTTCTCAATTGGATGCACATTGGAAAGTTTGTGGCCAAGCAAGGACCTTTTACCAATGCTGTCTCCACCTGTAACAGTTATGGAATTACACACATGCTTAAGAAAGCCAATGATCAGTCCACTATAAAAGACCCAGGGACTTTCCTCCTCAAAAAAATATTTAACTCACTTTACAGTAAATGAAATACAAATGTAGGTAAGCCATCTCCCAGAATCTCTTTGAACCAAAAAGGCTCTAAATAGGGGTCTATCAGTAATCAAATATTTCCTTGACCCCAGTAGGGTCCATATGGCTAACAACAAATAACTACTAACCTAACTAAAAGAAAAATAACGGACCACAGCTTTATTGGAATAACATATACATATCCATATATCAGACAAAGGGGGAGGTAACCTCCTGCCCCTGGACATGCGCCCATGGGCCACACCTTTACGCCGAGTAACCACGCCCATGAGGCAAGCCCCCCTTTTTACCTGCTGGGTCGGGCGACTCCATACCCGCTACTATGGCCAAACTACAAAATACAAAAGTTCCTATAAACAACCCCAAAGGACATCCAAAAACATAATAACCCAAATGCTAAGCATCCTGGGAGTAAGGGAGGGAGGGAAACGCCACGCCGGTCGGCCACTGAATGCTACCGACCTTTACGCGACGAACCAACAGATGAGGACGCAGGCGCCAGGCTGCGCCGGATCAAAGGACACTGCAGGGAGCATGGGCCGCCGTCTGAGTCAAACTTGACCCTAGCAGGATCCATATGGCTAACAACAAATAACAACTGATCAAAATAATCACGCTAGACTCCGATAAGGGATAAACAACGGGCCACAGCTTTATTGGAATAATATATACATAACCATATATCAGAAAAAGGGGGAGGAGCCCAGGCCTGACCTCTAACAGGACTGCAATCCCCCCAACAAAGCAATGGACCGCTGAATACACTCCTAAAATTCCAGCATCATGAGTTCCAGCCCGTTTTCAGTCAAATGGACGCCATCTGGAAGAAACCAACCATCCTCAGATTTATCCTCAAACTCCCTGTGGCGCAGTGTATGTGACCCCACCATACAGATGAAAGTGGCAAACAATTAATTAACTTTTAAACAAGCCTTGTCCAAGTGAATGGGATCCCTTGCAGTTAGCCACACTCTTCTCCTAATGATCTCAGACCAAATAACCATTATCCCAGGGAATCTCTCTCTCCAACTAGAAACATCACGTTTCATGTCCCTTACCAAGCGTTTCATGGGAACCACCCCCAAATCATTTCCCTTAGCATGAATGAGAAGTATAGTAGGACTACCGAAACATTGCACCTTCTGTTTGATCATCCCATTCACCTGAGACCATCTCATGCCTCGTATACCGGCCCACTGTACATGCATGGCGTCTTTGGGTACGCTAAGTTGCAGGCCGTCAGGCGAAATTGCAGCGAACCTCTGAGCCCAGTATAAATAGGAATGGCCAATCACCCAAAGCTGTTTTTTGGCGCCTGTAACAGATAGATCCCAGTTAGTAAACGGCAGCCCCAGGCCTCACATAGCTTTGTAAAGTCGCAACTCCCACTTCCCAATTCTCCATATAATCCCTTCCGGTAGCCCTAGTCCCGCCGCCTCAGTGGCAGCCCCTATTCGGAATGAATGTGTGCCAAAACCAGTTCGCTCAAACCCAAGATGCTGTATACAGACTTTCAGGTCTTGGGAGAATGGGAAACGGAGTGTGCGAGGCCATCCACATGGATTAACAGCGTGCCTAGATAGCCAGGCCGCTGCCGCAAATACTGGCTAACACACTCCAGCCGCCCTGTTGGAGTTAGTGGGTCTGAAACTCCAAGCGCCCCTGAAGTTGCCACAGGACATCAACTTTGTAGGTTGAGAAGAATCCCCCTTGCCCAGACCCCGGACTAGATTGACTTGTCCAGGCTTTCGCTGCTAAACCGGCCACCCACTCCCCAAATTCCTTATCATCTAACGCTATACCAAGGTTGCCCAAAACACTCCTAAAACCTGCTAACAACACATCCTGCCCCCCCCCCCCCCATCCTGACTTATCTATGACAGTTGTATGTGTTCGTTGGCTTACATGCCATCTCACCTGAGTCCTGGGGGGCTGGTGCTGTCATTGGGACTAGGCCTCATGTCCCATGAGCTCTCTGCTTTTCTTGTTGCTGATGCTTCTGTCTTCGAGGTTCTCGCTCTGAACTGGAACATGCACAGCTGCAGGTGCAAAACCTTCGGCTACGTGATCTTGATCGGTCCCTGAATCTCCTGGGAAGGTAAGAAGAGTTAGCACTAATCTGTCTTTGTCTACATGGAAGGGGCCCGGAGACTGGTCAATCCTCATGAGATGAGTCGCTCTTGTCTACCACCTGACCCGTCAGACTCGTCATGCCCCTAGGACACCTCTCTTCCTGGCCAAGGTCTGCCATAACAGGACCGCAAGCAGGCGCTGCCACTGTCTGTAAAGGTCTACCCTGTTCGGAGACGTCAAGTAAGGGCATGTCAACACTGCCTTTCCTTTTTTCAAATAATGTGAATGAAAGTGGACTATACCTGGAAGTGGCCTTTCTGGTCCTTGCCAGGCGTGTCGCCCTGACTACCTGGACCGCAGCAGGACGATTCACTTCCTCATTGTCCATCATCATGTGACTCTCACAATGGGAAATACTATATATGGCACAGAGCTAAAAATGCAGCAGGGATCTGCCCCGGGGGAACACTAACAAAAGATCTATCATAATGAAGAAATTACCACTAACTCTATGCTGAGACAGTAAGTCCAGCCTAAGGCACTACTACCCTGCCCTGTGGGAGCCAGGCAATACCCCAAACCAGCTTAGCCAAAAGTAATACAGCCTAGGAATAATATACACAGACAACCAAAACAAGCAACACTAAAAGACAAAATACTAAAAGAGGCACTCCGGTGAGCAGCAGCGATACCACCATCCAAACGACACTCTGGTTGGCTGCGGAATGACAAGATGGCCCGACCTAGTTTCCTGCGGCCGACCAGCCTATGAAGATGCGTGCCAGGCTCCGCCGGGTCAAATGACGCTGCGCGCTACCCAGGGAGACTGGGCCACCCTGCGAGTCCCACTTTACTAATACAGGGCACCATGCTTATTGAAGAACCAATATGGAGTAGTATCTGTTTTGTCTCTGTAAGTTTTTTTTGCACATTAAGGTTGTAGACTAAAGGCTAATGATAGAAGGAAACTTGATAGCATACACTAGACCAGAGAGGCTCAGGATGTACTCTAAATTAACCTTGTTGTAAATAAACAATAGTTCATTAGCAGGAAGGTTGGTAAGGAGCATGACTGTATGACAAGTACTTCACTTTCAAGCATAGTTTTGCATTTTTTCCTTGTGTACTGTGACACATTAGTGTGGCTTTAGAACTATCCACAATGCCTTGAGCAAATTCCATCACCAACTAATTCTTCATATCCACAGCTCAAACTGAAGGGGGCCTAAGGAAATGCCATTCTTCCACTATTTTAATATACATTTACTAAGCAGATGGTTGATTTAATAAGATAATGGGTTGCAACATTTGGGAAATTGTAGACATTAACTAGCACTCTTCTGCATACACCCTCCCTACCCGCTGCTGAGCAGGCATTTAAAGTGGTTCCCTTCTTTACCTAACTCTTCAGATTGTGAGGTCACATATATTTCTATTAAGCTGCATACGATGTAAATATAATAACACTTCTTTCTTTTTTTTTCTTTTTTATAAACATCACACAATACATAATAAACAACCATACATAAGGGATGGGTGGGCGGGTGCTCCTCGTGATGGCCGGCTGCGAAGTAAGGCTAAAATAGAGCTCCCCCGCCCTCCACATGAAGCCCCACCCTGCGGCCGGCGCACGTGACACGCATCCACCACTCCGGCTTCCCAGGCTCCTCAGATCAAGGAGCACTCCCAGCGAGCCCCAAGTAGCCTGGGGCCGCCTACATGCCCTCCATGACCTAGAGAGATCCTAATGGGCCTAGGTACTATTCCCCACAACTTAATAAACCACTTAACCATAAATGATAAATAATGACACAGACTTGGGTGGGAGTAAAGCTGGCCACATTTTTTTAACATACAAACAAATCAACAAATCCTAGGAGGAGGAGCCCGCGCCCAGGGCACCAATCCTGTTCTTTACCAGTGCCCCTGAGGTAAGGGGGGAAAGGACCCCCTTCTTAACTTCCTGGCCCGGGCACCTACCCCCGCCACATAGCAGCAAAGGAATCACTCATGAGGCCGCGATCCCCCCCTGCGCTGCAAGGGCCCGCTGTACTCCCTCCCTGAATTCCAGCATCATTAGCTCCAACCCTACATCCATCAGGTGCACACCATCTGGTAGGAAAAACAATTCCGCCACCTCATTATCGAATTCCTTATGGCAGAGTGCGACGAAGCCTGGCATAGGACTCCAGCAGTCCGCTCGTTTGTTCCCACCGGAGCCCTCAAGCTCCGATCCACCTCACCTGCATGGTCTCTACCGGCACGCACAGTTGCTCGTCCACCCTAATACCTGCGTCGAACTGGTGAGGCCAATGCACGTAGGAGTGTCCCACTATCCACAGTTGTCTTCGTCCTGCAAAGACAATGACAGGGTTAGCCGCTATCAGCTGCTGCTAATATCCCTCGGCTGTTGTTCACGCATATGTCATATATCATTTGGATTCCCATCTCCCGATTCGCTTTATCATAGCCTCCGGTAGTCCCAATTGCGCCGCTTCCGTATCGGCCCCAATTCTTAACGAGTGGGTCCCAAACTCAGACTGGTTAAGACCCCAACGCCGCAGACCTATCTTCAGTACACTGGTAAACTGAAATCAGGAGAGTGCTGTACTGTCCTCATGTACGAAAAGCAGACCCGTCACACCCGGACGCCGCTGTAGAAACTCTTTCAAACATTCACAAGGACAGCAGTCTGTACCAACTCTCTTGAGACTGATTTCCTTCCCCTTTCCAACCTGATCCATCTTGGATTTCCTTAGCCCCACCGTTGTTCCATCATCCCATAGACAGACATCCACCATCTGTATGCCACCCGACTCTTGTTTGCTTCTCGGGACTAGCTCCCCAATCTGGAACGCTCCAAAAAATGCTAGCGAGAACTCGGTTTTACACAGTACTGATTCGTAGGCCGTGTTACAGATCTCCACCAGCACTGCTGACAACCTCAGCAACATGAAAAGGTGATTGGGCGCCTCCCGTCGTGACTGTGTTCACCCTTGAACATCCCTTGCATGACACACCTCACCACAAACTCCTTTGTCAGGTCCCACAGCCCAGCTAGCTTAAACATGAAAGTTGGGGCCGCTACCTGCCTCCTAACCGATGCTGCCGACTCTGCGGCATCCCTGCATCAAATTAGGTACCACAAGAGGACACCAACCATCCTGTCCTCCATGTCGGCACCACCAGCCGACTCCATCAGATTTCGTCACTTGTCCCATACTCTCTTTTAGCTTTTCCATGTCGCTGGTGCCAGCAATCTCCTGACCAATGCAGCTATCTCTCCGCTCCAAGTTCCCATAGCCACTGCAAAATATCTTCTCCTGTCTTGCGTGCCTCTGGTGCCAACAACCTGAATCGGTCCCACTGTGAATGAGAGAGTGCATCAGCGATCCCATTTTTGTAACCTGGGACGTGTTTTGGTTTTAACCAGATATTTCGACACAGGCATTCCAGTACCAAGTGCCGTATCAAACGAATTACTGGTATTGACAACGCTGTTGTATTGTTGACTGCTTGGACCACCGCCATGTTGTCTGTGAAGAAGATGGCCTGTTTATCCGCCAATTCCTCACCCCAGATGTGCAGGGCCACCACTATGGGGAACAACTCCAGGAACGCAACTTTCTTTGGGCAGACAGGGATCCACAAAATACTCCCCCTCAAAACGACAGCCTAGTAAGTTTTGGCTATGCGGGTGCACCGGCAACAGGCGAAAAGCGGATTCAATATCCACTTTGGCCATAAGTGCCCCCCGGCTTTCGGACCAACGTGGTGCTGGAGTCAAACGATGCAAATGACACTGAAGACAAGTTCTTGTATATCCCATTATTCACCGAACTCCCAGCCGGGTATGACAAATGATGTATTAACCTGAACTTCCCTTATTCCTTCTCGGGGACTATTCTCAATGGTGAAACCTTAGGGTTGATGAGAGGACGTGAGGCAAATGGCCCCGCCATCTTCCCCAACTGCTGTTCCTTACTCAGTTTGACCCATAACACATCCGGGGATTCTTCTGCTGACTTTAGGTTCCGCTGTTCCTTACCGGACCATGCCGTCTCGAAAGGAATCGCCAAACCATCCCGGAAACCCATTGCGGACCTACCTTGTGTCTTACCGTAGAGTCCTAGCCATGGCAACATTGCGTGCAGACGCACCGAGGTCTCGCCCTTTTGTAGCCAGTTCGTTCTTTCTACCGCCCCCTATTTGTTTATTGCATCGCGCCAGCGGATGCTCTCCTCCGCAACTAGAGCACAGGTGCCGGAACCTGCCGTTAGGCGTCCATCTGCAGATGCCTTCATTGAAGGCGTAGCAGATTCTGCTGAAAGCTGCTGCCGCTGGAGCGGGGGCTCGACTCCCGCTAGCCCCGCCTCGAAAGGGCAACACCGCCCTTATAGGTGTCATGGCATTGAAACAATAGGCAACCGCCTTCTCGCTCCAAGGCATTGTGGGCCTCGACGTCATGCACTGGCGGAAATCTTCTTCATTCTTTCACAATTCCATACCCCTATAGGTCCTGTACGCTCCCCTGATGTCATCCAGGTAGACAAACAACGCGGAACATTGCTCCGGAAACGTCTCCCTGATGACGCATGCCATTATGGCGAACTCTTTAGCCAATTGTCGAACGTTCTGGGAATTTGCTTTGAGCTACCACGTCTGTCCCCCCCCCAGCTCGGTAACCCTCTTGCAAGTACGTGACACGTGAAAGGAGAAGGAGAGAGAACAGTTCCACAAACTCCCTGCACCATATCTGCTCCTTGACTTCTTGAGTAAGGTGAGCACCCAAGTTATCAAGGGGGGACACCACCGTAGGCCGTAAAGACTCTCCCGACACTGCTACAGCACCGCCTGTACTTCCTGCACGCTCCGCTCGTTCTGGTACTGGAACCGACTGAGAACCCACCGTCGGCGCGGCTGTCGGGGCTAATTGCCCAGCAGCGTGGGGAACATCTTCGTTTAGGGCCCAAGCCCTAGCAACTAAAACGGACAGTCACTGACCTATCTCACGCCCCCCGACCATAGCCCTCGGTCTGTGGTAACAAGTTCCTAGCAGGTGTGCCTTTCTCACCTGGGCCTTGCGACATGAAAATTTCCCTGGGCACTTCCTGCTGGGGGATCCTTTCCCTTCTCCTTCTGGAACTGGCCTCCCGCCCAGACTCCGAGCACGTACAACCGCACCGGCATGAATGCCTGCTCCGAGAGCGAGACCTGTCCCTGGTCCTCCTGGAAATTCCAGAAGAACTGTTACTGTGGCAGCTGTGCCGGTGCCCCACAAGCTGGCGTGCGGGTACCCCCTCTGAAAAATCACCTTTGGCATAACTTATCTGGGGAACCCTCCCTTCGGGTAGGGGCAACTGTGAAACGCTGAAGCTACTTTGACCTAAATCTATCCCGGGAGACGTCCCCATGGTAGAACTAGAGTCAAGAACTAGGAGACCACCCTGCCCTGGACCACTAACGTCCCCCACCTTGTCACCCCTAACCCTAGTCACTGATTTATTTTTTATGTGTGTAGTGTGAAAAAGGAGTGCTGTACCTTGTGGTAGATTTGCGAGCTCTGGCTGGCCTTGTGGTATTGGACGACGTGGCCTCACCTGCCCATTCCATGACCGCAGCCCTGTCCTTCTGCTGCTCCGTCTCACGAGGTGTTCCGATGCTGATGCCAGCACTTCTTCTGTCAAGCTACTCGCTGTTCGTACTTTGACCTTTTGGGAAAGCAGTGTTAGTAGAACCAACTGCTCCCTGTTTACACACACGAAATATTATTGCATTAGCAAGAACAGAAAAATAATGTTTATAAAGTGAGCTTAAAATATTGTTTGTGACTTTTTATCCCATTGATTGTGCTGTTTTACTCAAGAGGTTGGGGCCATTAAAATAATAACTACATTACAAATAATTAATATCGCAATGTCTTAACATGATGGTTTAATTTGCTTAGAATCTCCTCTTCATGGACTACAGGAGAGTTGCAGTATGTATGTGTTTCAGGGCATGCAATGGGTAACTTTTCATGTGTGTAGATGCCTTAAGGAGATTTAGAATAAAAATGTATTTAGAATAGATGCACGGTCCATATTTTGAGTTAATTCAAAATATAGTAAATGAATACACTATAGGGGCAAAGAGTATTTGCTTATATTACATGTATTTATTTCTAGGTATTAAAATGAAGTTTTTGTCACCGGAAAATAGAGCAATTGGCATCCAAAGAGTTAACAATTTGAACAACAGCATTTCTGGAGAATGTGAAAAATGACAGATGCCCTCCCAACCAATCACCACCTCCCCATCTCTGGGATCTGTGCTATATCTTAAATGGACGTTGTAATAACAAATTGCTATTATATTCTTGTGCCAATCTCCTGTCTTTAAACTGTGCTTAAAGGATATTATGAAATCTCCCTTCCCCCAATCGCAAATCCCACCTGGCAGTTCAAATAAAGAAAAGTCAACATCTCAGAACATAATGGACTATATTGCTACAATTAGCATGTTGAGTTAAAAGGGACACTCATCTAAAAACCTAACAAGGAGGCACAGGCTAAATTATTGTATTCAAGGGCTGCACTTAAGAACCTCCTCAAAAAAGGCCACACAAAACATTTACTGAATACAGGGGAATAACTGGTATGGATACGTGTTGGAGAGGGGGGGTAATAGTGAGTTGTAACGTACTTTGCGTGGCAAGTAAGAATGGTATGGCAATTGTGTGGCAAAAAGGCCTGTGTTTTATGGCAGACTGTGTAGACATCTTGCCTATAACTTTTCCAACCAGCAAGATACAAAAAATTACACTAATATGATTAATGACTTCAGCAAATATTAATTTTGCCCTTACGTTCTTGAATATGTTGTATGCAATATGTGGAGAGAATAACTCACTGGCATTTTATTAGTACGTTTTTAATAAATGTATTTGTTTTTCCTAAATAGATGCGCAGTTTACCTTTAAACAGAAAAAGAAACACCAAATTATTATTATTATATTGTTACTAGCCAATTATATAAACTGCTCTGTCTCGCTCTCTACCTGAGCGCCCTCTCCTTCTCTCTCTCTGTGCCCCCTCTCCCTCTCTCTCCCTTTGCGCTGTTTCTCTGTCTTTATGCCCTCTCTCCCTGTGCCCTATTTCTCTCTCTCTTCCTCCTCTATCTCTCCTTCCTTCTGTCTCTCTCTCCCTCCTTCACTTTTAATTGAGTGTTACTGCGTCAACCTTATAGGGAAAAAACAGCTACAAGGGCCCAAGCTCACCCTGAGCCTCTCATCAGTTACATCAGAGTGCAACATAGAGGGGCATGGCATCAGCTGACCATTAGTAAAATAATTGCCATGACTTATTTAAAAGGAGATGGTCACCTCACATGAAGTTGGTTTCAAGAGTATGCTAATTTGTGTCTCAGAGTACTTGATGAGGGGATGGAAGGAATTCTAACTGAATGATGGTGTTAATTAGCACACATAATCAACTAATTAGTATGGGGGTGCGGTTTATTTGCATACACATGCAGCACAAATAAGTGAATGTTTCAGGAATGGTCAACTTCTGAAAAAATGACTAATACAACATATAGCCAGTTTTTCATACTTTTTAAGAATAACCTAAAAAAGCTACTTTGGGGTGACGAAATCCCTTTAATGTAACAACCCTATAGGGATGAAGTAGTTATCTGCAATAATGTAAAAAGGGAACAAATGCAATTGTAATTACTGTATTGTGGTCTTACAGCCACCCTTAACAGTCTATACCTGTTCAATGGTGATATTAAAAACAATCTTTTGTGCAAAGCAAAGTTACTCCAGTCATTGGGTAGTCCTTAAATCCATCTAGTCAGTAGCTGGTCGTTGCAGCTTTCAGTTCCTGAATGTACTTAGCTTAATGTTACCTACTTATCTAATTGTATACATTGCCATTGATTAGTTCTGTGAACTCAATTCAAATATTAAATCACCACTGTTGTTATTTTTTCCTACATGTTTTTTTAAATAATTAATTTTGATAATCGACAAACTGTTTTTTCAGAAACAAAAATAAAAACATATTTTACATTTTTATCTTTTTTACCTAATTCATTTTCTTTTATCAGCTGATCCAGCATCTTCCAATCTCAGGAGAGTGTGTCTATGCAAACTAATGAGCTATCCATTAGAGCTAATGAATGCACTGGTAATTGTAGATAGCACATTCACATTGCGCAGACAGAAACTTCCTTTGTATTCAAAATCTCATTAGGAAGGAAAATACTAAAATACAAAATGGTAGATCCCACAGTAGCATAATTGAATATAACAAATTGTCTATTAGAGGCTTTATTATTTTATT
The DNA here is from genome assembly GCA_027410445.1 of Discoglossus pictus. Lineage (NCBI taxonomy): Eukaryota > Metazoa > Chordata > Amphibia > Anura > Alytidae > Discoglossus > Discoglossus pictus. Next base: position 283,000,116 of record CM050163.1, read on the forward strand.
TTCCAAGTTATTTTTTTTCAAAGAGCATATATAGGACTTCAGTGGTCCCTTAAGAGGTTAGACACTACCTCTCCACATGTGTAAAGCTACACAGCTCTGCACAGGATGTTCCATGGCATAGAATGGTGCAATAACACGGATTTATGAGGGATAGGTCATGTCAAACAAATCTAATTAGTTTCTGTGAGGAGGTTAGTAGGAACCTGGATCAAGGCAACTCAGTGGATGCAGTCTTTTTTTGATTTTGCAAAGGCTATTGATACAGTGCCACATGGGAGACTATTGTGCAAACTAAGAGACACAGGAATTTCAGTAAGTATCTGCTCATGGATTGAGACCTGGCTAAAAGACAGGAAGGAAAGGGTTGTTGTAAATGGAACATACTCTGATTGGACTAATGTGGTAAGTGGGGTTCCTCAGGGTTCAGTATTAGGTCCTCTCCTTTTTAACATATTTATTAGAGTTGGGACTGGAAAGTAGTGTCTCCATTTTCGCTGATGACACGAAGTTGTGCAAGGTAATTAAATCACATAATGATGTGCTTTCCCTCCAAAGGGATTCGCATAAAATTGAGGAATGGGCATAGAAATGGCAGATGAGATTTAATACCATTAAATGCAAAGTTATTCATCTGGGAAGGAAAAATAGCCATGTAATTTATAATCTTAATGGAGCAAATCTAGGGGTATCAGATATTGAAAGGGATTTGGGAGTGCTTGTAGACAACCACCTAAGGTAACAGTGTTCAATGCCAAGCAGCAGCTGCAAAGGCAAATAAAATATTAGCATGTATTAAGAAGGGTATAGAAGCAAATATAATTCTGCCTCTATACAAATCCCTAGTAAGCTCTCATTTGGAATATGGAGTGCAATTTTGGAACCACTTCATAAAAAGGACATTTTAGAGCTGGAAAATGTTCATAGAAGGACAACAAAACTAATAAGGGGAATGGAGGGGCTAAGTTATGAAGAAAGACTAACCAAATTAAACTTATTTTCTCTCGAAAAAAGGCGTCTAAGAGGAGATATGATTACTTGATATAAATACATCCAGGGTCAGTATAAAGATTTGTCAAGGGAGCTTTTTGTGCCAAGAGGTTTTCAACTGACAAGAGGACCTCCCTTCAGGTTAGAAGTAAAAAGAAAAAAAAGGGTTCTTCACAGTAAGGGTGGTTAATCTGTGGAATTCTCTATCAGAGGAGGTGGTGACAGCAGATTCGATAGATAAACTTAAAAGGGACTGGATACATTTTAAATTAAAAAGGGCATTCGGGGTTATACTGGTTAGAGAGAGAGAGAGTATTGATCCAGGTAGGAATTTGATCGTCAGTATCTGGGGTCAGGATGGAATTGTTTTTTTCCCTTTTGTGATGATTGGCTGAAAGAAAAGTGTTCTTCACAGTAAGGGTGGTTAATCTGTGGAATTCTCTACCAGAGGAGGTGGTGACAGCGGATTTGATAGATAACTTTAAAAGGGGACTGGATTTATTTCTGATTAAAAAGGGAATTCAGGTTTATCCTGGATAATTAGAGAGAGTGTATTGATCCAGGGAGAAATCCGATCGCCAGTATCTGGGGTAGGGAAGGATTTTTTTTTTTTTTCCTTTGAGGCGATTGGCTAAGTTTCACTTTTTTTTTTTCTGTATGCCTTCCTCTGGATTAATTAATAATTGAAAAATAAAATTAAAAATAAATAATTAAATAATTGATTACTAATTAATTAGCAATTAATTAATTAATAACTAATCCGCATATTGCAGATCAGAGGAGTTCTTAAAAGGCTGAATTTGATGGACTGAAAGTCTTTTTTCAATCTTAATTACTATGTAACTATTACTATGTAATAACAATTTTTCAATAAATGATGCATCAATTTTTAAAAAAAAATCACTTTTCTCTTGGTTTTTATTACTATTTGATGATGTTTAGCAGTTTTGATTAATTACAAGTCCCTTTAAATAGCCGACAAAAGCACTTAAATCCGAGGAGAGCAGTGAGTCATCTGAATGAATAACACTTTGCACAGACCATATTACTGAGTCTTGGGCTCTTGATGTGGGGGCTATGTTGTAAGACTTTCTAAGCTTACTGCTAGGCACTTATTGTAAACATACGCTGTGATGTAAGGAAAAAAAACTGATAAACAAGCAAACAATGATTCCATTAATATATTATGACTGTGTTGCGCTGATTATAATGAACAGGGATGTATCTTGACTTTGAGAGCCAAGCAATTCATTTCTCATATCTTGGTATATCCCCAACAGGCTTCCTTTTTGGCTAAACAGATATCATTGATGCTCTTTCTGGTGCAGTTATTCATCCGCAGAATGTCTACAGTCACCCATAAAGCCGAGAGATAACAAAAATAAAACAAGTGATAAATTGTCTCAACCACTTCCATCCTGCAGGCTTATCTTCTGGAAACAGACAGAACAAATCAAGGCATCAGTAGAGCTTGAGAGGTAAACACAGATATCCTTTAATTGGCTTTGTAAATCCATTTTAAACCATATCAGTGTTTTTTAGTTTAATACTTCTGGATTCTTGTTTTGGTGACGGTCTTGTGTACTTCAATGAAGCTGTGAACTATATCATGTAGGGTCACCCAAGATGGGCAGGTCATAGCAGAGAGGTAAAACAGATCATGATCCACTGGAGAAGAAATTGGCAACACCCCCCAGTATCTTTGTCATGAAAATCTTATGGATTAGCACAATCAGACATATGATGTGCCTGGCGTACTGGTGTCAATAGGGCCACAAAGAGTTGGAAACGGCTGAATGAAAGGCAAAGCTATTCTCATCCCAAATAGGCAGGTACAGATATAACATTAGATTCTATTCTATGACAGTGGTGGGCAACATGGTCCTACAAGGGCTCCTAACAGTCCAGGATTTATGGATCTCCCTGCTTGTTTATTAAGGATCTTTCTGTACAGTTTTTCAATTGCATTCATTCTAAATGATTCAGTTGTGCACAGGTAGAGAGAGATTGAAATCCTGGCCAACATGTGTACATTTGATAATAGGCAAACTTGTAAGATGTACCCGATGGCATATTGAATCCCATAATGTAATATCATGCAGATATGAATATTAGGCTAATATAAGGCAGGTATCCCATTTTTTTACTGAGTCTGTCAGCAAAGCTTCTGTTTTCATAAGGATAAACTTATCATTGAATATGCCACGAGGGCATGTGAAAACTAACTGGACTATCTGACCATGTTTTATGTTTAGCAGACTTTCTTATCTTTGAAAAGGCTAAACAAAAGTACCAGTCAGCACTTAGCATTACTGGTACACATCATTTATCATACTGTACTTGGTGTCTGCTTTTTGCTTTCTTTTGTGCAAAAGATGAACCAGTTCCAGTTTACAGTTGGGCTGAAATGAGACTTTTCATGCAGAGGGTGTAACCTCAAGTCAGTCCACTCTGAAACCCCAAGTGAGTCATGACTACCCACCTGCAGCTGCACTACCCAGTTTAAAGGAAAAGCTCCAATGTTCCAGGTAAACGGACTCTTTAGGCAAATGTTTTTGTTTTATATAAATGTTTTATGTAGGTAACTTGATTAAATTAATCCTCCACAATTCAGTTGTCATATCAAAATGTACACTTTACTTTTGACATGTTTCACAGCTGTGACCTAAGGCCTCGCCTACAGGGATGGGCTTCATACTATCAAAGTCTCATACTGCTCTCCTGCTAGTAGACAGTGACATGCTCTACGTTCCAGTTATCTTCCACCATTTTTACAGATACCTCCACTTACATTGTTCCAATGGAACACAACACAGGAATTTGTACATGTCTGGGATACACATAACTGTTTTTAATAGGCTTGAACAATGCATTGTGCATTTACATAATAACCATGTGCCCTATTCTATTGCCAAATTTGTAAAATTATACACACTTAAAACTGCTCTTAATATTGCCACATATTCTATTAGCTACTCGCAATCCAATTACGAGTTCCCCATCCACAATCACTACAGGCCAGCCAAAGCCCCAAATTTCAGTTTAGAACTCCATTGGTTTTAGCACAGCTCGGACATTATGAGCACTAAATAAAGTTACACAAAACTGATATTCTATTAAACCGGTAGCTCTAGATCACAAATTAAGTCTAACCCACAACTGTCAAAAATATTAGGAGTATTAAATAGGAATCACAAGAGATTTTTCAAACACTTATTAGAGCTGCAACAGCAATTTCCCACACAATACTGTACTTTAAAAGCACAAGAAGGCAGGAAAGCAGACTTAAAAAGGCAGGGTTTATAAGTTTAGGTTTAAGAAAGTAAATTGTGAGCTGGAGTCAATAGAATACATCTAAACATTTATTATTATTTTTTAAACACTCACAGCCAAATTTGTGAATGTGAGGCTTTTGCCAGCCGCTTATAGAATATGGCCCATTGTAATTAAGATGAAAAACATTTTAGTTATTTAAGCTCAACCTTTTTAGATCTCCTCTGACCCTTGTATTATGCAGCTAAATGTTCCATTTGTCATATCCATTTTATTAAACTTAACTCCCAGGTCTCACACTGTTGAATTTTTTATCAAAACTATTATTGTGAAGTGAAACATTCCTCCTGCATGCCTTTTAGATATATTTAAAATAAATAGTTTATATTTCAACAGAATTAATACATAAAACATTGCTTGGTTTTAAGAATGACATAATAATCACATTCCTTCTGGGGTTGGGGTGACTCTGCCAACACTATTATACCGATGATTTGTTAAATTACCATGTTGGTTTACTGCAAGCTTCTAACTGGAATCCAAATCTCATAAGAATTGGAAACTCACCGTTACCAGAAGAGGACCAGAACAAGGTTGCGTACAGAGCAGTTTATTATCAATGTCAAACATTGAGCAAGGACCCTCCCTCCGTATCCCACCTCTAGGGGTTCTCATATTGATTTACACTCTTTGATGTCTACTGCCTACAGAGGCAGAATAACTTGATTAGGTGTGGAGAAAGGCAGATCTGCTGAAGATTGAAAACTTAAAGTTGCAAAGTTATTGAATCAGAAAATAATGTATATTCACTGCCAAGGGAATTGGGCACCACTTCAAAATGCCAATGTAAAGCTGGAAAAGGTACATAAGGTGAATGGAAAGAGACACACACACAACACACAGAGACAGCAAAGTAAGCGAGTGAGAGAGAGGGAGGTACAGAGAGAAAGAGACAGCACAGAAAGACAGACAGCAAAGTGAGTGAGTGAGAGAGGTACAGAGAGAGAGAGAGAGAGAGAGAGAGAGACACACACACACAACACAGAAAGACAGCAAAGTGAGTGAGAGAGAAGGAGGTAGGGAGGTACAAGGAGAGACAGCACAGAGAGACAGGCAGCAAAGTGAGTGATAGAGTGGTACAGAGAGAGACATAGAAAGAGAGGGGTACAGAGCGAGAGTGCATGCAGACAGAGAGAGCACAGGCAGCACACAGAGAGAGAGTGCAGAGAGAGAGAGTGCACAGAGAGAGAGCGTGCACAGAGCGCAGAGATGGAGTGCACAGACAGAGCATTTGGAGAGTGAGAGTGCAGAGAGAGCACAGACAGTGCACAGAGAGATAGACAGAGAGGGAGGGCTACAGAGAGACAGAGAGACTAACAGAGATGAAAGTGCACACAGACAGAGGGAGCGCACACAAACAGCGCACACAGAGAGCAAGAGAGAGCGCACAGAGAGACATAATGCACAGACTGCACAGAGAGAGAGACAGTGCACAGAGAGAGAGAGCACAGAGACAGAGATTGCACAGACAGAGCACACAGAGAGAGAGAGAGCATAGACAGAGAGCACAGAGAGAGAGAGAATGCACAGGCAGAGAGAGCACAGAGACAGAGAACAAAGAAACAGAGAGCGCAGAGATAGAGAGTGCACAGACAGAGCACACGCAGAGAGAGAGCACACAGACAGAGAGCGCACAGAGATAGAGACAGAGAGGGAGGGGTATAGAGCTGACAGCACACACACAGAGGAAGTGTACACAGACAGAGCACAGAGAGAGAGAGAGCACAGACATTTCAAGATAACATTTTATAATACCGTCATTTATGACGGGCAAGTAATAATACTATAAGGAACATTTGAGAAACCCTTTCAAAATTGAGGCCAATCAACAAGAGATGCCTAATTACATTTTTATTTATCACTACTGATAACACTAGTAAAGCTTGGTCTTTAAAACATATCAGTTTTTAGGACTTGAAGTACTGGCTTTGTTGGACCTGTATACCTTATGGCTACACACTATAAAACACTCCTCAGATGAAACCATATATACTATGTATTACAGGTTCACAGTAGTAGTCATACAATACTGTTCTGATTAGCTTTAAATAGGTATTTGAAGACAGCAATCCAATGTAGCTTTTAAAACTTATATTTGTAGAGTTTCAAGTAATAAAAGAGCTGCATCTCTCCACCTCCTGTTTGGTATCCAAGTTAGGTAAATGAAGATCTGCCTAGGAGACTGTCCAGATAAAGACTAGGATAGCTTCCTGGGCAGATCTTTTCCCATCCCTTGAAAATTTGCAGCCCCATTAAATTCAGGCTATGCAAATTTCTCTATTAAATTAGACTCGTAACGCAGCCCGCAGATGACTTGCGGTTAAAACGCAGCAAGGCAGAGAAAAGCCTACTTTGCACCTATAAATACCTTGATCGGCCAATCTATTAAATTGTAAAGAAGTCACACGCAAACAAGCCCGTAGCACACAAATGGAGCCCAAAGGCCAATGTGTGCTCCAGAGGACCCGCAAAGGGGGGTAAAGTCCAATACGTAGCACTTGTAATGCAAATAAAAACTCACTACTGTACATTTATTACAAGTGAAATTGATGTTAGGTCTTAGAATTAATAGCACAACATTCACAAACCCACAAATCGGCCTTCAAAAATACTTGATTTTTGTGTTATATCGATCCCGGCAATCAATGTGTTAATACATATACTGTAACTCGCATGTTATAGAATATAATATTTGCGGCTTTATTAATATTGCATTTTGACCCATAAGACTTTGAAATCCCTCCTCTATTTTCTTGTGACTCAATACTGACGATCTCTGTTTCCATTGGCTCCATCTAAACCCGTAACTACAGGCTTGCTTAATTGATTCCGCTCTAGCCCGCAAAGCTTCCAGCCGACAGATGGTTTACGGTTTTGCGTCTCCAGCTCGTAGCTCGCAGCCTTTCTAATTTATTTGCACCGTCGCTGATAATCGTGTGTGGAGAAAAGCAGATCTGCTGAAGATTGAAAACTTAAAGTTGCAAAGTTATTGAATCAGAAAATAATGTATTTTCACTGCCTCAGAAACACAATAATGGTGGATTAATCTATTTAGAAAGACTAACCAAATTAAACTAAGAGGGCATATGATCGCCTTATATAAATACATGCAGTGTCAATACAAGGAATTGTCTGGTAATTTTTTTGTTCCAAGAAGTTTTCAACTGACAAGAGGATATTGCCTTGATGTTAGAAGAAAAAATATTCCACCTTTAAGAAAGGAAAGAGTTCTTCACACCAAGGGCAGTCAGATTGTGGAACTCTCTACTAAAGGACAGCAAATTTTATAGAGAACTCCAGGGAGTAATCCAACTACCAGTATATTGGATCAGGAAGATTTTTTCCCCCCTTTGAGACAATTAGCAACATTTCAATGTTTTTTTTCCTTTGATTAATTTTGAGCCAATTAACAGTTCATATAAGATAAGGATCAGAACTGATCTAAAAAGGATGACGTTGATGGACTAGAAGTCTTCTTTCAACCTCAATTATGATTTTATTTTCTTCACACACAGATTTTCTTGCCAATCATTATTCAAAAAAAATATATAACATATCGTAAAACAACTACAGTGACCCTTTAACCTAGAATAAAACTTTTAAGGAGAAAATGGTGGTTTTACAGAAGAACCTCCACATGTCCCTTGTCAAACCAATGTTTTACATTTCTCAGGTAATATATCAGATCTCTAGAAAGATTAAGAGATTAGCTCTGTAGTTATCTGACACATATTGGCTGGCTGGATACAGTTTCTATTTTCGTTTTTCGTTTTAATCTGAACATATTGCCAAGTATTCTTGGTTATCCATTTAACCCAAATAATCTTGCTATCAGTACACGCAGAAAAATGCAAATATGTGAGAGCAGATAAGAGTTTAGGTCATGCAGTCTGGCGTGCATCCTTCTGTACCCACACACATAGGAGATAGTGACAGAAACAAAGCACCACAGTGATTGGAGACATGACCCATTATGAATCAGTGAGGCAAGCCTTGATCAATATTAAAGGACCAGATTTTATTTTTAAACAACTTAACCAGATAATGGGCACAATGCTTTAGAAAGCAAAAAAAAAATAAACACAGCCTTTACATTTTTATTTTTAATACCAAATTGTTCTTTACTGCCATTTTCCTTTAGCAACCAGTAGGGGTCTTTATTTTGCTTAGTAAAATAGCTAATTGATATGCAGGAGCTGCTCATTTGCATATACATGCAGCAACCACAACATGGAATTTCTCAGGATTGAGTCATTTTAGAATAAAAAATCTATAACACAACATACAGCCAGTTTTTTATGCTCTTTAAGAATAATAGAAAAAAAATGGTTTTGGAGTGACAGTCTCTTTAACATTGTGTAAATAGAAACTTCCTGTTCAGTCAATGTCTTCTTCCACCTCAGGAAGTTGATTAACAGAAACCAAGGGACTTGCAGTGATAAACAGCCCTATTAAATTAGAAGCCCGGAGCGGCATTGGCAAGCCCACAAAGGCTGCAGGCTTGAAATTCGGCTGCGTTACAGAACTATTAAATTAGACCATGCTGCGAGTTACGAGCTTGAGACGCAAACCCGTAAACCATTTGTTGCACGATGGATGTGCGGCCATGAACATGATCAATTAGTCAAACCGGGTTTAGATAGACCCAATGGCAACAGAGATCGTCATCATTATGTCACTGAAAAATGGAGGTCAGATTTCAAAGCCTTACAGGCTTCAATTCAGAGTTACAATCAGACCCACATTCCAGAAATAATGCAATATTAATAAATCAGGAAATATGATATTCTACTCCATGCGAGTTCCATTATATGTATTAACACATTGATTGCCAGGATCGATATAACACGGAAATTAAACTGAAAATAAAGTATTTTATATTTTATATTTGCGAGCCTCAGAATGTTGTGCTATTAAGTTTAATACCTAACATCACTTTCTCTTTACTTATAAGTTTAGTAGTGTGTGTATATTTGCATTTACAGTGCTATACATAGGACTTTAACACCCTTGCGAGTCCTCTCTAGTACCCATTGGCTTTTTGGTTCCATTTGCGGGTTACGGCAGTGGAATTGTTGCAATTTAATAGCGTGATTGGAAACGTAACAGTTACAGGCTTGTCGGATCAAAGGATTTGCGGGCGCCCAGGAAAGATTTCCACGGCCCGTAGCCTTTTTTCGCCCTTACACTGCAAGTTGCTTTACGGGGACAATTTAATAGCCGCAAGGCTTGCGGCCTAAGTTACGGGCTATGTTTTTACACGGGGAGGGATTTTAATAGGGCTGAACGACTATTATCAGCTCAGCCTCCTGGGCAGATCCTCTCCTAATCCATAAACACTTAATATGTGTGGAAAGAAGCAGGCTTGCCTGAACTTTCAATGCTAAACTTCAAATGTCAGTTTTAAAAGCTGCATTGATTTTCTTCTTCATATACTAATTTTACTACTATTCCGTTATAAAATATGCAAGTTAAACTGTATTGTATGACCATCAAATTGATCCTTTAATGAATTTAAAGTCTTGGGAACATCCCTGTGGTGTATTATTTGTACTTTACAATTTTGATTATGGTTTTATTTCTGCTACATAAGAACTCACACATAGGTTAGTGAGAAACAAGGTCCTCTGTCACTGCACTGCAGAGAAGAAAAACTATTCTGAGTAATGATATTAGGTCAGATTAGGCAACAATATGATTTTAACTAGAATATTGTATACATTATGGTGTTAGTGATTTTTTTTTCCGTAAAGTCAATGTTCCCTGAATATGCTGTAAGTACATTTTTCCTGATGCACATAAATGTATATATGCTCAGCACTGTGTCCTCGCTGTGTACGTTGTACCTTGTGGCCTTGAGGCAGGGTTGTACTGGGTTCATAATGTTCCACTTCCTATCAAGTGCTGATATCTCGTTCTGTCTTTTGAAATCAGGAAGTTGTAGGGTGAGGATTCCAGTGAGAGTGTGAGAAACAGATTATAAAATCCCTTTTTTGTCTTGTGTAAGTTTTTTTTTTTACAATATGAGAATACAGTCCATAATTGTGAGTCACAAAGGCACAGACTGTGGCAGAAGATTAGAACAGAGTGTGCTATACAGACAGAGGACATAACAACTGCTAACATGCAGCAGATCTCACTGGTCCTTTGCCTTCATTAGATGCCACAGTTATATACTCCCCATATTATTACTATTAATATTACTGTATGTCAGTTATAATGTTTTAAGAGATAGAAATACCTTCTGTTACCAATGTAATGATGTACGGTTAACCATCCTTCATACTGAGGGCCCTATGTAAATCTCTGCGAAAGCAATTACGAGGGCCGTAGTATCACAGACAATCCTACCGAGCTATGTTAATCACCCATCCCTAAAACATTGCTAGAGACCTGCTACAAGCCACTGCGGCAAGCTGGAACGGGCAAATACACCACTCCTTTCCATTGATTTTTGGCCTGATAATAAATTACGAGTTACTCTGGTAGACTTTCCCCCAAAACCCTATGCTAATAAGACTTACGGATCACTCGCAAAGTAGGGCAGTGCCGTAACTGCAAAAAGCTGTTTTTACAACCTTTGCTGAGTGCCGCAGCTTCAGTTAAAGTGACAGTATAGCACCAAAAAACACAACAAATTATGAAATTTCAACATTGTTTGACATTTAACAATCCAATATCAACATATGTGTAATTTAAAAATATGATATGTTATTATTATGCCCATTTTATTATACAACACCCAGGGTAAAACAACCCAGTACTCCAGATATTTTCAATATCAAAATATATTATTAAATAAAAGAAAATGAATCATATGTATAGTTGTGGATCTTACGAATGTTGGTCACGTTTGTGATGTTGGTCACCCAATGTTAAAAATGTGCTTTGTTTTGCGAAGGCTGCAGTTGCGGGGCTGCAATGAGCACCAAAGGCGCTTATCGTGAGGCCCGTGGGACTTAGGCTGCAATGAGTGACAAATTTGCTTATTACAGGGATCGCGATCAGCGTCTGCGGCCCGTAGGTCTTGGCTGAAAGACAGTAAATTTCGACTTTAACGGCCAAAACACTGTACTCGAAAGACCAACGAAAAATGCCAAATAATAATTTAAAAAAAACTTACATGCTTACACACAGCACAGGGTGAGACCCATGGAGCCTGTGATTGAGGGTGCAAGTTAATTTGAGGTATATTTGGCGTTTTGAGGCGAACGAAAATCGGCTAAGCGAGAAAAAATAACGGCGGCCGAAAAAACCTAACTGGATGCAAACGAGGCCGAAGCTAGTAAAAACGACCCCAAAACCAGTAACACTTAGCCGAAACCAGTAAAAATTTACCTGAAGCCAGACACGCAAAACTTCAGCAGAGACACAGAGGAGCAAGACACAGGGGAGAGAGAGGGGGAGAGGGTGGAAAGAGGCACAGAGATGGAGGAAAAGAGACACGAGGGAATAAGGAAAAATAAAAGACACAGGGCAGGGAGAGGAGGGAGAGACTGGGTAAAAGACACAGGGGTCAGAGAGTGGGGAGAGGCTCACAATGAGCACCAAAGGTGAACATTGAGAAGCACGAAAGTTGTGGGTTGCCAAGGCATGCAATGACTGGAGAAGCTGCTCATTGGGGGGCCCGTAAGTAGACGTGGGTAGAGGCTCGCAATAAGCACCTTTGACGCTCATTGCGAGCCACGTGATAAGCGCCGAAGGTACAGCATTCCCAGCCTTAACATTTTATTCCCTTAATTTTTGACGGGCAAGTAGCTAGTATATATATAATCTGTCTTTGAAGTAACAGTTATGGCACTTCTCACTCATTATAATATTCATGACGTTCTCATTTCTTATTGGCTCCTAGATCCTTGTCTCATCCTTGGTTTGGCAACTGCCTGCACAGAAATGTGTTGCAGTTAAGGCAGGATTTACGGCTGTGCACTGAGTGCTCTAATCTGTGATTTACATTAGTGTAGAAGTTAGGGGGGAAAAGCTGCTGCAGCTGATTTACGGCAGTGCCCTTACTTAGAGCACTCGATTATCATGGAGGCCTGAGTCTGTATTTTACCAGTCTCACCGGCCCTTTTTTATTACTCTGCATAACTCAGTACACCCATCTCTCGCTCTCTCTTTCTCTCTCTCCCTCTCCCCTCTCTCTCTTTCTCCCTCTCTCTCTTTCTCCCTCTCTAACTCCCTAACCTTCACCCTCTCTTTCTCCCTCTCTCTCACTCTATCCCTCTCCCCCTCTCTCCACCTCTCTTCCCCTCTCACCTCTCTTTCTCCCTCTCTCTCCCTTTCTCCTCTCTTTCTCCCTCCCTCTACTCTCTCTATCTTTCTCCTTCTCTCTCCCTTTCTCCTCGCTCACTCCATCTCCACTCTCTCTCCCCTGTCTCTCTCTTTCTCCCACTCTTTCACTCTCCCTCTCTCTTTTTTTAGAGAACCTCTAGATTACACAATTTTGTCAGCAACAAAATGTACAGCTGTTTGAGTTGTAACTAGGAGCTCTATGCAAAGAGAAGGCAGGTTGAACTTTGCAGACAAAATTATTATTTTTGTAATTATTTTACTTGTTTTATATGAAGGACATGCTTTATCACCATACATCTGTCCATACAAAGTGAAACCCAAGAGATCTGTGGAACATAGTTTGAGAAACACCTCTTTAGAGTGTACTATAAAAATGGGAACAGGGTAAAACTGTATTTCTATCATAATAATGGAAATCAGTATTTATGTGTACTGCAGAGAGGCATCTCTTTCTGTTAGTTTACTTTTTCGACCTAATGCATATAACCTAAAGGGCTACAGTTTCTTCCTGTTCAATTGAAAGGGACATGGAAATATTTTTTCTCTGTTGCCTTAGATAGCAGATATTTGATAATGTGTCACAGTGTGTTTTCTTTTTCAGAGCACAAAAACGTATTCAGAAGTTTAACAGCTCTTGGGGCTTGCCCTCTGCCAGCCAATGAGATCAACAGACTAAAGTATGCTCTGTATTTCCTGTTAGTTTAAATGAAGTTCAAACTTCATCCAAAAAAGTAACCTGTGTAATGTTTAAAATGTGCTGTTTTAAAAGCTTTAAAAAGTTAATTAAAAGCAAATATGAATAAGTAGAAAACATCTGACTGCAACAAATTGTGATACGTACGTCTCTGATAATATTATCTTTGCTCTTACTCTGTAATCAGACCAGATAGGCATCTGTCTTTCCTCAGAAACATCTCATTCACACATTTAAGCTACTGTTTAGCGTTGTGGTAATTTACTGAAACTATGCAGATTAAGGCAGAGGAATTGAAACTAGAGGGAAATAACGTTCACACTCTCAAAGTGTTTGCTCAGTACTTTCTGTGGGGACCAAGAAGGGAAGTGACCATTTATTAATAGAATTCCAGGAGAGGCAGTTTAGTTATTTATTCGTTCAGTCGTGTCCAACTATATGGGATGCCAGGCATATCAGTCAGCCACTGTCTCTCTGAGCTCTCTTAAGCTCATGTTCATTGCTTCAGTGACCTTATCTATCCATCTCCGCCTCTGTCATCCCCTTCTTCTCGTGCCTTCAATCTTTCCCAGCATCAGAGTCTTTTATAGGGAATCCTGCTGTCTCATGATATGGCCAAAATATTTTAGCTTTAATTTCACGATCAAACCTTCTAATGAAGAGTTTGTCTTGATTTCCTGTAGTGCTGATCTTCTTCCAGTCCAACACCACAATTCAAAGGCGTTAATTTTACGTCGCTCAGCTTTCTGTATGGTCCAGCTCTCACAGCCGTATGTTATTACTCGGAATACCATAGTTCTAACTATGCAGACCTATACGGATAGCGTAATGTCTTTACTTTTTACTAGCTTATCCAAGCTTGCCATAGCTTTCCTCCACAAAAGCAAACATATAATTAACAATAAATCCGTGTATTGCAGATCAGAGGAGATCTAAAAAGTTTGAACTTGATGGACTAAAGCATTTTTTCAACCTAAATTACTATGTAACTATTTTTGAATGTTATGACTACAGTCACCATCTGCAGAGGTCTTGGATCTCAGGAAAATAAAATGTGTCACAGCCTCCACTTCTTCCCTGTCTATTTGGCAGGAACTGAGATTGCTGTTTGCCATGATCTTCGTCTCTTTAAAAGTTGAGCAACAGCCCATCTTTTGCACTCCCTTCTTTCCCCCTCATCAATAAGTCCTTTAGTTCCTTCTCACTTTCAGCCATCAGAGTAGTATCATCGGCGTATCTGAGGTTGTTGATATTTCTTCCAGCAATACTGATTCCAGCTTTGGATTCATCCAGTCCAGCCTTACGCATGATGTATTCTGCATATAAGATGAATAAATAAAGTGACAATATACAACCTTGTTGCTCTCCTTTTCCGATCTTGAACAATTCTGTTGTCCCATGTTCGGTTCTGACCGTGGCTTCTTGGTCCACATACAGATTCTTCAGGAGGATGATGAGCTGATCTGGTACTCCCATCTCTTTAAGAACTTGTAAATGTTTTTCTGGGACTCTCTTGCTTTCTCTATTATCCCTAGGACATTTGCAATTTGATCTCTTGTGCCTCTTCCTCTGTTAGTTCCTGGTCCATATATTGGGTTTGGGATTTAGACTGACATTTTCCAGTCTATTGGCCACTGTTTAGTTTGTGTGGACAATAGATTGAAAAAGTTTATTAATGGGGCCAGATTCACTTGTTTGTTAAACTGAGAAATGGGCAGGCGAATTTCAAAACTTTGAATTTCAGTTTTTTTTCACAATCATTTAACCATGTTCTGTTTTATTGTAAAACTGTTTTAACTTGATGGCTTAGTGCATGGAAAGGCCAATGCAAGATACTCCCCCTTGCACATCTCTATACAACCCACATTTGTCAACAAAAATATACAGTATCTCACAAAAGTGAGTACACCCCTCACAGTTTTGTAAATATTTTATTATATCTTTTTATGTGACAACACTGAAGAAATGACGCTCTGCTACAATGTAAATAAAAAGGTAGCAAATTACTTGCTCGGTGCCCCAGTTGAAGACCTACTTCTCCTTACATATGCTTCTGGACCTGCATTGACACAGTTGACTGCTCTGGTAAATGTATCAGAAGTTATTTAACAAAAAATCACATTACAGCTAGAAGCCATGGAATGGTGCTCATTAACAGCCTTATTAAATTGCGATTCGGCTAACTGAATAGGGCTCTTTATAAGCACAGAGCATATTTTTTACAGAAGTTTTTAGTTAGTGATCTTCTATCCAAAAGTAAGATCTTCACTAACTAAAAACTTCTGTAATAAAATATGCTCTGTGCTTATATAGAGCCCTATTCAATTGGGTGAATCGCAATTTAATAAGGCTGATAATATCTTCAATATAAGTATATAAGTTAAATTGCAAAACATCAATCAGATAATGTAATGTAGCTTTTTGAGAAATGCAATAATTAGAAACACTATAGAATTAATTTTGGATGTTCTTAAAGCAATACCCTTAACTTAATTTAATGGCAAAATATTTCATACACAGGTGATTTGGTTGATTGACATCTATCAGAGTTGTCATGAGTGGGGTATAGCAGAGGTTAACTTTGAGAAGGAATGAATTGCATATTCATTTATTTCTAACTAGTGATGTCCCGAACAGTTCGCCGGAGAACTATTCGCAACGATTTTCGCATGTTCGCGTCCGCCGCGAACGGCGAACACATGCGCTTTTCGGTTCGCCCCCTATACTTTATTACTCATTGAGGAAACTTTGAACATCATTTATTTTATTTTATAATTTTTTTTTGTGTAATCTATGCCTGCCTGCCAGCGTGTGTGTGTGACAGGCTAACACCTAACAGCTTATATTGTGCTTATTTTCACTACTCATACCTGGTGGTGTAACATACATTGAAAACAACCATTTTTTTCCTGTAATCTAATTTCAGTTGCCTGTCTGTGTCAGGCTCACAGCTTATATTGTGCTCAGTGACATAAAACAACACTTTTTTGACTGAAATAGATTGAATAGCAATTGCCTGCCTACAGACGTGTGTGTGAAGCCTATTGCATCTACTCGGCCAACTTTTGCCAGTGCACAGTAACACTCATATCTGGTGGCACCTTAGATTGCACGCGCAGTGCCCCAAATTTGAAGTGGGAGGACCGACCAAGCATCTTTTCACTTTACACACCTTATAATAACGCAGACAGAGGCAACTCGTATAATCTTCCATGCTGTGCAGTGGAAGCCCCCAGACTCTGACCTGTGTATAATCTTCCATCCTGGGCAGTGGAAGCCCCCAGACTCTGACCTGTGTATAATCTTCCTTGCTGGGCAGTGGAAGCCCCCAGACTCTGACCTGTGTATAATATTCCATGCTGGGCAGTGGAAGCCCCCAGACTCTGACCTGTGTATAATCTTCCATGCTGGGCAGTGGAAGCCACCAGACTCTGGGAGTCTGAAGAAGAGGAGTCAGAGGAGGAAGGTGGCTTTGAGGAGGTGGAAGACCAAACACAGCAGGCGTCCCAGGGGGCTTGTTGTCACCTTTCGGGGACCCTTGGTGGCTGGGTGGAGGAAGAGACCTTCAATGACATCAGTGAGGACAAGGAACGGGACATGGCTAGCTTGGTATCCAACCTTGTGCAAATGGGGAGTTTGCGGTTGTGCAAAGGGACTGTTTGCGGTTGTTTGCGGTGCATTAAATGGGGAGATTGGTCTGTTACTGTGAATCGGGTGTAACCCTTACACTACCTGATCGATACAACATCATACCTGATGTTTTAAAGCATGTTATTCCAAACAATTTAGAAATGTTAGGTGATTTATGCCCTTTATGGCTTAAAAGCAGACTCTGCATCAACTATGTAATTTTCCGTGGGAGTTTTGCCATGGATCCCCCTCTGGCATGCCACAGTCCAGGTGTTAGTCCCCTTGAAACAACTTTCCCATCACTATTGTGGCCAGAAAGAGTCCCTGTGGGTTTTGAAATTCGACTGCCCATTGAAGTTTATGGCGGTTCGCAGGGTTCGCCCCTTCACGAACATTTGATGGAAGTTCCCGTCCGCTGTTCGCGAACCGAAAATTTGATGTTTGCGACATCACTATTTCTAACAATGTATTTAGTTTGAGAGTTATGCTAGCAGCAGTAATAACTGAATGGCTTTGTTAACAAAAGATATGACCCTTGATTTAGTTGATATTTACAGGTAGGTCACATCTTTGTATTTGTATAAGACAGAGCAAGGGTGGCATTGACACAATGAAAGTGTTGGTTAATTGGACCTATCCTGTTATATGTATGCACAAGAAGCGCTGGGAAGCGCAGCGCCGACATCCCGATCTAGCTGTGTCTAAGTGCCCGGTAAGTGGTTAGGGTTTTTCGGGTTAAGGTTAGGGTTAGGCCCGGTAAGTGGTGTAGGGGGTTAGGGTTAGGGGCTTAGGGTTAGGAAGTGAGGTTTTGTGTATGAGGGTTAGGGGCTTAGGGTTAGGAAGTGAGGTTTAGGGGGTAGGGGCTTAGGGTTAGGAAGTGAGGTTTAGGGGGTTAGGGTAAGAGGGTTAGGGGCTTAGGGTTAGGAAGTGAGGTTTAGGGTTTAGGGTTAGGATAAGAGGGTTAGGGGGTTAGGGGTTAGGGTTAGAGGGTTAGTGGGTTGTGGTGTACTAGTACATCGGGATGCGGGACTCGAGCACGCCCGGCACCAGTAGGCTTCCCGGGCGTACATATAACAGGATAGATCCGGTTAATTTTGTTTCTCTGAGTTAACAAGAATACAAATGACTACTGTGCTTTATTGTGAACTTTTAAGTTGTTGTTACTTACTGTTTGCACAAAGAAGATATTTTTTTCTTTTTTTTTTGAAAATGAAACTCATGGAGCAGAATAAACTGCTTTGAATGTATAAATGTCTCTGGGGGATGTCCCTGCCAGACAATGTGCAGCAATATAGCTGTATGAGTCATAAGTGTCTGTCAATATCTAGAGATGTGCGTACTCTCCGCTCACACAGAGCTATGTCCTATGGCCTTTCCTGTTAGTTTTCAATAAGTTTAAACATGTTCTACTAAGAAATGTAGACAAAAAAAAAGTTTTATAATATTTAAAATTATATTTTCAAAGCATGATAGAAAATATTTGTGTTCCTTGTCCCTTTAAAGATCCACTGCAGTTCAAGAAAAATACACTTGGTTGTACCAAACTAACAATATTAGCAGCTGCGTAAGTCATGGATATAAATTATTTTGGAAAACCTGATTTTTTGCTATTTGTTACATCATAGCCTGAGAGCTGGATGATGTGTGTTTTGGTTACCAGTGGAGAGAGGGGTTCAGAAGGAGGGAGAAATGATCCATTGTAAAGATAATTGGATAAGATATAAACTGACACCACACACCTTTCAAATCACTGGCCCAGAAACAGACTTCTTGCTTCAGGAAATGCAACAATATCTCTCCAGAAATTATAAACGCCCCTCTCTCTCACACACAAACAATTTCCATGGCTTGCAAAAGGGCCCAGCAGAGCAGAGGCATTAACATTTTGTTTTTTTCTATGTAAAACCTTTTTCTGCTTAATTATACTCTTAGTTAGTTGAAAGGTTCCATACAAACATTTTTTTTATTTCCTAATAGAGTTTTTTTACACACACACAATTTACCTTGAGAAAGTCATGAAAGTAAAACTAAAACTTGGCTTTACTAACTGCTGGAACAAATCCAGAGCCTTAACCACATCACTGTGATCATCTCTTATGGCAGCACGTTCATTACATTACCAAATAGGTTTTGGTAAAAAGATAAAGGTATCTCAGAAGTCACAGCTTCCTCCTGACAGCTCTTTGGAGATTATTCTGGGGTGTTGTATCACTGTAAATATCCTATAGTGGTTTTAGTCATTTTTAAGTCATAGAAACAACAATTTAACCCCTGCCCAGGTAGGACATACTACTATGTGCCACACCCTGTCTGAGCTAGGCTTAGACACCCAAGTGATTAAAGCCAGCCTGGAAGAGGGCGTTAACAATATTGCAGTATTATTATTTTTTTGCTTCCAAAATAATTGTTAAACTTCTAAA
Organism: Discoglossus pictus; assembly: GCA_027410445.1. Taxonomy (NCBI): domain Eukaryota; kingdom Metazoa; phylum Chordata; class Amphibia; order Anura; family Alytidae; genus Discoglossus; species Discoglossus pictus. The sequence continues at coordinate 283,019,475 of CM050163.1, forward strand.
AAGTCAATGAAAATTCAAACAAAAAGAAAATAAATGTGCATTTGAAAACAATTACAAATACACAAATAAAGATTGAGAGAAATGTATGTAAAAAACATAAGCAAGTATTCAAGACAAGAACATTAAAGCATTTTCAGAGAAAGTCTCATATTTAGATGACTATGACTGTGTCATGGGAAATTCTATATCAGACTGCTGTACTGCCTGTGTCTTGGGGGGGAGGGTTATTGCATGGGTTATTACTATTCCATTGAGTTTTGTTTCTCAGTGTGCTATTTAGATATTTTTTTACAAGAAAGAGCAAAAACCATTATATTAACAGTAAAATATGATATAAGTATATCTACATTTGTATATTGAAGCTGAGATTTTCTCATGTGAAAAAAATGTAATGTTTTCTATGTTTCTATTTTCATAATAAAAAAAATTAAAAAAAAGAGGAAAAACGAGAAATATAGAAGTGAAACAGACATTGTGTTATACAGTGCATGGTGGGGTGAAATATATCAGCACACAAGGCATTTCTCTGGAAAAAAAAGTTTTCTTCATAATCAGTTTTGAAAGTACTTAGTACCAGCAATGCAGGTGGGAATCCCTATATTGCTTGTGGCATGTGAATTATATTGACGCTCTGACCCCAGGCGTTTTTGTCATACACAATGTACATTCCCAGAAATAACTATTTAAACAAATAAATGTTCAACAACACCTTATGCAGGAATTAGACAATCAGCATCATTTATCATCATTATTGTTCTAAACACTCTTGGCAACTATAATGATAGGGTTTTGAAAGAACCAGGCTTTGTTCATGGCATTGACATGCTTAACCCTTTCACTGCAAGGAATGTAGAAACCCGTTACAGATTCTTAGCAGCTGAAGCTGCCGATTACTCACTAAAAGTGAGAAAGTGTTAATCATAAAAGGGTGTTAAATTCTGTTATATACAAGTGAGCTGGGCTATTAATGCATCTGATAGAGGAGAATTAGTAGTGTATGAAAAAAAATGTTTGCATGAAAAAATACCAAAATAAATATTTAAACCGTTACCCTGAAGTTTGGTGAATTTCTTGCTTTTGCAAACTATTTTCAATCAATGTTGACACCCATAACTTATACATTGTATGTTTTTGGTCTGTGAATTGAGCTGCTTCTTTCCTTTAGATTTCTGTAATACCCAGAACAAGGTTTGGGTCCATTCACTGATTGTTTTATATACATCCCAGGTGATACTTGCCCCAGCCCCAGTGATTTGCCCCTGTCACCTCTCCCAGCCACAGTGATTTACCCCATCACCTCCCCCAGCCCCAGTGAATTGCCCCTGTAACCCCCCAGCCCCAGTGGATTGCCCCATCATCTCCCCCAGCCCCAGTGAATTGCCCCATTACCTGCCCCAGCCCCAAAGAATTGCCCTCCAGCCCCATGCCTTCCATTATCTCCCCCAGCCCCAGTTTGCAAAAACGAACCCTCTAGCTCTGCAACCATTTTTGGGGAGTGTCAACATCATCCCCAACACACTTTTTTTTTGTTGCAAAAATCGTTTGCAGTTTTACATGCAAACATTTTTGCTTGGATAAAAAGAATGCAGATCTATCTGATGCATTCAAAACTCAACTTACTTTTATATACCTTTAAGTATTACATATCCATCAATGTTTGGAAGGTTCTAAGATTCCATTCATACATTAATTCCACCCTTATCTCTGGATGGATAATTTTAGCTGATTAGGGAGTGACTTAAATTATTTGAATGTCTTAGAACTGATGTAGGAATTATGTTGGAAAAATGTATTCAAGATACCAAATGGAGGGTAAATGTTCTACATAATACAGGTGGTACCCGAGTTAAGGACAAGATCCGTTCCTTAGAATGTTCTTAAGTTGAATTTGTAAGTAAGTTGGATCCCTGGTAAATAATAATAATAATAACAATAGTATAATGGCTCATATGTGGTAATAATAATACAGTGTAATACTGTAATAATAATAATAATAAGTTTCAGGGGTGACCCTTGCAGTGTTTTGGTCCAACACATGCACACCTTTCTACATAGGTATGTAGTAGTATAAATATACCACTCAGTTGCTTCTCTACAGATATACACACACATTGAAAAATCTAGGGGGGATTTGTCCCCTTCGTTCTTCCAAGTTCCTACACCCATACTAATGGCAGTGACATGTTTAAGGAGCCAGTCCCTACTAATACAAACAAGTATGAATATCAGTGACATGTTCAATATTGGATCCAAATGTGCTAATAACAATAATAGTATTAACAGAAAGTTTATACAATTCTCATACTTTTTTTTGTTAATAGCTAAAGCTGGACATAACAATGGACTACTTTGTCTGTCGGTTCCACTTCACTACTATGGTCAATGATTTATAAATTGTTGCTTTCTGGCTGGCTGTGTGGGACTTGTTTTAATGTGCAGTTCTACCAGTACTCCCCACTAATAAATCAACAAAACAAATAATTAATACGTTGGGAGGTGTTGTGTGCCTGTAATTATACTCAATTAACTGGTTTACCTGGCAATAAAAAGCAGTTTCTATTCTTGTCTGGGTGGCTACACCCTTGTAATGTTCTCTTTGCATCCTGATCATTTATCTAATAATATCAAACAAGAAGGATTTAATATATTGCATGTTTTTAATAACAACTTTTAAACTGACTGAGTAAAACCTGTTAACATCCTGCAAGTAGAAGTTCCACGTGTATATAGTGAGCAGATATAAGAAAAAATGCAGTTAAAAATAAAATGATGCACAGGTTATGTAACTTGATTGTCTTTTACCACTGTGTGCTAGAGAAGGTATTTGGATACTATGATATATGTGCCTATGTGTTTATGACACACAAATGTTTTGGAATTCAGAGTTTAATCTCATTTACTTAAAGGGATATTGGCGTATTCTATATTTTACTAGGTGTATAATCAGGGCTGTATCTACCTTTTTGAAGCCCCTTGAGAGTGAAGTGGAGGAGCCCCTGCGAGTGAGTATGCAAGGTATGCACAGACCCATTTTTGCCTTTTCTGTGCGTGTAAGTTCCTTTTCGTGTTGTGACTCTTGTTCTAGGTGGTTACCCCCTAGTAGCCAGTCTATGAACTGCATGCAACCTTTCATTTTTTTTAAAGCCAGGAACCATTTGTTTTAAGAAGTGGTGCCCTCAAAGGGAAGAGCCCCTGGGCAGATGCCTAGTTAGCCTAATGGGTAATCAAGCCATGTATATAATCTGCCTATGTATCTATCTACTTTTATATAATTTATTTTATGAACAGTATTCGTAAACTCTGTTTTCTGTCTAAAATCAAACAAAATCACCTGTATGGGTCTGCCCACTGCAGCGTATGCAGTCACAGGCTTTAAAGGGCTGGATGGGTAGTGTAGTGTTCTAGACTATCAGTGATCATGTCTGAGTAGTATGTTAATAAGAGATGGTCACTGATTGGTTAGTATAAAACACTGCACAGCAAGTTCAGCAGAGTCTATTTTCATGAGCTGCAGAAGGCAAGGACTATTTGTTTGATTTTATACATTAAAAACTGAGTTTTTAAGCACTTCTTAATAAAAAATGAAGAACATAAACATAAGTAGATACACAGGTATATTATATAACTAGTAAAATGCATGACCCATGCATGATCCATTTAGGCTAGGTAATAAATAACAGACACGACAACTGAAGTTGGGAGAAACAAGGGCCACAGCTTTATTATAACAATTGTAAACAACAAACTATAACTTATTTAGATTAACTATTTTAGTCCTTTCTTCCCAGGGGAGGAGCCCGGCCACGAACAGTGACCTCACGCTTTGAGCCCTGCCCAAAGCCCCAATGCTTATCTTTAAGCACGCCCTGTGAGGTGGGGCCACCTCCCACTTAGGCCAGTGGGCCGGGGCAACTCACCTCCCGCCACGGAGCACGCGAGGGACGCCACCTGAGGCTGCGATCCCCCCCTGCTGGACATCAAAGGCAAAGCCCGTAAAACGCTCTCCCTAAACTCCAACATCATCAATTCTAATCCCATTTCCGTAAGGTGAACCTTATCTTTTGCGAAAAAATCGTCGGCACCGACCGGTTCGAACTCCATGTAACGGATTGCAACAAAACCCAATTTTCTAACAAAACTCGCAATCTGCTGGTTGATTTTCTGTCTAGCCTTGTCCAGACATACTGGGTCACGCGCGTTACGCCAAGATCTTCTCTTAATCATTTCCGACCAGATAAGGAACGTGCCTGGGAACTTTTTTACCCACTTCTCAACGTCTCTTCTCATGACTTTCAACATCCGTCTCATGGGCATCGTCCCCAAATTGTTCCCGCCGGCATGGATTAGTATCACACTGGGCTGACCGTAACGCTGCGCGTATGTATCCAAAAGCCCGTCCAATTGCGCCCATCGCAGACCCCGAATGCCACACCACCGTACGCGCAAGTCCGTAACAGGAAAGCCCAGTTGTGCCTTTTCTTCGGTAACTGCAGCTAACCTGTGGGCCCAGTACACGTATGAATGGCCCACAATCCACAGTTGCTTCTGTTCTCCTGAAAGTAGAAAGCAACACCATTACACCACTGCCCTCGGCCTTACATAGGACCGAAAACGTTCCGAATCCCATCTACTGATGTGCTTTACTGCCGCGTCGGGCAAACCCAGCCTGGCTGCCTCCGTGGCAGCCCCAATGCGGAAAGAGTGTGTTCCGAACTCCGACTGCTTAAAACCGAGCCGCTGCAGTGCGCTTTTTAAAACTCTTTTGAATTGGTACTGTGACAGTGCCGTTCCATCGGCATGTACCAGCAGCGAACACCGTCCCGCCGGTCGCTGCTTGAGGTACTCCTTTACACATGCATATGCATATGCAACCTGATGCAGAACCACTTCTCTTCCTTTTCCCACTTGGTCGGTCTTTGACCTCCGCAACCAAATTACTACCGTGCCTTCCCTCAGGCAGGTATCCACTAATTGCAGTCCCCCCGAGCCGTGTCTACTGTTCGCGACTAACTCCCCTATCTTAAACGCTCCGAAGAACGCCAGGGAAAAAGCCGTTCGGAAAAGTAGAGATTCAAAGGGGTTTCTGCAAACCACCACCAACGCCTGAGCCAATCTCAGTAACAAGGAAAATGTAATCGGCCGCCTGTTATCCGGCCTACGATGACCATTGAACATTCCGCGCACCACCTTGCGCACTAGAAACTCCTTTGTAAGGTCCCTCTGCCCAGCAAGCTTAAACATAAAAGCCAGCGCCGTGACCTGTCTCCCTACTACGGCTCTTGTTTCGCCTTGCTCGGCGCACCGCAGCAGGTACCAAAGCAGAATCCCTATGCTCTTATCTTCCGTCGTGGCAACACCTGCCAGTGCCACTAAGCTATCCCATTTTGCCCACACGCGTCTATAAGCGGTCCACGAGTCTCGTCACCTGACAGCTCCAAGCTCCCAAAGCTCCGCGGGAATGCGTTCCCCCAGGGCGTTCGCCTGAGGAGCCAGGGCCCTAAATCGATCCTCCTGAAACCGAGAAAGGGCGTAAGCAATTCCGTTTTCTACTACTGGGACATGCCTTGCCTGAAACCATATGTTCAGGCGAAGGCAACATAGTACAAGATGACGGAGTAATCGTATCACCGGTAAAGATGTTGCCGTGATGTTGTTCACGGCCTCCACCAACCCTATCTTATCCGAGTGGAATATGACTCGCCGATCCCTGAAACTTGCACCCCATATGTCAACTGCTACCACTATAGGAAACAGCTCGAGGAATGTAGGGTTCTTTGTTAAACCCGCCGCTTCCCATTCCTCCGGCCACGCCGCAGCGCACCATCTCCCTTGGAGATAAGCCCCACAGCCAACCGGTCCGGACCCGTCTGTGTGGAGTTCTAGCTCTGCGTTGGTGGCGCCCTTCTTTTGAAGAAGCACCCGCCCATTAAATTCGGCAAGGAACACTGACCATACCTTCGCATCATCTCGCATAACCCTGGAGACTTTTATGAAATGGTGCGGTTTCGCAATACCTATAGTAGCGAGTGACATCCTCCTACAGAATATCCTCCCCATGGGGATAATTCTGCATGCAAAATTCAACTTCCCTAATATCGATTGCAACCGCCGCAAAGATACCCTCTGTGCGCCTTGTAGCGCCCTGATCTCCGCTTGCATGTCCGCCACCTTTTCCAAGGGAAGACTGCACTCCATTTTCGTGGAGTCAATCCGAATCCCCAAGAAAGTCAACTGCTCCGTGGGGCCCTCTGTTTTGTCGTGGGCCAGTGGTACTCCGAAATCTTTGCAGATTTCGGTGAAAACCTCCAACATGAAACGGCAAGCGTCGTTTCCAGCTGGACCGACGAAAAGGAAATCATCCAGGTAGTGGGTAATGCTCCTGTACCCGGCTTCGAGGCTCGCAACCCATTGTAAAAATTTGCTGAAAGCCTCAAAGTAAGCACATGATATTGAGCATCCCATGGGTAAACATAAGTCGACGAAATAGCTTCCGTCCACAAAACACCCTAGCAGCCGATGGCTCGACGGGTTTACCGGCAGCAACCTGAATGCTGCCTCAATGTCCACCTTTGCCATAAGCACCCCGGGGCCCGCCCGCCTAACCAAGTCGACCCAAGTCGACTCATAAGACACAGTAGCCTGGTCTTTTGATATACCATCGTTTACCGACCGGCCTCTGGGATAAGAAAAGTGTTTTATCAACCTAAATTTACCCTTCTCCTTCTTGGGGACCACCCCAAGTGGAGACACGATCAAATCCGGGATGGGCGGGAGTGTAAATGGCCCCGCCATCCTACCCAGTTTTACCTCGTTGATAACCTTTGCATGAGCTACCCCTGGGAATTCCCTGGCCGACTTCAGATTTGGGACAAGGAAACCCTGAATGTCAATGCCACATGGAATACGGAATCCCTCCCGGAACCCGTCTGCCAGAAGGCGCGCGGCTTTGGCGGTGCCCGCCAATTTACCGTAGCGTTTTAGCCACCGCAGCATGGCGGGGAGGCGTATGGGCGTCCTGCCCTTTTGTAGGAGGTTCCCCGCCCCTACCTCCATCTTTTGGTCTACCGCATCTAGACAGGGGGTGCTCACCCCCGCAGTTTGAACATGCGGGTTTAAACCTGCAGTTCGGGGCCCATCTACAGACCCCTTCGTTATATGCAAAACAGGTCTTGGGACCTGTTCCTGGGGCGTGGGTGGGGCCCTTAGCTCCACTGGCCCCGCTCCGAAAGGGCGTCGTGACTCTCATGGGTGTCATAATGTTTAACCAATATGCCACCGCTTTGTCACTCCACGCCATGCTTGGCCTTGAGGCCAAGTATTGGCGGAATTCCTCATCGTACCGCCACCAGGCTGTACCTCCATAGACTTTGTGGGCATTGCGAATTTCGTCTATGTAAACGAATAATCCCGAACTCTGTTCAGGGTGTCGCTCACATAGCACGCAGGCCCATATGGAGAATGCTTGCAGCCATGTATCGAACGTCCTAGGTAACCTGGCAAAAGATTTCCAGATCCATTTGCCTAGACATGGGGAGAAGGGAGAACAATTCTACAAACTCCCTCCTCCAGATCTTTTCCTTAACCTCCTGGGTAAGGTGTGCCCCTAAATTATCCAACGAGCACAAGACTATAGGTCTCATGGCTGCATCAGTAGCCCCTGCATTGGTACTGCCCACTACTAAAACAGGATCGCCTACCGGCTCGGGCGCGCGTATGGTACCTATCGCCTCGGCCGGGCTTGCGCGTGCTGGCACCACAGTAGCTGATGGCTGGGACCACGCACCCTTCGCTAGTCCGCCTATCCAAGCAACCATCTCTTGCTCACTGACCGTAATGTTGTGCGCAGCTAGGAGGGTCTTTAATGACCCCAAAAACCCGGCCTTTGTGTGCGAGGGTTCTCTATCATCCTTTTCTGCTGCGCAGCTCAAAACTGAGCGCTCACCTGCTTCTGGAAGCCTTGGAGTGGACACAGCCAACGGAGTATCCCTGCGTCTTTCCTGACGCTCTGGGGACTCTGACCGTCTGGCCCTCTGCGGGCTTTTCCTCTCTGATCATGTGCATGCACAGCTGCACCGACAAGATCTCCTGCTTCTCGATCTGGATCTCCTTCTGGATCTGTGGGTGCAAGAAGAACAGTCACTAGCTCTCCGCGACCTGCATGCCCGTGCCCATACCGCCCGCTCCTCCTCTGAGGAAAGGTCCTGGTCACCTAAGCCTGCACGGCTGGAGTAAGCTAGGTCTGCCTCCGCCGGCCCCGTAGAGGTTCCCTTGAGACTTCACCGGGCGTTGGAACGTCTGGCTGTTGGTCGGTCTTAGACCCCTTCTGCTGTGGCCTAACTGTCTCGCCCTCAGTCTCAACTCTGGTACGTCTTAGTGGCGTGTGCGTAAATAGTAGCGGACTGTACCTGCTCGTAGCCTTCTTAGCTCGAGTGGGGCGTCCTAGCCTCGCCACTGCCGCTGTTACTGGCACGTCATTGATCATGACCATGCTGTCTTGGCTATTCATTTCTCTGATTACTCCGTCTCTTCTCTCTCTTGTTGTCGCCATGTTCCGCTCACCGCCTAGCGGGCGTCCCTGTAAAGTACCAGAAGCACTGTTATTGGGGGAAGCCCTAGGGACCACCTGGTTAGCGCCATGGGGGTCTGTAGGAGCCTTTTTAGGACTCCCGGCTTTTCTCTTACCCCCTGCACCCCCTCTATGGGGTGTTAAAGGGGTGTTTCTTGACCTTTGTCGCGGCCTAGGACCTTTGCGCAAAGTGACCGGTGGTGGCCGGAGTTCTAGGCCCTCACCCTCACCGCCCGTGCACCTGGCGCTCACCTGTCTGAGGGGTATGGGGTCCCGGCCCCGCTGCCCCGTAACCCCCCCATCTCTCGTGTCTCTGCTCCCTGATGGACGGGGGTCTGCTAGTCCTACAGTGGTGGGATGGGAAAAAACGTCCCTGGCGCCGCCAGAATTGACTAGGACACCAGCCACCGCAGGCTGATCCTGTTCAATGTGCTGAGGCACAAGCGCAGAAAGCAGGGGAGGTCCCAGCCTGTCCTGCACCCACCTGACCCCTTGGCTTAGGGCACGAGTCCTAACTTCAGCCAGTAAAGCCTCTAAGCCTTCTGGATCCATATTAAGTCTAAAGGGGGACACACAGGGGGATAGCACCCAGGCAGCAGCACCAGGCACACACAGCAACAAGCACACACACAGACACAGACAAGACACACAAACACAAAAACGGAGGAGGAAACACAAAACAAATAAGAGTAGCCTCAACAGATATAGCCCCTTATGTGCTGGTAAGCTGGGGTAAAGTCTCAGTATTAAACCTTCCTACTGTGATTAAGGCTGCAGGACCTCAGACCTCCGTCCGTTTCAGTTTCGCTGCACTGAACGGCGCGAAAAAGGGGTTCCCGACACGCCACCCGACGCAGCTGATTGGCTAACGTGCCTCGCAGGCTCCGCTGGGTCACGCGACGCTACGGGCTGACCCAGGGAGCCTGTGCAGCCTCCGCGTCCTACAGAAACCTTCCATATACCTTTAAATGATCTATTGTAGTTTTAGCCTGTTATGTCTCCAAACCTAACGTGGCACAGTACAGATCAGTGAATGTCTTTTATGTCATCCCAAATAAGGTAACATGAAAACAAATTATTACTAGCCATGAATTTGAGTCAGTGTTAGGTTGCTTCACTGGTTAATAAAAGCCAGCGCAAGCAGGTTTCAAAACATATCTAACGCATCTCAGTGTGATATGTTATATAAGACTAACCTAGTTATGCAAATGATCTTCAATATGTAATATTTTTAACCCCTTGCTCTTAGGTGTGGCAAATATTGGCTATTTAAAAGGTCACTAAGTCATTTAATGTAATGCAAGTCATTGACATTTAAAAGTACAAGTTTCATCTAGAATATTGAGCCCTAATAGCCTAATTATATAGAGTAATTAATTATTACTATTTTAACACATCTCCCTCCCTCTAGCTCACCTCAACTGATTTCTCCAGCACACTAAATTGTAATATTAAAAAAAAAAAAAACTTTTGCATCTGTTTTTCGGTTTAAGTATCATTTTTATTGGAGCAACTTTAATACTGGTGCACACAAATAGTAAAATAATTTTACTAAATTACAGTAATAAATATATCTCTTCAGTCTTTACCACCTCTGTATAATTACTTCAGACCCTCAAGGAACATTAACAGCACTTACAAACATTCCAGATGGGCACATGTTTATTATTGCAGTATTCTGCTGGTGCATTAGCCATGAGTGTACTGGAACATAATAGCTATTTAATCACCATGTGGCATTGTGTTGACAAGCAGGGAACATAACAATAGCTTTATTATGGCTTCCTGTCATACTTACAGGTTTATTTACAGCACTGTCTACCTTCTCTCTGCTTATATCAAAGAGTTGGCTCTGTGTGGATCCTAAGAGAAATTTAAAAATAGTAATGCTTTGGATGATTTCACCGTACTGTCTCCTGGACAAGTCTGTTAGTGTTATAATCATGCACTTAAATATAAGCTTTTAGACTTAAATGCCATAAAGGACAATCTTTTTTTTGGACTGAAGTATGCTAATAGCAGTGACATGATTAAGTTGTCAACTTCTCTGTGTAAGAGATTTAGGATGGGGCTAGTTTCCTTTGGCCACCTGTTATTTGATTTCGATCATCAAAAGTGAAGGGCCCATAGGCCACCCCAGGCACTGGGGTTGGGAGGAGGGACCGTGTGACCTCGCAGGTCCGGGGTATGTAGAGGAGGTGGCTAGCTGGGTGGGTGTGGAGCCATTTGTAGGCTCGTTTGGCGCCAAATGGTCATTGGCCCCCAGCTAGCCATGGATGAGGATACCCATCCACCCATCCCTAAAATATTGTTATTAAGATATGTATATGTTGCATGTTTAAAAAAATAAAATAAAAATAAGGAGAAATAAAAATAATTAAAAATAAAGAAATACATAATAATAATTATAAAAAAACAAACAAACAAAGGATGAATAAGGACAAGTTGGAGGAAGTATCTTGTTTATTATCTTAAGCACTTGTGGCGCAGGATATTTGATTTACTGTGTATGATATGTTCTCAAAATATGTTTATGTGATTGTCACAGCGGCGGGTGGTGAGGGGAGTCGCTGTGACAGTGGTAAAATGGATGAGATCCTACCCTACAGTGGTACGGATGTTCCATAACGATAGGCCCTGGACAAGGGTTCAGGGCATATTGGGTAATGTCTCTGGCCTAGCTCCTCCCCTTGTGGGTATGTTTATTTATTTATTGTTATTACGTAATTTGTGTTTACCAATAAAACGCTGTGGCCGGTTATCCTTCCAAAAAGTGGTCTGTGTCTAATCGTTATATGTTTAACTAGCGACTTGCCCGTCAAAAAATGACGGCAATGTTATGTATATGTTTGTCAAGTTGTTTAGTTATTAACATATATTTTTGACACTTGTAAGTATTTTAATATGAACGTGTATTTTTGTAAAATGTTGATGTAATGGTTTTTTAAAATGTAATTAGTATCTGAAGAATTGTTAACTTGAATATACATTGAATGAATAGGAAAGCCAAAAGTAAAAATCCTTTTTTAAACGTTGCAAATTTTAAGATGAAGTTTAAAATATATGTAAGCAATAACCATCAAAGTATATATTTTTAAACTTGAACTTTATTTTTTATGTAAGTTTAGAAGTTGACAAAACATTGGTATAATTTTGAACATTATAAACATGAACATAGTGAATACATTTTGTAAAGTAATTTTTTATTAAAAGTATTAACATTTGAATGTAAAAACAATTGACATTTAAATTAATCAGTATTAAAATTCAATTTCTATCACAATAATTGTTAACTTGAATATACATTGAATGTAGAGGAAGGCATACAGTCAAACTCTTCTTAAAACGTACGTAATTAAACTAATTTATTACTGAGCACATAAATTGGCGATAAACATTAATGTAGGTAGTAATCTTAAGATAACAGACAATATTTACATTGTGACTTAAAAGGTGCTTGACCTCTTAACATCCACTTTGTAATATGTTGAATGAAATAACTTGAAAATATATTTTTTAAACTTGTAACATTAGAAACATTAACATAGTGACTTAACATTTTAACATAATTTTTACTAACAATGCAAGGCAAGTATTTTGTGAGGCGAATCATTCATAAACATGACTTCCATTAATTATGACTGAATTAAACAACCAATTGTTATGTATTTTGCAATGCTTTTAAAAAATCTTGGCATCTTTAATTAGTATCCTTCAAAGTTATAGTACTTCATAGTAGACAATGTTTTTAGTAAAAATACGTCCATCTTCTAATAAATCACCTTGACTTTCATTGTTTTCAATGTAAACTTTAATAGCCTGTGGATTTTTGCACCTTGACAATGCAACGTACAATTGACCATGTGCAAAAACTGGTTCTTCCAAGAAAATACCCACAGATTTGAAAGTTTGACCTTGTGATTTATTAATGGTCATGGCAAATGCCATAATAATGGGAAATTGTCTTCTTTGAAGTATAAAAGGGAGACTACTTTCACTTGGTGCTAAATCTATTCTTGGTATGAAAACTCTCTCTCCTCTATGGGTCCCAGTTAAAATTTCAGCATCTATAAAATGGTCCTTTAATTGTTGAACAATTAATCTTGTGCCATTGCATAGGCCTTTTTTGGGATTCATATTTCGCAGTAACATGATAATTGCACCTTTCTTTAGCTGCAAAATATGTGGTGGCATTCCAGAAGGAGTTAAAGAGTTTATGAATTCAGTCGAAAAGTTAGCCTGACTTTCATTGTCATCAGCAAGTACAGAATCAGCACTGTGATAATTTCTTTGTGGTGCATAAATTTTTTTTAAGATTTTATTATTGAGGATTAATGCATCTTTATTTTTACACGTCAGTATGACTTGGTTGGCAAGCTCGGAATATTCTTCGTTATTTATGCTCCCTTCAAATATAGCCGATATAATATCTTGTTGACAAATCATATGAGGTGGGATCTCTACAGTGTCGTCAGGTAAATGTAGTATTTTTTCTGTTCTGCCTTCTCCAATTTTAATAAGCCAATCATTGAAATCAGTTTGGCCTTCTGATCTCATATTTTGTTGCAGTTGAAGATGGGTAAAATGTTTCCATACTGTACTTGACTTTATACATGTTTCGATAATGTCAGTTCGATTGCCATGTACAACAACAGGTAATGTTTGTCTAAAATCGCCACCCAACAACATTACCTTTCCACCAAATGGAAAAATATTATCCATGACTTCACGAAGCAAACGGTCAATACATTGGAGGGCATAGCATGACATCATTGTGGCCTCATCTATTATAATTAATTTACATTTCTTCAATTTCTTTGCTTGTAAGGATGTCATGCGAATATCTGACACAGAATTTTCTAAAATAGGCACTGGCAGTTTAAATCCACTATGAACAGTTCTTCCACCTTCTAATAAAAGTGCAGCAATTCCAGTAGTGGCAAACGCCATTGCTATTTTTCCTTGTGCTCGTACTGAACTCATTAATAAATTGTACAAATATGTTTTTCCTGATCCACCAGGTCCATCAAGATAGAAATAACGCTCTGTCACCATGTCATCATCTATAGCATTTTTAATGGCATGAAATGCTTGCAATTGTAGTGTATTTAAAGTTGCAAGTCTTTCTTCTGTTCTTTCTGCTTGTAGTTGAATGTCATAGTCTTCAAAGTTAATGTCATCTATAAGACCTGGATCAGGCAAATTAAAACTTGCACAACTTAATCCATGAGTTAAAAAGACTTCTTGGATTTCCATTAACGCTTTTAAGTGTGCAATGGGTTCATTGTATCGTCGCATAAAGTCTTCAGCCATATTACTTTTAAAAGTCTCCCACAAAGCTAATGCATTTGGAGCATTTGAGAAGATACAAATAAAAGCAAATTGTTCTCTCATCTGTCGCGGCATTTGACATTGTGCTGCTTCTTCTAAGCATCTTTCCCACTCTGTATCATCAGCGAGTAAGTTTCTATGTCTTGCAGCTAAATGGAAGGATTCATATACAATGTCATTAACAGTTCTTAAGTGTTCAAAACTTTGTGCTCCAGGAACATTTAAAAGTAATATCCGTAAGCAAAAACGTTCAACATCTCTTGGACTGACTGTGTAAATTCTTGGAATAATTTTATTGCCTCTGGTTTTTCTTGGTCTCCATAATCCATTCACAAAAACATAGTGATATGGAATTTCAATATATAAGTATTGTGTTGCTTCAGCATCAGTGGAATTTAATGCAAACCATGCAGTTAGTGTAGTGTGACGATCTTCACTTTGGGCCAATGCATTCATTTCATTTCCAGCATGGAAATAGACTAAATGTCGTTGTGGCAAATGTACTGCTAACCTATATACTGCATGTGATCTATCATGCATTTCAAATTTTAAAAGCCGCCACATAGCTTCTGGCGCACTGACATAGCGAGCATCTACATGAGATGCAAGTTCATCATGTACTAACTCACTACTTTCAGGGTTGTCTGCACTTTTGACGACTACAGTAGCTGCATCGTAACCTTTGTAAATATATTTATAGACATATTTAATTGATTTGATGGAAGTGCAGGCTTCTACGTTGATGTGGGCGTTGTACTTCATGAGTAAATGTGGATTGTAAGGTACTACATATCTATTGTCCACTTTTTTCCCACGAATAATGGCACTATCTCCTTCTCTTCTTTTATAAAGTGGATATCCATCACAATTGGCATAGGTTTTGTCTCTATAATCTTTGGGAAATTCTTTGGAACATTTATTATTTTCCATACATGGTGATTGTGGATTAAGGTCACCACAGGGTCCATGAATCATGCGATGAGTAACAATCTCATATAGTCTACCATATAGTTCTGGATCTGGTAGTTCAGCAACAATGACTGCATCCACTTTGTCTGAAGTATCTAATTTATCTTTTTCTTGAAGTATTATTAGAAGATGTGCATGTGGAAGGCCTCTTTTTTGAAATTCAATGGTATATACATAAGCAAGACATTTGCCAAATAACTGATTTATAGTGAAGTCACGTATTAATTCATTTAATTTAATCTTAAAAACTCTGGCTACTAAATCTGGTCGATCTGAAGCAGTTTGTCCAAGAAGTAGATTTAGTGTAATTTCTGGCCATTGTGGATTACATGTAAATGTCACAAATAAATCGGGTTTGCCAAATTTTGTCACAATAGCCATAGCATCATTGTATCTTTCTCTCATATTCCGAGGAGATCCTTGAAAGGAAGATGGTAAAATGATGGCTTTGCCAGCTGTCATGTCTCTGCTTGTAGCCACGTCAGCAACATAGTCCATGAGTCCAGAATATTGTTCTACACGGAGTTTATCTTGTTGATATTTGATAAAGTTTAAATTATTTGCCTCAACTTGCAAATATGAATCAATAATCCATTGTTGTGTTAGTTTCCCACCACATAAAATTGGATTAAATACATTGCGAATGGCAATTTGAGCTACTTTAAATTCAAGCATAGAAACATTATTTCGGATTCTGCCTTTAGCATTTGGGTAACTGGGAAGAGTTAATTTTGGTTGCCAACCTGCTTCTCCGTGTGGGAAAAAGATGGGATATGTCATTGGATCTAAATTTGGACTTAAGATACTCATATTAATAAACGGTTGGTCCTCATTTCTAGGATATATTCGTATGTCTCTTTGAAATGGTGGTTCTCCTTCATCATTGTGAAACACCATTGCAACCTCATTTGTTGTTGGCAAGTTATAACGACGTTTATCAGTATGTCTGTCTCTTTTAAGCACCATATTAACCTTCGGCATTGGTAATTGATGTGTTTGTGAATGAAGTAGTTGTTCATTTTCTACTTCTGCCAATTTTTTATAAGCTTTACTGTAGGGATTGTTGTCCATAATATTATTTAGCTCTATGAAAACAGTGGGTAAGCATTTTTTATTTTCTTCCATCTGCATACGTTGGTCAACAGCTTCCATTGTATCTAGGACATATAGTTGAGCGAATTTTCTTTTATTTCCTTCCTCTGGATGTAAATGGGAAGTGCGATGATAAATTTGTCCTTGGACTTTAAAACAGTAAGGACCATGTCCTGGTACATTAGCAGCCAATGTTGCCCCCATAGATGCAAATGATATGGCACTATTGTAGGATCTTATGTTTGTCTTAAAATTTTTGTAATTTGGAAAAGTAGGTTCAGTCAGAATATTTAGTAAATAGGTTGGAAATTGTTTCCTTTCTGGAAGTTTGAACTTTCCTTTTTGACAACAACTAATAAATTGTCCATCTCGGGGTCTCTCCTGTTTAAAATAATAAGCCTCACAAAATTGACATTGAGTAGTCATGTCCCCACAACTATGAACCTCTACTGCTAAAGACTTCATTAAAGGACAATTTGCAATGCATATTGGATGTTGACTTTGATATTCATCAGATGAAAAGTCATGAATTGTTTCAACAACAGGTTCTAAATGTTTAGTTTTTTTCGTACATTTTCTTGGTATATGTTGGACTTGTTCGGTTGAAATTTCCTGTAAGTTTTTAGTAAGAGTTTGTAAATGCTTTTTTTTGGTAGTTTTTTTTTTTGGTCTGTCTTGACTGGTATGTTGTAAAATGTCATCTGATGTTTTAGGAACAGTTTGTAAATGCTTTATAATTTTTTTATTTATTTTGGTTGTATGTTTCATTTTTGCAGCGGATATTCTTTTATTTGCAAGTCTTTTGCGTTCTTTTTCTCTTCTAATTTCTTTCTCCTCCGGTGTCTGCTGGGCGGCCCATCTCTCTTGTCTTTCTCTAGTTTGACGTCTTTTCTTCTCTTCTTTGGTCTCGTTATCAGCCATATTAATCTGTAAACGGAAACAAATAAATGTAATTGTGTATATTTAAATTTGTAATTCCTGTTAAAGATGATTGTGCACAATTGTTGAAATAAAAGGCAAATCATGAATGTATCATTGATATTTAGTTAAATTTATAATTCCTGTCTTCAGTGGCTCCGAATTTTTTTAATGGAATACTGCTGTAAATAAGCATGTAACATATTTATTTAAAATAATGGTTGTATTTATTAAAAACTTTGTTTGTGGATAGATATTTACCACTGCAAAACTTCTTTGCTGAAAAAAAAAGTGATGTGGTTATTGAGCTATGTATTGCATAGTAGCAATTTAAATAAAATAAGTGAGATAGTAAATTAATTAATTTATTTTTCTGTTGAGACGGATGCAACTGAAACCAGTTTCTTTAGTGTTATTCTTTAGTAGTTATTATAGTTTACCTTGGTTGAAGTGTGATTTAAATCCGAATGTTTGTTGCTCCTCGTTTCCAAATCGTTGTCCAATGGTGTGGTCCTCTGTCGGAAGTCCTCGTCCGATGGTGTGGTCCTGTCGCGATAGCCCCTGTCCGATATTGTGGTCCTGTGGCGATATTCCTCGTCCGATGTTGTTGTCCGTTGGTGAAAGTCCTCGTCCGATGGTGTGGTCCTGTGTTGAAATTCCTCGTCTGCTGGTCTGGTCCTGTGTTGAAATTCCTCGTCTGCTGGTCTGGTCCGAGTCCTCGTCCGATGGTCCGGTCCGGTCCTGTGGAAAAAGTCCTCGTCCGATTGTCTTCACGCAGTATCTGTTGTAATGTAAAATAGAAAATGTTGTTTGAGTGAAATGTCTTTTAAATAAGTAAAAAATGTATTAATTTTGCTGTATTGTATCAGTTATGTTTATTTTTTTTAAAAACATTTTTTTTAACTTTCTGTACAATCCCAAGACTTTTGTTATTCTTATTTAAGGTTCTTAGTAAGGCTTGTGGGTTGTGATATATTACATAAGAATATGAATTTATTTTGCTATGTGTTTATGTTAGTTTTTGTACAATCCTGTTTTGTGCGCACCACTTGTGGTATACTTATTTAACCTTTATTTGGATGGTTATAGTTAGTGAAACATGAAATAATATAATTAATGTAGTTTGCTATGTGTTTGTGTTAGTTATTGACAATCCTGTTTGGTGCACATCACTTGTGCAAAACTAATTTCTTCTTGATTGTACAGGTTATAATTTGTTAAACATTAAAGAAGAATGTTAATATAGTTTGCTATGAGTTTGTGTGTTTTTTTATACAATGCTATTAGGTGCACAACACTTTTGTTATTCTTATTTTTGGTTATTTGTAAGGCTTATAGGTTGTTAAACATTTAGTCCCTCATTCAATTGCGATTTTGCCAATTGAATACGGCTCTAAATAAGCACATAATATATATTTTTTAAAGAAGTTTTTAGGTATTGAAAACCGTGCTTTTGGATAGATGCTTAATAACTAAAAACTTCTTTAAAAAATATATGTGATGTGCTTATTTAGACCCCTATTCAATTGGCAAAATTGCAATTGAATGAGGGCCTTAATAAGAAATTCTGTTTTGTGTGTAGCAGTTTGTGTGTCATTGAATTGCGATTTGGCTAATTGAATTGTGCTGTAAATGAGCACATAGCATATTAGCATATTAGTTAAAATAATTTTGTAGTCATTGAAAAACTGTATTTTTGATATTTTTTTATTAACTAAAACCTTAGTTTTAAGCTATTGTTATGTTGTTATTTAGAGCCCTATTCAATTGGGCAAATTGCAATTGAATGAGGGCCTTTGTGTGTACCATATGTTGCATAGTTTGGCCCTCATGCAATTGCATTTTTTACAATATAATAGTACTGTAAGGCCGTAATTGAATTGCAATGTAGAAATTTGAATAGGGTTCTAAATAAGCACATCACATATATTTGTTAAAATAGCCATATTTAATTTTCCAAAATAGCAATTGAATAAGGGCCTTTGGTTACTGCATTTGTTATATTGTGAGCTACTTATTCAATTGTGTTTTGGCCAATGGAATAGAGCTCAATATCATCACAGAGCATATGTTTGTACGGAATTTTGTATTTAGTGAACTTGTATCCAAAAGGAACGTGTTCACAAAAGAAAAATTTCCTAAAAAATATGCTCTGTGCTTATATAGAGCCCTATTGAAATGGGCAAATCACATTTGAGTGAGGCCCTTGGGCATTAAAGACATATAGGTCCTCATTGAATTGCAATTTTGCCAATTGAAGAGGGCTCTATATAATCACATAACATATTTATTGAGCAAAGTTTTTAGTTATTGAAAACCTTGATTGTGGTTAGAAGTTCATTAACTAAAAAGTTCTGTTTCCAAAATATGTTATGTGCTTATATAGAGCCCTATTGAAATGGGCAAATCACATTTCAGTGAGGCCCTTGGCCATTAAAGACATATAGGTCCTCATTGAATTGCAATTTTGCCAATTGAAGAGGGCTCTATATAATCACATAACATATTTATTGAGCAAAGTTTTTAGTTATTGAAAACCTTGATTGTGGTTAGAATTTCAGTAACTAAAAAGTTCTGTATAAAAAAAATGTTATGTGCTTATATAGAGCCCTATTCAAATGAGGAAGTTGCAATTGAATAAGGCTCATGGTTATTTCTTGTTTATACTTAATACTTTACCTTGATAGAAGTTTTGAATGACAGACGGTCCCCTCCTGCCAATCTTAATCCGCCGGTCTTCTTTTAGTGTCTGTTTGAAAAAGAAAGTGAAATAGTTATTTGTATATTTATAATTTGTCATCTAGCAAAGCATGTCCTTTTGAGCATGTAATGTGTTCTTGTATCTTACCTCTTCAAATTTGTTGGTGTTCTTTAAAAGGGATTGTGCTTCACAGTGCACGGTGCAAATTGTTGAGAGACGCTGTTGATGCAGAGTCTGTTTGAATATGAAACGAAATAGAAAGATTCAGCTTTATCTGATGTATTGTATTGCAGTAAATTAATTCAATTAACCTTAATTTTTGTTGGGGGCTACACACATATCTCACATACATGAAGCACATTACATAGTTTAATGTAATTATTTTGTGTACGTGTGACATATCAGTATACATGAGTCAAATTTAAATGGTTAAATTAACATTATATTTATTTGTTCCAACACACATAAATGTGTGTGTGTGAGATGTAACTATAGATGATACACATATATGTGCATGTGACATATCAGTATACATGACATATAATGTCATTAAAATGTAGTTGTTTACTGATTTTGTTGTAAGCTAATGTTGTTGCATTGGTAATACACATAAATGTGCGTGTGACATGTCACTATACATTATAGACATATATGTCGGTGTCAGATGTCACTATGAAGGGGCAATACACAGAAATGTGCGTGTCACATGTCACTATACATTATAGACATATATGTGCGTGTCACATGTCACTATACATTATACACATATACCTGCGTGTCACATGTCACTATGAAGGGGCAATACACAGAAATGTGTGTGTCAAATGTCACTATACATTATAGACATATATGTGCGTGTCACATGTAACTATACATTATAGACATATATGTGCGTGTCAGATGTCACTATACATAAAGCTCTGTTTAATTTTGTTTGGGAGCCTATACACATAAATGTGCCATACATGATGACTACATAAATCCTAGTTTATTTTTTTATTTGTTTGACCTGACCTGATAATAAAATGTAATATATTATAGCTTACCTGTCAGTTGTAATTTGCACAATGTAAAGTAGTAAATTAGTAAAGAATTGTCTTCTCAAGTAAAAGCAGCAGTTATCTCAGAAGTCACTCCGTTGATCACCTGAGGAGAAATGTATTTTTTAGTTGGAAATAGGCAGTATTTATAAACTTGTAGAAAGTTCTGGAAAGTGAGACCGTTAGAACGCAATACGCATGCGCTATTTGCGTTCCAGCTTACAATTTGCGTTCCATCCGCCATTTTAGGCGTATTACTGTTCAAAATGGTGTTTAATATGATTGTGATACGTTCCGCATAGTATGTGTTTCATTATTGCGAGTAAGTGTAGTGTAGTTACGTCTGAAGCCTCGTTTTCGTTTTGTTCGTCGGCCATTTTTTCTCTCGCTTAGCGATGGTATTACTGTCTAAAGTGTTTATTTTGATTTAAATGTAGGTGTAACTTGTTTTTTTGAGGTGCTGGCTGGTTCCTCTTGCTGTAGGTAAGCTTTTTATGTGTTTGTTGTGTGTCTTTGTTAAGTTTTAAATGTTTGTATGTCGGCGTGTTGCGTCCGATGTTTGCGAACTCGTAATGTGTGGTAACGTGTCTCGTATGGTGTTTGCGTGTGTAGCATGGTGTTTGCGTGTGTAGCCTCGTTTTCGTTTTATTCGTCGGCCATTTTTTTTGTCGCTTAACAAAGTATTTAGTGTCGAAACTCTTTTATTTTGAGTGCAATTAAGTTGTAAGTTGCATTTTTGAGGTCCTGGGTGCTTCCTGTTTGTGTAGGTAAGGTTTTTATGTATGTGCTGTGTGTATGTATTGTGTTTGTAATTTTGTAATGTTCGCGAGTTGCGTCCGAGTGTTGCGAGGCCGTAATGTGTGTGAACGTGTGTCGTATGTTGTTTGCGAGTGTCGTAATGTGTTTCAACGTGTGTCGTATGTTGTTTGCGAGTGTCGTAATGTGTTTGGACGTAAACTTTTTTTTTCAAGGGTCGCAGTTGCTGCAACTGAAGACCTCGCTTTGCGAGGTCCTCAGGTGCTGGCATGGAGCGCCTGCGGCGCTCCAAGCCAGCAACTGAGGCCCTCGCTTCGCGAGGGTCCTCAGTTGCTGGCAAGGAGCGCCTGCGGCGCTCCATGCCAGCAACTGAGGCCCTCGCTTCGCGAGGGTCCTCAGTTGCTGGCAAGGAGCGCCTTCGGCGCTCCATGCCAGCAACTGAGAACCTGGCACAGTGCCCTCGCTACGCGAGGCCCGCGACTCGCTGCGCGAGCCGCGGCCCTCGCTACGCGAGGCCCGCGACTCGCTGCGCGAGTCGCGGCCCTCGCTACGCGAGGCCCGCGACTCGCTACGCGAGCCCGCAGCGTTAGCAACAACTCGTACGCTCACAACTATATATGTGATATGTCAATTAGGGATAAATCATTATATGCACATACCTAACTGGATCTTGCTGAGGTCAAGTTAGGGCTCGATTATATGGCTCCCGCAGGAAATGTTGTGGGTGAACATTCAACGTAGGGAGCCAATGAACTAAAACCCTTAGAAGAACATTTACAAGAAACTTGAGCTACAAGTTGTGGTAACTTGTCTTCCTTGCATGGTAATTCTAGGTGGGAGGGCTGGGAGTCTTTGCTTCCCTCCCACAATTGCTGGAGGAAGTGATGCAACTAAGGGTATATCCAGGCAGGAAACTGCTGTTACTTCCTGTTTTCTTCCTGGATGGTGTTGGTGATGGTTGATGGTATACTGATGGCGATGGTCTAACCGTGGGTAAGATCAAGCGTTTGGGGAAGGGGATTATATAGGTAGATAGATTTAAAAAGGGGTGTTGCTCCGTGGGTCTGGGCTGTCTGTTTGTGATACATTTATAGCATTGTGTTGTTGCCTTTTAATAAATACCTTTTAATGTAGACGAACCTTGTGTAATATTAATATATATTAATTTGGTGATACACCACATTTGGCGACCACGAATTTTAGACTTCTACAAAGGTTATTTATGAGGTAATATCACATTAATAGATAGTCAGATTTATTTTTTTTGGGGGGGAAGAAAAACAAGTACTTTGTCTAATTATCCTCTGCATGGGAAATCAAGTGCTGATTGTGTGTGGAGTCTAGGTTAAGCCTCCATTTTTAATATACAAGCTTGGGCATCAGGACTCAATTATTATTTTTAATCCTTTATATCGTACTAGCTTTTGATACATAAAACAAATAGATATCATACAGGTTGTTTTTGTGGGTTTCAAATATCTGAGTTGAGTTTTGTTGTGCTTTTGACTATCAAAGTACAGGCCTAGCCCTGCATTTGAATAAGGCTCCATGTGGCTTCTTTGTGTATTTGAATGCTAATTCAAGCCTCCATTTTTAATATACAAGCTTGGGCATCAGGACTCAATTATTATTTTTAATCCTTTATATCGTACTAGCTTCTGAGTTGAGTTTTGTTCGTACTAGCTTATTTTGATACATAAAACAAATAGATATCATACAGGTTGTTTTTGTGGGTTTCAAATATCTGAGTTGAGTTTTGTTGTGCTTTTGACTATCAAAGTACAGGCCTAGCCCTGCATTTGAATAAGGCTCCATGTGGCTGTTTGTGTATTTGAATGCTAATTCAAGCCTCCATTTTTAATATACAAGCTTGGGCATCAGGCCACAATTAGTTTTGTTGTGTGTTTCAAATAGCTGAGTTTGTTAATACTATTATTATTATTTTTTTTTTCTCTTCTTTCTTTTTCTTTCTCTAATCCTTTATCATAGTACAGGCCTGGAGAAAAATAAATAAATAAACCATTTTAAATCTTATATATATATATATATATATATATATATATATATATATTATTTCAGGCGTGCATTTTAATACACTATAGGCTTCCATACCTTATACTTTTTGGGTGTCTTGCATATCCTAGTTCAGGTATATCTCCTACCCTGCAGGCCTTGCTATTATATTTTAAGTTAATTAGCAAGTATTACCTTCACCATACTAAGGTAAGTATAATTTGCATTGTGAGTACTAGTCTATTTTTCTACATATTACACCTGGCCTACTGAATAGTCATCAACTATTGTTGGCTACTCAGAAGCATTGATTTGGATTCTTACGTGGGTGAGTAAAAGAGTAGGAATGTCTTTTCAAGGGGCCAAATACTTTCCCACAGAAGTGCGTGAGTACTTTAGGAAACATATTCAAAAACATGATGGTCCATATGAGCTTCCAGAGCCAGCAAACCCAGACAGTGAAAAAGAGAAGAGATTAATGGATGTTCTAACACAAATTGTAAATAACAAAAAGTATAGAACAAAGAAGAGAAAAAGTTTGGTCACACAAGCTGTTGTAGCCACAATAGGAGGCCTAATAGACTTAGTTGTAGAATTACGGCAGCATAATTTGGAAACAACAAATAAAATGGAGGAAGCAATGGACAAAAGGGATTGTTTAAAAATTGCAGCTTTGAGAACAACTACAATTGTGGGGGAACTAGAAAGGGAGTTAAGGGAAATAGAAGAGCAGAGGGATGCTTATGGAGTAAAAATAACAGAACTTCAAAACATAATAATGGACTATAAAAATAAAACAAAGTTAGAAGGGATAAAAGGAGTCAGAGACATTGCCAAAATATATCCAGATCTGGATATGTTTGTGGCACAAAATAAAGAACCAGTGCCGAAAATGAACCAAGATAGAAAAGATTTCTTATGTTATTCTGTTCCACAAGTAGATACCATACCACAAGCACCAGTTATTGTTTCAGAATTATTTAATGCAAGGCAAACACCTACAGGATTTTCTATGCAGACTCGACCGATGTCTATGGCAGATAAAGACAATTTCCAGAAATGGTGGGGAAGTATGCCAACTAACAACTTTAATACGTTTACACATTGGTTTATGAGGGGAGCAGATAGAGCTAAAAAAGGAGGTCTTAACTTAGAGGAATGGACAGAACTGTTAGAATACGCTATGGGTCCTTTGGCTAGTAGACTATTGGAATTTAATAACAGTGTGTCTGATCAGGCAGGAAGAATTGCTGCAACTAATTTCTATCTACTTAGCATAGAGAAAGAAATAGCAAATATTACCATGAGGCCAACAGATGGTCCTAGAGAGGTAGCTCAAAGGATATTTTTTTGGTATACTCTACGACAACCTCAACAGCCTCTGGTGCTGGGCTCACCAGAACATATAGCAAAAGTAATGGAAGCCCTTCCCCGGGAGTGTCAAGAATTTATCAGGCTTTTTGATCCAACACCAACAGACTTGGAAATGGTACTAACTAGAGCTGATAAGTGGTGGATCAAGCATCCTTTCACAGAACAGGCCTGCTCTGTTTCAGCTGTAAGAACATTTAAGGTCGAGTCTGGTAGAGATATAGATGGTAATTGGAGAAACCAGACGTGGGATGTACCCCAGAACAAGAAGGATGATCAAAACTGGAGACCAAAACAGAACTTTGACAAAAGATGGAGAGATCCACCTAGGGACTATAGGAATAGGGATGGCAGCAACTGGAGGGCTAATCAGGAGGGAGAGAGAAACGGTAACATGGGCTATTGGGAACTCAGGAGACAGAAGGATAGGATAGAAGAGGAAAATCACATACTTAAAAACAAGGTAGCTGAGTCAGAGAGGAAATTGAAGGAAAATGAGGCAAAGATGATAAAAGAGGGACAGAGTAGAAGTGAGTCACAATGACAAATCCCAACCCCTGCACCTCAGCATCTCATTCACTCAGCTAATTTAACCATGGATGAGGCAGGTCGGCCTACCAGTTATACAGTCATCGCAGGGGTAGGGGAAAATATGTTGGTAGATACAGGAGCAGCAGTTACAATGACCAACAGGGTCAAAAATGGGGATTCTTCAGTAAGTAGTATGGGAGTTACTGGGAATCCACAGGAGGTTAGAGCAGGTCCAATTGATGTAGCAGTTGGAGAAAAAACAATACAAGTAGAAGCAATAGTGGGTTGGCCAGAGGAAATATTGGGAATAGAAGCTTTAAAAAAAGGAAATTTCATTGTAGATCTTGCCAATTTTTGTTTGTGGAAGACAGAAAAGGTGAATCAGGTAAGTACAGAGTTGACGAAAGGGGTTGTGCTCCCAATGGCATATATTGTCTCTCCGATAAAAAGTCTGGAAAAAAAACTGAAACTAGACGGACAACCAGAATGGCTGCAGAAGCTAATCCAAGACATACCTGTTTGGGCTAAAGATAAATTAGACTGTGGAAGAATGAAAGGAATGGTCTTTTTGGAAGGAGGAGACCCACAATGGCAAAAGCAATATCCAGTCCCAAGAGAATCAGTGGCATCAATCACCAAGATGATAGAAATACTGGAGAGACGTGGAATAATTAAATCTGGAAATGGGTATGCATGTAACTCACCATGTTGGCCTGTGAGAAAAGCTGTGTTAAAAGGGAATGGTGATGAAAAAGCAGCCTCATCATGGAGACTTACCATTGATTACAGGGCCGTGAACAAACTTGCAAAAATATATTTTTTATTTTTTTGTTTGTGTATGTATATGTTTCTAATGATGGAATCTAGTGTTCCCACAGAGCAAGGCTGTATAAGAATGAAGATGCGTGTCAACAGAAGATTGTGGTGGATCCCTGTTACAGGATGGATAAGTATAAGCTGTATCACAGTAGGAATGGGGAGAGCAATAAGGCCAGAAGATACCGCAAATAAGGGAGAGAGTTTGAAAAGATTGGAGTTACATTACGTTCAAGCAGATAGATTTATTTGGCCCAGGGAATTTCAAGTAAAAGAGGGTGGAGGGTTACAAGTAAACATTATTTTGCCACATAATAGTACCAGGGGATTAGCTCTTAGAGCTCCAATACAAGGGAGGTTTACAAATACTACAGTAGTAGTGAGTAACTTAACATTAGAAGAAGGTGGAGAATGGGACGCTGCAGTTATAGCTGCCCAGCCTGACCTAGAGGAATTCTGCAATTTTGATACTGGAAAGGGGTGTGTTCTAACAATAGATGAAGTATTTGTCTCTGTAAAGGAGCTGCAACGTTGTAAAGATCAGAAGAAGGTACCATGGCCAATAGGCGGATTGGTGGTGGTACCAACACATGAAACAGTTGTGCATGGGGTTGGGTGGACTTACTACCCAATAATTCTAAATTTTTATGATTTTTCTATTCCTCCAAAGTGCCCGGAATCACAGCGGCAGTGGTTTAAGCAAAGTATACAAGAGACCATCATTGAGTGGACCGGAGCAGGGAGTCGAGAAAAACGGGACACACTTGCAACCCTTTTAGGAGGAGTCGGAACTGGATTGGGAGTATGGAATTCAGCAGACATCATTGGACTGAACAGCAGGATAAACTCCCTTACTGATGGCATGGGACATGCTATGAAAACAGGTGGAGTAGCTGACTCCCTTATAGTGAGTAGACTGACAGACAATGTTGATGACATACACACCATTGCCAACAACCTGCATCTAGTTGAGGAAAATATTGCTTCCATTGCTAACAGCATTAAGAATGAAATAGTGGGAACTGCCATTTTCTGTTCTATGATTGGAGGAAAGCTGTTGGCAGATTTAAAGGAAACTATTAAAGATATCCAGGAAAACAAGTGGGCAAGACAAATCAATGCAACAAGGATTATCACGTCATTGAAAAGAAAAGGAGTGGACATCACTGAGGACAATCTTAAATACAGCTATATTGAAGGCCCAGATCAATGGATGCCACATGGACTACAATCTGGGACAATAGGACTAATCCTGGCAATTCCCCGTTGGGAGGGGCAGGCAGAGCAACTGAACTTTATACATAGCATTGGCACGTTAAGTGATGGAATCTACAAGCAACACTTCCCATCAAAAAGACTGGCCACTATTACAGGATTGGAGATGGATGAAAGCTGTTGCAGGAAATCTCAACACCGATGGCTGTGCAGTTGTGTTTGGGAGAAAGGAGCTGAGGAGGATGGCTGGGTGCAGTTGATAAAAGAAAACCTGGTGCAAGAGGTGATCCGCATAGGGGACATTGCATGCTTTATCGGCCACTCTGAATATAGGACAGTTGATGAAATATGTTTGGTGGAAGAAGGGTCTTGTATCATGGTTCCATCAAGAAACCTTACCACCGAAATGATCAATTTTACTGCAAATGCAGATTGGACAAATTTGACAATTAAGCTTTTTTCCCCAATTCCAAAGCTTACCTTGGAACTTCATGAGTTAGTAAAACGTACCAAACAACAACTACACCCCATCAGCTTACTGCTGGAACAACAGAAAAAGGAAATAGAAATTACTACAAAAAACGTTGAGCATCCCTGGTGGGGAATTCTTACCAATGCAGAGACACATCCAGTCCTACGAACACTGTCGCTGGTACTCATGTTCATTCAAGTATTAACGACAATTATAATAATATACTTTTGTGTGGCAATGAAACAAATGAGGAAGAAACTTGCAAGGAGGATATATAATTTGTCTTTTTCCTCTTCTTTCTCTCTCTCATACATTCTTCAATAAAGTTTTACATTGCACATACATAAACATTTATCACACACTCTCACCTAAATTCTATAAGTTCTGTTTCTGTGTAATATGTGGATTGACAGCCATAGGAAAGTACAGGAGAACTTATGTCGCTGAGGGAACTATTCCGGAGGGACGATGGGTTGAATTTCTCCTGTATATCAGGTTTTTGCTCCCACTAGGTTCTCCTGTACTAGAGGGATAACTAGAAAACTGAGCAACATAGAAGAAGAAAAAGTGAGGGAATGTGGTAACTTGTCTTCCTTGCATGGTAATTCTAGGTGGGAGGGCTGGGAGTCTTTGCTTCCCTCCCACAATTGCTGGAGGAAGTGATGCAACTAAGGGTAAATCCAGGCAGGAAACTGCTGTTACTTCCTGTTTTCTTCCTGGATGGTGTTGGTGATGGTTGATGGTATACTGATGGCGATGGTCTAACCGTGGGTAAGATCAAGCGTTTGGGGAAGGGGATTATATAGGTAGATAGATTTAAAAAGGGGTGTTGCTCCGTGGGTCTGGGCTGTGTGTTTGTGATATATTTATATTATTGTGTTGTTGCCTTTTAATAAATACCTTTTAATGTAGACGAACCTTGTGTAATATTTATATATATTAATTTGGTGATACACCACACAAGTGTCTCTGTACAATAAGGAAATTAACCTAAAGAATCAGTTTTAGGACTCTAATGAAATAACATTGAAGGCTACACATCCTAAACCATAAAAATAAGCATTTTAATGATTTATCCAGCCCTGTACACTACTAAACAACAAACAACTAAAACACAAAGTCAATTATAAATACCTGCTCACACAATTAAACACCCAACTAAAGTGAAGTCACACCTCATTAACACAGGGGATTACACATACCCACCTGCCCTACAAATATATTTACAACCCCCTCAACAATAATCCTGCCTTAGCAATCTATGTGTATCCCTTGATATTTAATACCATGTAATAAATGTGAAATTAATGTATAATAAGATCATATTCACAAAGAACTCCCACAGCTGTTTATCAGCCTTGCGGGAGACCCTATAAGAGCCATTTAGTCAATTTGCACACTTACTTATATGAAGTGGAAAGGATGGAAACTGGCATTACATATGAATCATACATGTTTATAATTGCTATCTCTGTTTACCTACTATTAAAAAATAAATAAATAAATAAAATAAAAATAAAATTACCAAAAATAAAAAAAAAGATTACAACAAACATTTAACACAAACAACACATAAAATCAAAAGGTTGTAATAAAATAAAAAAGGAACTTACTTACCTACAACAAATGATCATCCATCGATAATCATTGACGCCCTGGCGTCACTCTTCTGCCCTGGAGTAGATGGGCTATCCGTGTTGATAGTGGAAGGTCTTGTCCTCTTTTTTCTTCATTGAAGCCAATGATCCTCATCTTCTGGGCCAGGAAAGAGCCCTCAAAAAAACAACCTGTCGCTCTCTAAAAGAAAATATTTTAACTAAGTGCGATCCTCCTAGGAGGAGCTTCCACGGCACAAATGGCCTTTGCCACACTTTTGCAGCTTGAATAGATTTTTCTGCGCATTCTGATTTGCTGAAATAGATGCCAATCATATTTCAGCCAATCAGAATGGGTTTTGACATGTCACCCTGCTCCATATTGATTTTAAATATAATTTGAACAACCCGATTGATCAGATTGGTGGACCTAAGATCTATGCAATTGGATTGGTCAAATTAGAGTTAAAATTAATAAATATGTGTGTAACACTACTGAAAAAAGCTCCTGCAACTGAAATTACATTTATAAGTAGTTTACGTGTCTCAAATTGAATGAGGCTCTAAGTCGGCCACAAAGTTTTAGACCAGTAAAGTGGCCCTTTAATATTTAGACTCAACCGGCTCGCATAATACTGTGGATAAATCATCAGACTGATATGTATCCGTTACATGGTTCAAATCCTGGTGATAGCTCTATATGTTTGTTTCTTAATTTTTATTTAGTCCACAGTATAAAACAAAAACAAACAAAGAACAATTATAAATGTTTTAAGATAACTATGGAGCTACTCTCAATCCCCTGGTAAGCACCTTCACTGTATCACACTTTCTACCACTTCTTCACTGTGAAGCTGGTGCAACATAACTGACATCACAGCCTAAGGCTGATGGAAACACAGAGACAGCTATGACTACTGGATTGCAGATTGTCTGCCCTACGGGCTGTCTCAACACAGCTTAATTCACTTGACTGACTGAAACAGATCATTGGCTGTGTGGTAAAGTCTCCATCGTCATTATCTATGCAGCTTTGTTTGGAAGGGTTTCAGTGACTATACTGTAATAGCAATAAGTAGGCATGCTAATAATTGATCAGTTTTAAACATGTTGAATCTTCTATATAATGGTACACAGCTGTTTTAGTGAGTTACATGTGCCTTTAATAGCTACTAATATTAGTATAATGAAAATATATTGTGGCATCATCTTATCTTTTATAAGAATTTATCCATGTGCTGCACATGATCTTATTACAAAAACTATTGAGTTGAGCACATCCCAGATTCCATTATAAAAATGCTTGTCATGTAATAAAATAAAAAAAATAAAAAAACAGGAACAGTAGGGATGAAAAACAACACTCGGCCAAACGTGTTCAGCCTGCACGGATTTCATGTACCATCTTGGTGAAAGAGAATAAATGGGTTTGGCAAAGGATGATCAAAGCACAGGTTACATCATTATGAGTTTATTAATATTATTTTATTATTATAATTATTATTATTATTATTATTATTATTAATAATAATAATAATAATAATTGTTATTATTATTATTAAACACTTGAAAACTAACCAGGCATAATACATCAAGGGGTAATATATGTGCAATAAACTTTTGAAAGTATATAGAATTAGGAATTACATTTTTTATTGAGAACCAACCTTTAAATCTCCTGACAAATTGCATATCAGATACCATTAAACACAATTCATAATTTTTTTCTCCCACTACCGACTCCCCATTAACAACTAAAATGTTAATTCTTTATATTTTGATTTTTTTTAATATTCGGATCATTGAACACTGCAATAAACTTACGATACTACTCTGGTTGAAAAAAAATGCTAATCAGTAATTTTCATACAGTAATCATAAATAGCAATATTATTAAAAAACATTAAAATGTAAACATTGTCTCTACATTTGTATTGAAGCAAAGTACAATCACTTAGAAAATCTATTACATACTCGTTTTTCATATACTCATCCAAGGGTGTCCACAAAGAGTTATCTAATGTATTCCTTCTGTCCCATGCCTGAAAATATATTTCTAGTTTTCTTTCTCTCTTTCTAGTTCAATATTTCTGTTAATCTCATCTACTATTGCATTCCATGTTGGAAGTAAGCTTTTTTCCCAATTTTTAATAACCAACCATTTTGTTATGCACTGCAGTTTGAAATAAACCCTTACATTTACCCATACATTGTAGACCCTGTCGTTATTGGGTTGGTGGCAGCTTAATCGTTGGTTCAGCCAGCCCAGATGAATATAAGAGAGCTTTTAACTTTGCTTTACTCAATATCTCACAACAAGAATTGAAGGATAATTGCACATATAGGTTGATTCACCCTCCTTCTCCCAACAGAAAAACCTATAAACAAGTATGAATAAATTATTAGGATATCAGGTGAATCTTACTATTAGTGGTAAGTGTGTAAATATACATTAATATTGCAGAGAAAGACACTAAATTAAACCACCATATAGTCCTATCATAAAAACTAAAGTGCATCTTTAAATAAAGTGCTGTATTTATATATTCTAGATATTGTATTAGCATGAGCACTTTATTTACAGATGCACTTTAGTTTTTTTTCATGGTGATTTTACAATACATTATTATGAGACCAGTGATTTTTTATTTGATTTTGACGTGTATGTAATGCAATTGGTTAATTAATATGAGATGATATTGTATGTGATCACCTTATCCTATGGGACACTTTATGTTTTATATATATTTTAATATGTATCAATAAAGTTTTGTTTTTTAATTTTACTGGTTCTGATTTGATTTCCCATGTGATGCTGGTTCTTTGTGATAGGACTATATGGTGGTTTAATTTAGTGTCTTTTGCTGCAATTTTAATGTGTATTTACTCAATATCTCACCTCATCCTGGTATGCCAGAATTAGAGGTGCATAATGCTCCTTATGATATTCTTGAAATGTTATACTGTATGTGTACTCTGATTATCCTCTGTGTGATTTTTTTTGTGCTAAGGTGATTATGTACTATCTAGCCCAAAACTGTCTAGAAGCCACTGATTTGTGTACCTGATAATGTTTGATGCTACTTGAATTGCCCAGGCTCAAGGGTATCCCAAGCCACCCATATTGGGCTGGTAGTTTGATCCATGTTGCCAAACTATCCACTGATTGGCTAATGCAGGTCTAATCACAAACCCACCGATATAGAGATAATTTTTTTATGTTTCAAGATAATATTTCACAGTACCTTGTTGTTTGACCCCCTATAAATGTTCACTCAAACCCTGACTAAATTGTCACTATTTTAAGGACCTGGAGTGATGTCTGGACCCTCCTTTAAGGATTACAACCCTATTTTAACGCATGATCTTCTCTGAAGTGTTCGATGATTGTCTGGTAGCCAGCCAGGAACAGAGAAGACCATCCCCATCACAATCCATCACACTTCCATAAACAAGATGGAGAGGGTCTGGAGACCATCTGGACCAGCCCACCTTGTAACATCCAAACTTTAAGTTTCTGCAGCCTTAGACCATATTGTTTTTTGTAACAGTGCCAAATGTAGCATTACATCTAGTTTAGATTTTATATGTCAGCGTAGGTTTTCTCTGTTTATTAATTAATAGCACTGACTATTATGGACATGTAGAGATACCTGAAGAAGATAGATATGGTTTACACAAAACTACTTGAAAGAAATATTAAAGTGTAAACAATGGGTTAAGCAGGTCAAAGAAACATAAATGTATTAAATAAATAAGGAATTGTGTTAATTGCTTCCAATTACAGCAGCAGTGTATTCTACAATCATCAGTATGTTTCCACATTAGTATTATGCTGTAAAATTTCCATTTTAGCTGAAGGGAGAAAAAGACTCTTCAGGGATCCAGGAGTAACAACCTGCAATTTAATGTATTTTTACCGAGCGGAGATCTATATTTAGAGACTAGTAGGAGGATTTGTACAGAAATAGCTGTTTCCCCTGTGAAATCCCTGCGTACGTATTGCAGAGACTGCATCACAGGCACAGAATAGCAAGGGATCTCTGGTTGCCATGGAGACGCTGACATCAGCAGGATGGGGGTACCAACCGTCGGAAGCACTGCTCTCTGCAAGTCCTTATTTAGAGACCTGCTGTGTACACGTGCTTGGAGACAGGCAGCTGGAAATGTACATGCACAGCTAATGCGCCAGAGACCAGGCACTGGGTGCCCTTGACATTTTGATTTTCTGTACTTATTCAAGGGTCATTAATGCTCAGAGCAATTTAATCTCATGTCCTTTGCCTCCACTACTCTATGGGCACTAGTAAATTGTCAAAATCGCAATTACTGAAGCCCGTAACGTAGCCCGAAAAAGTTACTGATATTTAATTGGCCTCCTCTAGCTACCTGCAATATATTTGCGAGCTACAGGCTGAAAATTCCTGCGGTTGTCAAAATCATATCTCCTAAGCCTTTAACCTTTAAGCCCGTAAATTTTACAATCACTAAAATTGCAAATCGAGATTTAATTGCAACAATTCCATAAGCCTGCAATTGCCTCCAACCAGTTAATGGCAAATGTATCAAAAAATTCTACTAGAGAGTACTAGAGAGGACTTGCAAGGGGATTAAACATCTGATCGTAACACAATAATGAACTTTAAAATACGGGAAAGTGATGAAAGACATTCTAATTAATTGCACATCAGTCTCAAGCTTGCAAATCTGCAATATATACATATATATATATTTTAACATTTAAGTTAATTAGTTCCTCCTCTATTGATAGGGGCAGAAGGTCAAGAACCAGCTTAAGAGCCATTCAGACTGCAGCTCTAAGCTATCACAGCTATAGTCATTCGTATGTAACTACTTTATTGACTCTGTTTTAAAAATTTGAGCTCGGTCTCTCTGCAGCTGCTTGTTGTGGTACATAAAAATGATGTACATGTTAAGCAATGCTGTGGGATTGAAAACACCTTGGAAAAAAATATATAAACAAATAAATAAGCAGTCCTTTTTAGAATCTGCAGTGTCTTGTATGAAGTATCTTCAAATAAATAAAGACAAATATATATATATATATATATATATATATATATATATATATATATATATATATAGTGCACTTAATGTATGGTACAACACTACTCAACGTTTGCAGAAGAAGTCACTTCACATCCGCAGGTGATCAGAAAAGAGAGACCACGATAGTAAAAATACTTTGCTTTACAATTAATCTCTTACATTATAAAATGTGTATGAATATAATTTGACCCTTTCTGGATTGCAACCTTGTTGTAGTGAAGGGGCTTGTGTACGTCAATGAAGCTGTGAGCTATACTATTTAAATCACAGTCCACTGGAGAAAGAAGTGGTAACCCACTGCAGTATGTTTGCCATGAAAATGTTATGAATAAGCACAACCAGACAAAAGATCTGCCTGGCGTGCTGCGGTCCATGGGGTCAAGGAGAGTCGGACACAACTGAAAGACTAAACAACAACAAATATAATTTGCACTCAAAGCTCTTATTCACAATCCAAGGGCCATAATAAATTCGAAGCCCGTAGCGGCACCGGTAAACCTGCAAAGCCTGCGCTCTTGAAATTCGCCGGATTTACAGAGCTATTACATTAGCCAAGCCCGCAACAGACATAGCTGACATTAAAACCCGTAAACCTTTCTTGCACACGTTGCATGTGCGACCGTGAAGATGATCAATTAGACAAACCCAAAATGATGGGTTTAGACGGAGCCAATAGTAAAATAGATCGTCATCATTACGTCACTGAAAAATGGAGGTTAGATTTCAATCGCTTACGGGTTTGAAGTACGAGTTATGATCCGACCCACATTCCAGAAATGATGCAATATTATTAAATCAGTAAATATGATATTCAAGTCCATGCGAGTTCCATTATATGTATTAACACACAGATTGCCGGGATCGATATAACACGAAAATTAAATATCAAAAAAAGTATTTTATATTGCAGATTTGCAACCCTGAGAATGTTGTGCTATTACTTTTAATACCTAGCATCACTTTCTCTTTAATTTGAAATACAGTAGTGTGTTGACATTTGCAATTACAGTGCTACAGATAGGACTTTAACCTCCTTGCGGATCCTCTCTAGTACTCATAGGCTTTTTGGCTCCTTTTGTGAGTTACGGGTTTTATTTGTAGCAATTTAATAGTGATTGGCGAACGTAACATTTACAGGATTGACAGATCAAAGGCTTTACAGGAACGGAGTTCAGATTTTGACATCCTGTAGGGTTTTTCCCGCATGTAACCCGCAGATCTTTTGCGGGTAGCTGTACATGGCCAATTTAATAGCCGTACGTCTAGCGGTGTCCGTTACGGGCTACTGGTTTTCACGTTGGGGGAATTTAGTAGGGCTGCAAGTCCTTAGTTAGCAATTAGTAACTCCATACTGTTTGCTTTTCAATCTTTTTTTCTCAATTATTTTCTTTTGTACTTTCTGAGAAACAGCTAACCAACTTTTTAAACTGAAACACGGTAAAGTACCCTTTTGCATAATTATAAATGTGTTTATAATTTTATATTCACTGAGTTGTAATAATAAATACCACTGTACTATGCACCATTCACCTACTGATTTCTATTTTAAGAGAAGGTATGAGGTAAAAATATTTATTAATCACAGTTTCTGTTAACATAAAAATCAGCTAGTGAATAATAGTAAGCAGTAATGAACATGTTCATAACACCTTTATTACAAATCACAGGAAATACTGTATATATGAACATTGACAACTAGCCTTCATTAGTAATGAAGAAAGAAAGTGAGTGTAGAGCGAGCATTAAAGAACTCATTATAATTAAATAATCTTAGTAGTTACTGTGAGGAGGGTCACAGTGGAGAGCTTCTTTACAGCTTTATTAAATTACGATTCGGCCAATTGAATAGGGCTCTATATAAGCACAGAGCATATTTTTTTACAGACGTTTTTAGTTAGTGAAGACCTTGCTTTTGGATAGAAGATCACTAACTAAAAACGTCTGTAAAAAAATATGCTCTGTGCTTATATAGAGCCCTATTCAATTGGCTGAATCACAATTTAATAAGGCTGTTAGGCAGCAACATATACAGTAAAGCACTTCACAGCAAATCTTTGTGAATCTAGCCCAGTGTGTGATCTAACCATTCTACTGTACTAACTTATATACTAAGAAAACCACCTTCCTTGCTTTACTCCTGATACTGCTACCCAACATCTTATCTCTTGATATACTGTACCAATTTTTCTCTTAAATTAGCTTCCTTCTTCTTCGCATGAACCCCAGCATGATCCATTAGCTCGTGAAATAACTACTGACACCAAATTGGGAGTAACATGGGACACAGCTTTATTAACCAACTAGATTAACATAATCCATAACTTAACATAATTACCGTAATTAACATAACATTCCTTAATTAACATAATGGAGGAGAAGCCCGGCCTGGACAGTAACCTCATGCCCTGGGCCAATGCCCAGGGCCACCCAGTGCTTTTCCAAGCACTCCCATGAGGCAGGGCAATGCCCACTTAAGTCAGTGGGCCGGGCAACTCACCTCCTGCCACAGAGTGGCTGAGGGACACCTCCTGAGGCTGCAATCCCCCCCTTCCTCTCAATAAAGCAAGTGCCCGAGTTACCCCTTCCTTGAACTTCAATGCCAGCAGTTCCAACCCAATCTCAGTTAGGTGTACCTTATCAGGACGAAAGAACTCATCAGGGTCTATGCCTTCGAATTTCTCGATACCTGATGGAAATCAAGCCTAAATTGTGCACAAAACTGGTTATCTGTTTATTGACTTTTTGGCGGGCCCTATCGATTAAAACTGGGTTTCTATCGTTCCGCCATGAACGCCTTTTTATCATCTCGGACCAGATGATTAAAAGGCCCGGGAATTGGCGTACCCAGAGGGCAATATCCCTCTTTATGTTCTTCAGCATTTTGCGAATAGGGACCACCCCTAA
This sequence comes from Discoglossus pictus, assembly GCA_027410445.1. Classification (NCBI taxonomy): domain Eukaryota; kingdom Metazoa; phylum Chordata; class Amphibia; order Anura; family Alytidae; genus Discoglossus; species Discoglossus pictus. The sequence goes on from CM050163.1 coordinate 283,056,835, forward strand.
ATCATTGCCCCCAGCGTGTATGAGCACCATATAAGGGTCACCGTAGTGATGTGCGTACATAAGACCTATAGCGCTGCGATTCCCATCTCCCGATCCTCTTAACCACTTTCGTTGGCAAGCCTAATCTCACCACCTCAGTAGCGGCTCCGATACTCCGATACGGAAAGAATGGGTCCCGAACTCCGCCAGGTCCAAACCCAAGCACTCCAGCGACGCCTTTAAGATTGCTGTGAACTGAAACCGAGAGAATGCCTGCCTGTCGGCATGTATGAGCAGCGGGCCAGGTGCATGTGGCCGCCGTTATAAATACTCCCTCACATTCGCATGGGGGCAACATCCAGAACCAATTCTGTGCACGGTCACCACTCCCCTCCTGATCCGTCTTAGACCTTCTCAACCATAACACCAATCTGTCACCTTCCAGACATCCACCGCCTGCAGCCCCCCCAAACCGTGCCTGTTCACCGACACTAGCTCCCCGATTCTGAAAGCTCTGAAGAACGCTAGGGAGAAAGCCGTCCGGAAAAGCAGTGATTCAAAGGGGTCCCTGCAGAGTATTTCCAACTTCTGCGCTATGCGCACCAATGAAAAGGTAATAGGACGCCTCTTGTCCTGCCTCTGATCGCCCATGAACAGACTCTTCACCACACGGCGAACGACTAATTCCTTTGTCAGGTCCCTTGACCCGGTCACCTTGAACATGATGGCCAGTGCCGTGACCTGACGATCAACCAATGCCTTGGAGTCTCCATTTTCTGCTCACTGAAACAGGAACCATAGTAACATGCCTAATGATTCTTCTTTGGAAGCGGTACCACCGACAACCTCCACCAAGTCGTTCCATCTGTTCCATACCGCCTTATAGGCGTAGTACCAGCAATGATGATGATGAGAGGCTATTGATTGCTTGAAACGTTGCCTCGCAGGCTGACCCAACACAAACCTGCCGATCATTGAACTTTGTGCCCCACGCTTGAACCGCCGCTACCATGGGGAATAACTCCCGAAAGGCAGAGTTCGAGGTGAGGTACCCAGAAACCCATGAATTGGGTCATGCCGCAGCTAACCATGATCCTTTGCAGTAAGCACCGAAACCTTCTAATCCCGCCGCTGTATACAGCCAGAGTTGGGCACTCGTTTTGCTTTCCGGATGTATCAGCGCAGTGCCATTAAAAGACTGTAGGAAAGCTATCCAGACTTTCGTGTCCCCCCTCATCATTCCTGACACTTTCACGAAGTGATGCGGCTACATCACCCTCGCCGTAACCAGTGTCAATCGCCTGCTGAACACCCTAACTGCGGCCACATGCACCATGCCCATTGGGATGATTCTGCACGCAAAGTTAAGGTTCCCAGAATCGATTGAAGGCGCCTCAAGGTTACCCTCCACGCACCCGCAAGGGCCGAGAGGTCTTCTGTAAGGTCTGTTAACTTCTCGACGGGCAAGCTGCACTCCATTCTTTTGGAGTCAATCCTTATGCCCAGGAATGCCAACTCCATGTCTTCTTTGACCCGCTAACGTCACGAGAAGAAAACCACACGTATCATAGAAACTCATTGAGATAGTGGGTGATGCTGTAATAACCCGCCATAGTCCGGGCCACTCACTGAAGGAAAGTGCTAAATGTCTCAAAATATGCACAAGAGATGGTGCAGCCCATGGGCAAACATAGGTCCACATAGTACTTTCCCTTGAAGGAACACCGGATAAGCCGATGGCTATGGCGATTAACGGGGAGCAACTGTAAAGCAGACTCAATATCCACCTTTGCCATCTTGGCGCCGAAGCTGGCTGCCTTAACAAGCGTCGTGGCACAGTCAAAAGACGCGTAGGACACAGTAGATCATTCCTTACCAATTCCATTGTTTACTGAACCACCCCGAGGGTGGGACAGGTGCTGTATTAGGCAGAATTTTCCAGGCTCTTTTTTTTAAACTCTTCCCAACGGGGAAATTACCAAGTCTTGGATTGGAGGGAGAGAGAATGGACCCGCCATCCTCCCGAGCCCCACTTCAACCCAAATCTTTGCCGAGGCCACCCCAGGGAACTCGCTAACAGACTTCCAATTCTTCGGACACGATTCGGAGGGAGAGAGGGAACACAGGATCTCAAAACCGTCCCGAAAACACTCCCTCAGCAGTGTAGCTGTTTTGCCTTTCCAGGCAATCTACCATAGAGTTTTAGCCACGGCAGAATTGCGGCCAGCCAGATAGGAGTCCTGTCTCTTTGGAGAGGACTCCCCAGCTCTTGCACCTTCCCTGGTCCTATTGCACTTGGATAACGGGTGGTCACCGCCACAGCCCAGGGAGGAGTGCTTAAATTGACAGTTCGGGGCCCATTTGCAGCTGCCGTCGTCGAAGGAGCGGCAAATCCTATGGCAGGGGATGCCTGTCGTGGCAAGGTTCCTTGCCCCTCCTGCGTTCCCGCGAAAAAATGGCATGGCCCGCATAGCGGTCATTATGTTCAGCCAATAGGCTTACGCCTTGTTGCTCCACGCCATGGTTGGTCTAGACGCCATGCATTGCCGAAACTCCTCAACGTCACCGCCACCACGCCACCCCCATCCCCCCCGTAGGTACGGTACGCATTCCTGATCTCCTCTAAGTATACGGATATATATATAGGAGCGCCAGTGCCTGGGGCTGTCTCTGCGACGGCCATTTGGTTAGTAGAAAAGGTCAGATTTTTCTACGTTAAAGTGAACTAAGGGTGGTGATATTTTTAAAAGTTAAATATAACTGCAGTCTTTTTAAAAAAAAAAAATTGGAAAGGGTAGATTTTTCCCTTTGCAAAATGACTGTGTGGAGCAGCATTTATGATATGAAGTATTACAAATCTTGTTTGGTAGATATAAATTGGTAGAGCTCTGTAATGTTAATATGGCTTTTGCTGCCAACTTGATTCATGTTTTTTTATTTTATAAGTCTTAAAATTAGTTATTTATTTAAAATACATGGAACACAGTTCTTTTTTTCATGCATTTAAAAGGACATACTTTAAACATTACAAAAGTTGTGTTTTGCATGAAAAAAATATTAATTAAAACCTGTGTTTAACTCGTTCTAACAAGGCTCAGTGACATGGATGTGCTGAGTTCGTCCTTGCCTCTTAGAGGGGAAATGGCACGGAGTTATCCCTTTTTTCCCCATTATTTACAATAGTATCTACATCCTCTCTTTTTAAGGGTGTCTAGAAGGAGGAAACAGGTCACAACATGCATCAGTGCGCTGTGACCGCTTTCTATACCTCTCCTGCACTCCTTGGTAACTCCCTTACCTTCTCTCCCTTTGACAGCCAAGATTACACTTAAAGCCTGATGAAAATTCTTTATTAATTAAACCTGAAACCGTATGTGGTTCCATTTCTGCTGATTTAAGTTTCTGGCATTCCAACAGTTTTTTAAGAAAGGCTATAAGACCAGTATGGAAGCTGTATCTGAATCTATTAATTACGTATTGAGAGTTTTGAGTGAGTAACTTGGAAGTAGTTTACGTAGATGATCTATTTTGTTTACAGATGCTTTGTCTGATGGACAGACAGAACAAGCATGTGCCTTCTTGTATTTAGTGCAAGAGTGTAGAAGGTGACCTCCACTGAGTGGTGACATTGTTACAAATTCTAGTATATCTAGTGGCATTCTAGTCTGGAGGAATTTAACATTGATGGTGGCTTGTACTTGGTTCAGTGTATAAATGGCAGACATTGAAGGAGTGAAGAGTGGATTGGGAAAAGTTGCCAACTGTGAATTTTAAACCTGCAAAATGCTTGTTAAATAAATCATTATCTAGTTGCGCCCAATTTAGTTCGTAGTTAAATTGTCCTTTTGCGGCTGCTGCTTTAGCTGAAAAAGGATAGAAGGTAATTGTATTAGTTTGAAGCACTATATTGATAACCTAAATCAACTACTATGAATTGATTTAATTGTTCTTGACATTCTGTATAAAGAGAACAAATTATGTCAGTGTACAAGCTAAAGGCTAGCATAAACTCATCTAGAGAAAGTTTGTTGTTGGCTAAGATTTAGAAGGCACTGTAATGTCACCCTCTGTGATTTTTCCACAGGAAGAAAGTTGATGGGGATGACATAAAAGTGTGACTAGGTTTATATTTTTCCCTTTTAAAATGTCTTTCCTGATATTGTTAGGAATATAGTCAGATGGCATTATATTAGGAGGATTACCTTGATCCAGGGAGTTGGAGTTTTCTATTTTGCTTTGATTAAAGACCAATGGTTCGGCAGCTTGTTGGGAAGTGGAGGGCATATCTGTTGGGAAATAATAATTTACATAATTCTACTTTTCTGTGGATGCTGGGAATGGATTTCCTTTAATATTAATTAAAAAGATTCACTCAATTGGCAAAATTCTCTCTTTTTTTTTTTTTCAATTAACAATTACCAATTAATCCACATGTTGCAGATCAGAGGAGATCTAAAAGGGTTGAACTTGATGGACTAAAAATATTTTTTGCAACCTCAATTACTATGTAACTATAGAACTATGCAATATTAAACTTTGATTAGTTTTGATATTGTCTTTAAGCGGTAAGAAGAGCAGCTTGAATTTTCTTGAGAAGTTTCTTTGAAATAATAGAGGGCATGCCTTCAAAGTCTGATGCACTGAGCTCTAACATTAGTATGAATGGTGAGATTTAGAAATTACATGAAATTAAGAAAATGTTTGAATCAAAAGAAAATTAAGGATACCAACTATTATATTCAGGATGCAATGACCTATAAAGCAAAACGTGAAAGTATAATTGCGTACTTAATGTGGATTTTTAATTGAAAACCAATTTTTTTTATTACAAATAAAATGGGTAATTTAAGGAGTTGTTAATAATTGAACAGAGAAATGAATAATATTATTAATTGAAAATAACATTGAAAAAATTATGAATTTTATTTGGTAAAAAAAGTTGTTTGAATTGCACTTAAGGTAATGTCTATATAATTGCATTAACAATGACATATAAAATGAATCTGAAATGGCTTAAAGAAAAATGTTAAGGTTAAATGCTAATCATACTAATTTAAGGTAGCTTTATAAAACCTAGTATAAGGTGGAATGAACATTTAAATTAAGATTAATTATTAGAATCTAATTGCGGTGAGTTATGAAAACCTCATATATGAGGCTGAAATATGTATACACTCAAAGTAGTTTGAAATATTAGTACTTCCGTAATGAAGTGAATAACAAGTGTCCCGGATAAGGGGGGAGAAGCGAGTATGGTGGATTTAAGATGGATTATGAGAACCCACGATATTGGGCAACATATGAATAACTCTGATTTGAGGTGTAATCTGAGTATCTCTGAATTGAGATGAATTATACATATTTCCAAATTGAAATGTATTGGAGGCCCATAGTGCGCATGGAGGGTCGCGTGACCCGGCAGAGCCCTGCGCACTCTGATTGGTCAGTGGGCTGGCTGGCCGCGGGAGGAGCCGGGAGGGGTGTTGTCACGAGGCCAGCGCCATTATGGCTCACTCTGTGGCCTGCCAGCGTGCGGATTGCATCGGAGGCAGTGAAATAAGCATAAACACTTGCTTTTATATTGGGTGGTGGGCTTGTGTGTTTGGTGGGCTTGTGGTGTGTGGTGGGCTTGTGATTTGTGGTGAGCTTGTGTGTGTGGTGGGCTTGGGGTGTTTGATGGGCTTGGGTTGCTGTGTGTGTCTGGGTGGCTGTGTGTGCCTGGGTTGCTGTGTGTGCCTGGGGTGCTGTGTGTGCCTGGGGTGCTGTGGGTCCTTTGGGCTTGTCTTTGTTTTTTTTGTGTGTTGCCTGTGGTCCTGTGTCTGGCTTCCTTGGCTTGTATGTTGGGCCTTTGCCCTGGGTGGGCGTTTCATCCTCATTTTTGCCCATATATATATTGTTATATCCTCTGGTAGATATTTATATCTGCACTTATTCCTGCTAGCCAGGGGTATTCCCAAAGTTTTTTTAGGGGGCCAGACTCCTCTAGCTGGGTATTACCAGGCCACTTCTGGCTGCTGCAGCATTATCCTCTGAGTTCTCTTGGGGTTAGTGATAGGAGTGTCTGTTATTGCCTATAGTGGAGCCTGCTCAGGGGGGTAATTGTTTTTCTTCTGCCCCCTTTGTTTTGGGAGGGGGGGTTACTGTGTTGGTTGAAGTTATATTGGAGTATTTATAGATTTTGTATTCCATTATTCCCTGCAGTCTTTATTCCCTGCTGCAGGTCCAATTCTTTAGGTCGCTGTCTCTGGCCAATTTTTGTGACCATCCTTAAAAGGATGCCCAGGCTGTTGCAGAGCTGGATCGCCTACTAGGGGTAATTCGCTCTCAGGTCCTTTGCCAAAAAGTTAGGTGGCCTCAGCCCCTTCCCCTTCAGTTTCCCAAGAGCAGTCTGCGGTGGCTGGCGGCTTGGACGACTTTGGAGACCAACGCCCCCTCTGGCAGGCAGGCTGAACAGTTGATTCCGGGCGCGGGGTGCAGGCGAGGGGCACTTTAGTTGTTGCGGCAGGCCAGGGCTTGGGTGTTCACCATCCCTGGCCTTATAGCAACGTGAGAGAGAGTGACAAGGGTGTTGCAGGTGTAGACCCTGTACCTCAGGCTGCACCTTCGGAGACACCACTGAGTCAACTCATTATCTCCGACACCCCCACTCCTCCAGCACCGCACCCTCGCAAAAAGGGTGGCAAGGGTCCTGCCAGGGCTAAAGGGGCAGCTATAAAGCCAGCAGTCCCTAGGGTGATTTAGCGTTAAGGCCAGTCCCTGTTGCCACTGTCTCATCTGATTCTGCCTTTCAAAGTTTGCCACAGGCTGACGGCGGCCCTCGGGCCGGAGTATCTGCTCTGAGAAAGACACGCACAGACATTGTAAAAGACATGATGTGTGATAACAGCGAAGCATGCCGACTTGAAGTGGTCAAGGGAACCAGAGCGGCTCGCCCTGTGAGAGCCAGGAAAGCGACTACAAGGTACAGTCCTCTTTCTTTTGCATTGACCACGCCTAGAATGACAGCAGGGGCGTTACAGGCTTCCCTGCCGCCCTTTACAAGCACCAAGTCTGTAGTTGACAGCGACAGACAGGGTACTATTACGGGACTGACTCTTCTGCCTCCTGCTGACGGTTTCTGCCTCAATGACCGTGTAAAACAGGGACAGGGTCTGGGGAACCTAGGCAACCCATTAGGGTCAGTGGGGGCGGAGAGTGAGTCTTCCCTGGATGACGCGGATGCTGTCAGGATCTCATCTTGCAGGCACAGACAGGATAGTCAAAGTTCCTTTTGCCTTTTCAGAGATTCCAGAGAGAGATTGCAGTCTAGCAACCGCAGATCCTGCAGCTGTAATGGTTCCAGCTCTGATCGTGAGCCATGAAAGGGGAGGCCTCATAGGACGGCTCCTGAGCAGGGGCAGGGAGAAGGCCCCCCAGAACCATCGACATAATTACAAGGTGAGCGCTCACAACCAGCACATACACCTCACGGGGGGCGGGAGCAGGGACAATTAGTAACAGGACTGAAAGCTTTGTTGGGGGGTCATGGGGTAGCTCTGTCAGATAATGATCTAAGGGACTGGGTTACGGGGTTAGCAGCTAGGGCTTGGCCTCCCATAGCTAGTGAGATGAGGTCTGCGCCAGGCGAGCGTCACGCTACGGTGGCGGTTCCAGACGCAGTTGAGCAGTCGGGTGCACCGCAGGAGGCTCCTAGGGTCTCGGTTGAGTCCCTGAGTGCTACGGCATTGTGCGCATTGGACAACCTAGGGGCGCATCTGACCCTAGAGGTCAAGGAGCATATATGGAGAAGGGAATTTATTGATATCTTCTCTCTCCTGCCAGTTTCACGGGCAATGGATTTTAGAGAGGGTAGCACAAGAGGTGAAGGGGGAGATAGAAGGCAGTCTTCAAGGCACGTCCCGCGTACGTTTGATAGCTGGCTGCAAGCCTTTTCTATCCTGGCCTGCGTCACCGGGAGAAGTTCCCTTCTCAGTGTTCTGCTCTCTTTGTGTATCTAGAGGAGGTCAGAAGCGCTTATTGGACGTACGTGGGAATGGCATGGCTGAAGTACGATGAGGACTTCCGCCAATGCATGGCGACCAGGCCGCATATGAGAAGGCGATCGCATATTGGCCTAACGTGATGACCCCTATGCGGGCTATGTCGTCCTTTCGGACCGGGGGGGGCCAGACCCCCTGCTCCCACAGCTGGTACAGGGCTCAATGTTTGCTACGCCTTCAATGAAGGCATTTGCAAATGCTCCCCCAATTGCCGGTTTAAGCACGCCTGCTCCAGTTGCGGCGGAGAACATGCAGAGGCGTGATGCGCGAGTCAGAGGGGGGCAGCCCGCATTAGCGAGCCATCAAAAAGGAAGCAGGACACCGGTGTTGCTGGACGCAACGCTCCCGTGGCTCGTACGCTGCGGTAAGGCGGGAGGCCGGGCGGCGGCAGCACGATTGCTGACCGAGGGGTTCCGATATGGCTTTGTCATTCCATGTGAAATGGAATTGACCGGCAGCTTTCCGGCTTGTTTAAAATCGACAGATGAGTACCCCGGAGTAGAGCGGGAAAACATTGAGATGGAAGTGAGCTTGGGTAGAATGTCAAGGCCATTCATGGTACCGCCAATAGAGAATTTGCATCTGTCACCACTGGGGGTGGTTCCAAAGAAAGAAATGGGCAAGTTTAGGCTCATTCACCACTTGTAGTACCCAGAGGGCGCTTCGGTGAATGACGGGATTGACAAGGATTTGTCATCTGTTTCGTATGCGTCTTTTGAAGCCACGGCGCAGTTAGTGCGGGATGCGGGAACGGGGGCGTTGATGGCAAAGGTCGATGTGGAATCGGCTTTTCGCCTTCTGCTGGTGCATCCATCCAGCCAATATCTGCTGGGATGTCAGTTTGGGGAGGAGTACTACGTGGACCTCTGCCTACCAATGGGATGCGCCATTTCATGCGCCTACTTCGAGACGTTTAGTACGTTTCTACAGTGGGTCACAAGGGTGGAGGTGGGTCATTCCAGTATGGTTCACTATCTGGATGACTTCATGTTCGTGGGCACGTAGGACGGCTGCGCCTGTCAGGAATTATTGGATGCTTTCCAAACAGTGGCGAGAATTTTTGGGGTTCCCCTGGCGGGTGAAAAACAGAAGGTCCGGTTACCCTTTTGACATTTTTGGGCATTCAGTTAGACCCGGTTAGGTTCGAGTGTAGCCTGCCGTTGGACAAGGTTATAGATTTGCGGTAGGAGTTGGAGGCGTTGCTAGGCGCCAGGAGGGTCTCTCTCAAGCGGCTACAGTCTCTCTTGGGGAAGTTAGCCTTTGCTTGTCGGATCCTACCCATGGGTAGGATTATCTGTAGACGGCTTTCCCTAGCCACGGTGGACGTAAAACGTCCGCATGACTTCATCAGTGTGTTGGCGGCTATGAGGGAGGAAATGCGCGTCTGGGTAATTCTCCTGGGCACGTTCAACGGGGTACGCTTATACACCCACGGGCAGTATCTAACAGGGATATCCAGCTGTTCACCGATGTGTCGGGAAGCGTAGGTTTGGGGGTTTTCTTCAACAGGAAGTGGGGCACGGCGCGGTGGCCTGCGGACTAGACGGAGACAGGTCTAACGGAGGACGCACTGTTTCGGGAACTCTTTGCCATAGTCGTAGCTGTTCAGGTATGGGGTTCAGGGCTGAGGGATCAGCAGTTGGTGTACCAGTCAGACAATATAGCGGTTGTGCATTCTATTAAAGGTGCCAAGGCAACAGCAGTGCCGGTTATACGTTTGGTTCGACAGTTGGTGTTGTGTTGTTTGCATTGGAACTTATGGTCCCGGGCCAGGCACATGTCCGGATCTCGTAGCGGTATTGATTATCCCCTGTCTCATTTCCAGTGGGAATGCTTCAGACTGCTGGCGCCTGGGGCGAAGCAACAGGGCGACAGCTTCCCGGAGGATGTTTGGGAGTATGGATCATATGAGGTAGCTCGACTCGTGAGGTACTCATTAGCGCCAAATACATGGGTGGCTTACAGGAATATCTGGCAGAGGTGGCAGGAACTGGTGGAGTTGGCCGGGGGTACTGACTGGGAAGAGAGGAGGACCAGGGTCCTGTTATATTTTTTGTTGCATTGTAAGAGCGAAGGGCTCTCAAAGGCCATAGTGGTGCGGCAGACAGCAGCTTTGGCATTTATGTTCAAGCTAGCCGGACAGCGGGACCTGACTAAGGTCTTTATCATCAAGCGGGTCATGTGTGGCATGTTCAAAGGCAGGCAGACCCAGGATAGGAGGCGACCTATAATGTTCTCGATATTGCTTTGCATATTGGATGTGCTGACGGAGGTGTGTTGCTCCCCTTACGAGACTTTGCTTTTCCGTACAGCCTTTGCCTTGGCCTTGTTCTGAGCATTTAGAGTCGTGGGGCTGGTTGCGGCTAGCAGGCGAGGTCCCAGGGGCCTGCAGCGGGTAGACGTTGGCTTACAGGAGGGCAGTGTGTCAATGTGGCTGAGGAGGTCCAAAACTGACCAGGAGGGAAAGGGGAGAGAGATTGTGTTGGGTAGGACAGGGACTGATTGTTGTCCTGTGGGGTGTATGACTAGTTTTCTGCAATTAAGACCGGATTATCCGGGGCCACTTTTAATACATAAGAATGGACTTGCGCTTTCTCGCTTCCAATTCTCCAAGGTGCTTAAAATCTGCTTGCACCACCTGGGTTTGGAAGTGGCAGATTTTGGTTCCCCCTCCTTCCGTATTGGGGCAGCCACAGTGGCAGATAGAGTTGGGCTGCCGGAGGAGGTGATCAGGAGAATTGGAAGGTGGGAATCTAGGCGTTGGCAGAGTTATGTAAGACCTTCAGCTGCTATCGGCTAACTGTGTCATATCTGTTACAGGCGCTGGAAGGCAACTTCCTGCACTGTTTAGTGGCGGGATGGGAAGTTACCCGGGCCAGGGGTATAATTAAAAAGGGGCTTGCCCCTTCCTCTTGGGCGGGTGTAAAAGTAGGTGGACCCATAGGCACGCAACCAGGGTCAAGAGGTTGCGGCCCCTGGTTGGGTTCCTCCCACTTGTTATACCATGTTGGTATATACTGTATATATGCTTGGTTTAATAAATTGGTTTGCCCATACTGGTCTTTCTCAGTGTCAGTTATTTTATGAATGCGCAGAATGGATCCTGCTGGGGTCATGTTAATACCAGTAACTTGGAGTAAATAATGAGTATCTCTGAACTGAGGTGAAATATGTATGACTTTTGATTAAGGGTGAAATATATACAGTATATGATCACAAAGCTTCCATCAATAATACAAACATGTTAAAATGTAATTGTTACCTCTGTGTAGTCAGATGGGGAGGGGCAGTGACATCAGCCCAGCCTGCTTTCAAGCTCACAGGAAGTCCATCACACAGGAAGAGCTAACCATGTCCCTGATAGACACAGGTAGGAGGAGAAAGGTGGCTCTGCTTGAGGGGAAAACCAACAGCTTAAATCTAAGATTTATTTAAGACTTTTATTTATTTTAAATTGTATTCTGTTTTTAAAAGTCTATGTGCAGGAAATAAATATATGAGCTTTACTTGTAAATGCTGTATAGCGGACCTTTAATAAAAAAATAAATAAAAAAAGAGTGAATAGAAGATTGGTGATTTTAGCTTATTTCTCTGTCTAAGCAAACAGGACAGGGAAAATGTGCTTTCTAGTCTATCCTGTTATTCACAGAACTGGTTTTGTTGAGTATACAGTGTAAGATGTAATAACATATAGAATGGCATTTGTATGGATTAAGAGTAATTATATAGTGTTATTATGAAAGCACTACTGTCTGGAAGAGAAACCTGCACTTTAATCCAGCATTACCCAGTATGCTCTGTAGTCTTAAGCACTACTCTACTCCTGCAGTATTGTGCTGCTGGATCATCCAGCAGAAAAGAGGTTAAGAATTTTTCTATAAGGCAATTGCTGAAATCAGTACTCAAGTGATTTCCAGTCCAGGACTTTAAAGTCACATGAAATGTTTTCTGTTTTTATTTTAAAATAAACTACCTAATTGTTTAGTTGCATATTAAAACATAATTTTAATTGCAAGCGCAAAACAGTCCCTGCATAGGTCTGCCCACTGTAGCTCATGCATACAATGGCCCTCATTCAATTGCGATTTGGCCAATTGAATAGGGGTCTAAATAAGCACATAGCATATTTTTTTTAAAGAAGTTTTTAGTTAGTGAAAACCTTGCTTTTGGATAAATGCTTACTGACTAAAAACTTATTTAAAAAAAATATGCTATGTGCTTATTTAGACCCTTATTCAATTGGCCAAATCGCAATTGAATGAAGGCCAATGTGTCTATAAGAGATGTGCTAGCCAATGACAGACTGTGTCTCGGCAGCATGTTACTGAAATGCTTTGGAACTATAGACACAATGAGCCTCATTCAATTGGGGCCCCGCAATTTGATTGCAGACAGACAAATGCCAGCGATTGAGTTGTGTGCTCCTGTTGCTCTATTTTTGCTATGCTATTCAATTGGTTGGGACCGCAAATTAGGGGCCTATCGCAAAAATCTGAAACCATTGCCATCGGACGTAGCATTTCAGGGCTTGTACATATGACGAGAGCAAGCCCGTAACTCCCGATGCAGAAACAGCCAATGGAAACAGAGATCATCATCATGACCAACCTCCAAGCCCGTAACTCGTAAGTAAAGGCTGTAGGACTTTGAAATCCAACCTTCATTTTTCAAAGTCCTACGGGCTTCAACCTCCAATCCCGTAGGACTTTGAAATCCAACCTCTATTTTTCAAAGTCCTACAGGCTTGGAGGTTGAAGCCCGCAAATACTTCACATTGATTGCCGTGATCAATATAACACGAAAACTGAACATGAAATAAAGTATTGGAGAATGTTGTGCTATTTATTCTAAGACCTAACATCACTTTCACTCAATAAAATAACAGTATTGCTTTTTTATTTGCTTTTAAAGTGCTCCGATTTGTCATTAAGCCCTGTGCAAGACCTCCTTGGTACCAGTAACTTGTGGTTAGATATTTGCCATTTGCAGGCTTGACAGAGTGGCTAGCGAGGGGGTATCGGAGCAATTGAATAGCAATTTGCGATTTTAGCCTTGTGGCAGTGAAAGATCAAAGGCTTGGAGGGCATTAACTTGCGATTTTTAAAATAGCTATAAATCGCAGCTCGGAGCCTGTAACTCGATCTGAGCTCGCAAACTTACGCCAACTGAATAGCGAAATAACTCGCTGGCTCCATTTCTGAGCCCGGATCTCCCGAAAGCCTCAATTGAATGAGGCTCATTGTATGCATGAGCTGCAGGGGGTGGAGAAAGTTAATAATAACTCCTATTGCTATATTATTCTATATACCACATTTGTCAGTATTAGAGGGCACATCAGATTTTCAGGATAACTTGTTTGTTTACAGGTGAGTCAATTAGTGGGCCAATCATTTTGAATTACTTGCCTGTTTTTAAACAGGAATAGCAGGTACATTTGGCCTAGTTCTGTTTTTCTCAGCTGCGGTCCTCGGAAAACCTCAACAGGTCAGGATTTACAGATCCGATTTACACTCCGCTTGAGTTCAGGTGTGAGATTAAGTCAATGACTAACACACCTAATTATAAAAAGTTGCACTGATAAAATGGTATAACATTCATCAGTTGGGTCCATAGAATAACATCACCATTTAATTAATTTAATTGTTAACCCAGCTTTTTACATTTTTAGTTTATAGATATACTCTATACTCCATACTCTAGCAAACTAACTTAAATTGTAGTTTCAGAATGTATGACATCTGCAAATCTATACAGAATACATACAGTATATCATTTTTCAGTGCTTTACAAATAATAACCTATTTAGTTTGAAAACCATTGAATATGCCAAAAATATTTCCCCCAGTGACATTAAATAGGGAGTGGTGTGATAGACAGACAGTGTAAAAACATGAAGGGGGTTTAAGAAAACAGCTTGTTTAGCTCTAGAGTTCAGTGGGTTGGGTTCATTTATGATGGGAGTCATTACATACTAATCTCTCTTGAGGTGTGCCGTAAAACTGTAATCCTATATGCTTAAATTGCTCTGTTAATAATCTGCTGCACTGAAAGAAGTGAGCATTACAGTTTCTGTTGTAAATTTCACATGGCATGTACCATTACATGTGATTCTATATCAGTAATGAGGGAAGCGATTGCTTAGAATAAATTAATAATATGGTTGCTGGGTGATTTCATTTTATATGATAGGTCATGGGGTATCTAATGAGAAACAAATTAGTTTAAAGGACTACTGTAGTTTATGGAAAAACTCACATGTATTTTACTGTCTAACAACTTTGCAGCTCACTTTATGGGAAACCAGAAATTTAGAAATAAAACAAATTAATAAATAAACTGTTCTAGTCCATGTGGGTGGCCTGATATGTATTAACTCCATGATTCCCATGATCAATATAACACAGAGATAAAAAAAAAAAACATTAAAAAATGTTTTTTTATTATTGCAGATTTGAGAGCTTGAGACTATTGTGCAATTAATTCTAATGCCTATCATTGCTTTCACAGTATTTTGTAGGTACAGTATTGTGTGTTTATTTGCTTTTGCAGGGTTATGAACAGGTGTTAAACCCACTTGCGAGTACTCTCTAGACTCATATGATTATTTGTTACATTTGCCATTTAACGTTTTGAAGGTAATTGGGGGCTTGTTGAATTGTTGTAATTGAATATGGATTTTGCGTCTTTAGCACTGGTAACATTTGAAACATCAACAGCCTTATTAGATTGAGATTCAGTAAATTTAAAAGGGCTCTATTTAAGCACACAGCATATTTTATTTGCAGAAGTTTTTAGTTAGTGAAGACCTTGCTTTTGGATAGAAGTTCACTGACTAAAAACTTCTGTAAAAAAAAATGCTGTGTGCTTATATAGAGCCCTTTTAAATGTACCGAATCACAAATTTAATAAGGCTGTGAATGAGTAGATAGGATTGAGTTACGTTTTTGACATCAGCAGGTATTTTGATAAAAAGGTACAGGGTTGTATGACCCTGTAATACTCTGTAGCGCTCCTCGGGTGGTCTAGTTCTTAGGGGATTCGTTATCAATACAATCTTTAGATTGCTCTCATTTGTCTCTGAATTAAGTTGGTGTATTCTCAAGTCCAATGTGATGGTTACAGCTAGGTGTGCTGCTTCTCTCTGACAGTTCACTGGTGTGTCTGTATGGTATGCAACAAAGAGAAGAGGGGTGGGGAGAGGTAGCGCACCAATTCCTTGTGCAAAATAACCAAGATATTGTATTCCCAAACGCTTGTTCACAGAGATCAGTAGGTAAAGCTCTCACCTTTTCTAACCTCAGTCTATGAGGTATATTATAGACTTCCCAACACTTGTTGGCTTGTAGGTTGGTACTTCTTTCCTCCGTGAACATCTTATCTCTTCCAATAGAGTGTGTGTATTAGGGTAATGTATATGTGTACTTTTCAGAGCATGGAGAATATTACAATACTATCAATACATAGTGGTGCCCAAATATAAATATTTTGGGCGAGCTTAATATATCTCCTTTGGAGTAATAGGTGTCTTTAATCAAAATACTATATAAAACATGGTTTCGATATAAATATTCAATTTAATCAATGCTTGTAAAAAATTTAAATATAATAAAATATGTTCAATAGCAAAAAATAAGAATAAAAATGGCAGATTATACAGTGTCTCTAATATTATAAAAAAAAAATAGATAAGAAAAATATCCAGTGGCTTTTTCAATGATCAAAAATACCTCAATGATATGAAATTCAGATGCAGAGTGTAAAGCTCAGTGCTTCTCTCTATGAGGCAAAAATCAGCAGGTATTTTGAGCCTGTAACTCGCAAATGGATTGTGAGTAGCTAAAAGTAGCCAATTAAATATGAGTAATTTTTATTTTTACATTTTTACAGTA
Organism: Discoglossus pictus; assembly: GCA_027410445.1. NCBI lineage: Eukaryota > Metazoa > Chordata > Amphibia > Anura > Alytidae > Discoglossus > Discoglossus pictus. The sequence continues at coordinate 283,072,742 of CM050163.1, forward strand.
ATTTATGTAATTGCGATTTGAACATTTAAATAGGGGCCTCAGTTTGGGCAATAAAAGTATCTGATTTGAGTGCTTGCTGAAAACCTGTAGACTGAGAAGGGCATGTTCTTGATCAAGTGAACAGTTGCAGGAGGGCAGTAGGGAGACTGTAGACAAATTTGTTATATCATTTGAACTTTTAGTGTTTTACACCTACGCAGTCCTGCAGCACAAGTTCAGAAGCAGGCAGATGGCAATTATAACTGCCAGCCTTTCCTCTCTCATACGTGTATCCTTCATGAAATTATCATGGCAGCCTCCAGGGTCCAGCAGAGTTATATATACAGGGTATACAAGTTACCAGTCTCTACTGCTGCTTGTCTCAGTAACTGCTGTGTAGTTTCTTGCTAGCGTGCAGTGGCTTGTTCAGGGGCTTTAACAGGCTCCTTCATCTTAAGCTGAATTCTATCCCTTGTGGGTTTGTGCCCTATTTCAGCCATGTTTCCAATGTTTACTAAAATGTATCTAGTGATACAAAAATAATAAACCAAAGCAAATCAAAGAAAATAATAGGCCTGCTTTAACTAATAAACAGATTTCTCAGTAACCACCTCTCATCCAGCTAAACCTAGGTGGAGAAAAAAAAGACAGTCAAATAGTTTCTAAAATCACTGGCATGTATAGCCTCCAGAGTTTGAGGTATCTACTCTGCAGCTGCAGGCTGCTGTCTCATTCTAGCTCCAGATCAGATACAACTGCAAACAATCAGTCCATAAGCAGACTCTCCCATACTCCAGGAGCTTAAATAAGGGCTGCCCAGATGCAGCTAATAAACTGAGCAGGAAACTTAACCCCTGCAGTCCTGCTTGGGGAAGAGCTATTTTGTAGAGTCTGTGGCTCACATAAACCCCTTGGATAACTCTGTCACTAATCCCCCTCCCCAGCTCAACACAATGGTATGTGAAACAACGCATCCATATTGCCATGTTCAGTTCCAGTTCTGTGGATGAATGTGAAGTTGAACGTTTGCAGAGACAGGAACCATCTTGCAACTCTGATGTACTTCTTCCTTGCTCTGCTTCAACCACTTCAGTGGAAAAATGAGTGGATTTTCTTCCTAGTAGGTAATATCTGAGGGTTTGTGTTGCCTATTTTATGCCCAGACATTCTTTTTCTACCACAGAGTAATTCTGTTCCCAGTAACTTTCGGCAAAGAAACTGCATAGGATGCTCTTCATGTCCCATGATCTGTGACTGCATCCAATCCCACACCAGATGCATCAATTTGCAAGATTAACTCTTTCTCAAAATCTGGGGCTATTAAAACTAGATCCTCGCAAAGTGCAATCTTTAAGTTTTTAAAAGCTTCCTCAACCACTTTGCTCCACTTCCATATTAGAAGCTCTAAGTTTTGTGCAATTGTTAAATGAATAGTGTTATAACTGATTTGGGGGACAGGATGGGACCCCCTGAACCCCACAAGTAACCCTGTTGGAACTCTTACACATCTGATTACTAACATCTGTTCAGGTTGTGGTTAGGGCATACTACCACATGACATACAGTATTTTGCCAAGCACCTTTAAATAGCACAAAAGTATCTTATAATGCTATAATGTTTACAATAGTGATCTAATTTAGTAGGATGATTTTGGTAAGTGTAGGAAGTTTAAAGAATGTATTTGCACTCAGTACTAAGATAGTTGATTTCCTCCTGGAAAGTTTGTTTTGTCAGAGAGGACACTGGGGGAGATGTGGGTTAATACATTAAGCAGAAATCTCTCATGCTGATGTAGAATTTGGAAAATTATAGGATGTGTGTGTCTAACAGCAAAACACAGGCCTGAAATCTCAAGTGAAATAACCAGATAACACCAAGCTCTACTTTATCCAGTAAGAAAACCAGCCCCCCTCACACAGGGAGGCAAATTAGGAGGGGGTATGGATGAAATTTTTTTGTCTTTGTTAAATAACTGTGTAAGAAGAATTAAGTGGCAAATTAGTTGGTCTCTACACTAAATTGAATGGTGTTGCTCATCTGATTTCTCTGCTGCTCCATGAATGATGTTCTGATCGGAATTGTTGGGAGCTCCGATGAATAAAGTCACAAACTGAAGATTGATCCAGTGAGGTAAAAGCAGGAAAATGAGGGTGCATGTGGCTCCTCATCTATGGGTCGTGACAGATGGCTTTTGATGAAAAATGGGTAATGAACTCTTGATAATACCCCACAATGCCTTTACTTGGGTTTTCATCAAAGGTTGTGACCAGTTCTGGATAGACTCCACTTTGCCTATCTCAGGGTTGACAATAATACTTCCACTTTTGAAAGATGTGTCTCCCGATCAGTGGTGTAGATGACTACTGTATATCATCTAAGTAAATTGTTGCATATTCGCAAAGAGAATATAATAGTTTATCCATGAGTATCTGAAAAGTTGCTTGAGCTCTATGTAGTCCAAATGGCAGAACTTTGTAAAGAATAGACAATCTGGAGTGGAAAATGCAGTTTTATCTTTTGTTGATTGTGTCAAAGTTATCCAATATCCCTTTATTAAATCCAGTGTAGAAGAATATTTCCAAACCAATCTATCAGTTCACCCATCCAGGCAATGTAATAGGGGTCAAAGTCTGACACTTAATTCAGTTTGAGAAAGCTAATGCATTATTTAACAGTTCCATCAGTATTTTGAGTCATATGACTGCACAACTCACTTTGGGATTATTCATTAATCTCCAGTTTCAGCATTTTTTTTTTTACTTCTACCTTTATTTGCTCTTTAAGCCTCGGGTATGCAATAGGGCTACATTTTTATCCTTATCCTTGGTTTAGTGGTAATGTCATAGTAAATGGAGGTAATAAGACATGGCTGTGTAGAGAAAACATCCTTATTTTGTTCCAACATCTTATGTAACATATAACACCCACATCTACTGCCTGCTCTCTCCAGGGTTGTAGCAGGTTTATGTGGTAGATCTGCTTGGGTTTTCACCACACTGGTTGTTTCACTTTATAAGCCACTTCTCCTAGGACCTCAATATTCTTATAGGGGCCTTGCCATCTAGCCAGAAGTTTGTATGTACTAGCACTAGCACTCTATCTCCAGGCTGAAATTCCCTTACTTGTGCACTGTGGGTATAATATGTTCACTGGTGTCTGCTTTCTCTGTATGGTCATACCAGTAGGCCAACTTGGGACATTCTTTCTCTCATATTTTCCACATAATTAAGGATATTATCACCTGTCACTGCTTGTTCCACCCATAATTCTTGCAGTATATCCAGAATCCCTCTTGGATGATAACCACAGATAAGTTGAAGTTAAGAGGCTTGAGGTACTACCCTGATGGCAAAAAGTAAATAAGGTAAAGGTAGTTGCCAGTTTTTCCTGCTTCATGCTATAACTTTTCTAAACATGTTCTCCAAGGTCCTATTAAGTTGTTCCACCAAACCATCCTTCTGTGGGTGGTAGAAAGAGTTTCTCAGAGATCTAATCTTTAGGAGCTTGGACTTGTCTTTCATTAATTAATACAAAGGGTTTTCCTTGGTCTGTTAGGATTTCCTTTGGTATTCCCACTCTTGAATTGTTTAGGAAATAACAAAGTATTTTTCAGAGATATCTGTCCCTGGCCAAATTATCAATATTTATATAGTGTGCACACCTTAGAGAAATAATACACCAACACAGAGTTCTGGTATAAAGCTTTCTCTCACCTAATTTTATTACTTCAGCCGTCATTTATATCGTTTTTAGTAATCAGATAAAAGTTACAATTAAGCAAAACATCAGGTTTATTCGGTAATTCAGTGGTTCTGAGGTGTCCGCTTTTATGAGACCTTGATCAGGTATTGGGTTAATGCATTAAGGAGTCTCTAGGTGTCATCCCACAGGGGGATGAGTCTTTCTCTCATTGGTCAGAAGTTTAGGACAAAGGAAAGATGGCGTTCTCCTCCTTGTGCTCAGGGTGTGGTAAGACTCGTCATCCTTAACAGACCGGAAATAGTGCTGCCTACATCTGGTATGCAGGGAAGTGACAAATCCTCCATTTTAGAGTCTCCCAATGATTCAGCATTTATTAGTGAAACTTGGTTATACGATAATACTGCAAAGATAAGATATATAAGTAGGTGCACGAATACAGTTATGCATTTTGTACTGATCCTAATCCATAACAGAATGAACTTGTAGGAGATTTTTTTAGCAACATTCATTGCTCAGTGGTATTGCTTCTGAATATCTTGTGGCATAGTCCAGTATCACTAATATAAACTGGTCCTCTGCCTGATTTTTCTAGAAGTCCCAAAAGATCCATAGCTATCCTCTCAAAAGGCACCTCAGTTATTGTTAATGGTACCAACTGGACTCGCAATTCTGGTTGAGATGCAGTCATCTGAGATTCAGGAAAGAGTGCTCAATACTCAGACACTTCAGCATATATACCTGGCCAGTTACCTTCACCAGTTAAATGAGGGGCAATGATACTGGCCAAGTGGCTTTGAGGCTAAGTTTCCCTGGTGACTATTCTTTCAAACGTCAGTATGTGTGCTTCCACATCACCTTTACTAGTCAGTTTCTGTAGGAAGAGGTGTTTGCAGGCGTTTAGTGCTGCAGCTGGGCCAAAAGTAATTGGTTTGTTTCCCTCTGAAGCCTTCCATCTTCTGAGGCTTGGGACTGTTGTGCTGCCAAGGCGTGCATCATATGGATTCTCTCCGCTGCTGATTGTGTCAGCAACTGCTTTGTAATGTCCTGTTGGCGTGCAGTGGCTTGTTCCAGGGGTTTAACAAGTTCCTTCATCTTAAACCCAGTTCTATCACCACATGTGACAAGTTACCAGTCTCCTCTGGGTTTGTGCAGTTTGATGGAGGAATACAATACAAGAGGATGTATATATGTTTCCAAGTTTTACTAAAAGTTAGCCATTGATAGAAAAATATTAAAACAAAATAAACCATAGAAAATAATATGCCTAGCTTCCACTGAAGAACTTTCTTAACAAAAAAAATATTATTTACTAACCCGCTTCATGGCTTTATGACTTTTTCTTATAAATTAAACTCACTCTGACCTGTCCATTACAGAACACTGAATTCCCATGTTATTTAATAACGTTAAAAGAATATGTTTTGCATAGTTGATATTTTTGCATAAAAATGAAGTATGGAAAACTTATTTTGTCTCTGTGCGTAAGCAGCTTTAGAAAATTGGAGGACCTTCACTTCTGACAGTCATCAAAATCTTCACAGCAGGGTGTGGTGGGGGCAGTCAATCACATTTAAAAGAGAAAAAATGCAAATGATTTGCCACGTTGCTCAGTGCAAAGTGAATCCTTTATTTCTTCTCATCCACTGTTCTGCAGGTTTGCTATTTGCTTTTGCCAGGGCACACCAAATTCATGTACTATACATAATTCCAACATTGTAATTCTATTGGAGTTTAGTCCCATTTTCCCCATTACTATGTAGTGGAGTATAGAGGGTGATGAGTCTTTCACAATCTCTATTTCAACTTTTTGTGCCCTAGTTTAATCAAAAGTTTGAAAAAGCCCCTATTTACAACATAACCAACATTTCTGAATTGCTTTGTTCCCTTTGATTACTGTATTTAGTCCATTTTATAGCTGTGCCAAGGCACGTGACCTGCTGCATGGTCCTAGTTGAAGGTCTGTGAGTAAGACTCCTGTCATTTGGTCTAAATATTAAATGACCACTGGTGTCCAAGAAAAAAAATAACACTTGTGAAGTATATACTGAACTAATAATATTAGCAGCTGTGTAAGTCATGGGTATAAAAATATGTTTTGGGCAAAAAATCGGAATTTTTTTTGTTTCAATAATTTTTTTATTAAAGACAATCACAGATGTTATGTCAACAATTCAGAATACAAGTCAAAGCAGATGAAAGTGTATTGTTACATGCATCCTTTTCAAGTAAGATTCCAGTCTGTGATATACAAAGAATAAAGTCAATGTTAACCCAGCAATCTAGCGTTTGTCTATTTTTTTTCTCTCTCTTCCTATGTATAAGATTTCCAACTGTGAATACACACGCTAGCTTTAGTTTCAATATTTTTTTTTATTATCATACAATGATCCCATTTGAGCTTGTAGCACCCAGATTGCTCAGTGTAACATACTAATACTCCTCTGCAAGTATCTCTTCTTATATTTGTACCTATAGTTTAACTTTCTTGAATTTTATATTGCTTCTCTCGTTCCTTTAACTAATCGCTTGTTACACTGCCCACACCATGGCCCTTGTGTAAACCTTCCTATCTAACTAGATTTACCAGTTTATAAATCAACAATGAGGAGAATTATATCCCATTAGTAGTTCTATAAGTTGGAGTACATTTAGAATCATTTATGATATTGAAGGTCTAGGGAAGAGAGGAGAAAACAAACAACTAAAAATCAAACAATTATCCATTCCAAATCCCAAAGACAGTCCACAGATCTTTTGACTAGTGCGTACCTACCTGCCCCATTTCAGGGCATGATGCAGTCAGCCATCCAGCCCACATCAGGTATTCCCTTTGTTCCCCCGTCTCAACCAGTAAGGGCCATATTCCTGCTCAGATATATGGGTTTATACTTAGTTGGGGGAGCATTTAAAAAGGCATATAACATGCTTAGCGTTCCTTTAGTTAAAGGTGCTTTGATACACATAGTGGACAACCAGCTAGCCTTAGGATAGCCCCACTTCCCAATCAGTGCATTGACCCGATGTTTGACTTTGCAAAAATTGTAGTGTTCCCTTAAAGGGATGTCAAATCTGGTCCTGAGCTGTTCAAAATGTATAATTTGGTCGTTGTCTACCCACGTCCCTAGTTTGTCCAACTTGTGTATCGCCCACCAGTTTCTCGAGGTCTCGCCCAATTGTCCCAAATCATGGGATGGGTAAGAGTGGGAGTTAGACCTGTTGTTTTATTCACTAAATTTTGTTTATTGTCGATCCAATTTCAAATGGTGAGTGAGTGTTTAATAATAAAATCAGAATTTGTGAAGACTCATCTTATAAGTAGAGGTATCCATTTTGTATTTGTTTCATTATTTCCTGGGAGCTGAATTATGAGGGTGTGATTTTTTTTAGCTATCAGCAGAGGGAGGGTGGGAAGTTTGTAAGATAAATGGATAAGTTTACATTTACATCACACCCCTTCCCCATCACAGACAGTAAACATACACATACACACAGACAGTAAACATACACATACATACACAACTTCCACCTATGAATAATGGATGCTTTCTGGGTCTACCATTTATTTTTTATAATTAAAAACATACTTTATGATTTTTTTTCCCGACTAAATATGCTCTAAAACAGGAGAGATTAGGACAAGGTGAGGGTCTTGCTCCTTTAAATGACCACTGAAGTATCATACTTACAGAACTCACTTTTCAAAAACTGGATAATGTACAAAACATTGTTTAAATAAATAATTACCATGCTTAATTTTCTAACTATTTTGTTCAATTTAGTTTTAAAGACGATGGATATTTTGACTTTCTTCCTGAAAGGAGGGGAAGGAATCATGTATTCAGATAAGATCTCTGTTCAGTTCAGTTTGAAAACTGTCTATTTAAATAGCACTCTTATTCTTGAAAAATATTTTATATTCAGGTTTTACATAGCTGCTAATGTTGTTAGTTTGTTACATACTTCACTTGTGTGCAGTTTTTACCAAACTAAAATGCCCCTTTAAGTATAAAAAGAGAGATTTAATGTAACCATAACAAATTGATGATTACTGGTTTAGGTTCTTAATCTCATTTGTTTTGCAATAATCTTGTTAATTCTGGCTGATATATATCTATATATATATATATGGTTGTTTGCGGTTGTGCTTAAATTAGGCTATAGATTTTAAAGCAGTGATTTAATTTATATGGAATGTGCAAAATAGAGAAACTTGGAAAAAAATCAAATTGTAACATGCAAGTAACATTCCTTCTAGGAAATTCATTAAAAGGAGATGCTTGGATTTGGGATGCTGTTTAACATGTCTACTACATTGTGGTACAGTTTAAAGGGATTTTTCAGCTCTCATGGGCATAGAGTGTTTCGCCATGCTGACAAAGTGTGTTACGTACTCTAAGGTTTTAAAATCACTTATATTAATTACATTCCAGTGAGTAGAATTCAGCCTTGCTGTCATAACCACATATTTTTCTTTAAACTATGATGCAGGCTGCCGAGTTTCACATAGCATGGAGTTTTCATTTTGTAGAGATCGCAGTTAGAGTTAAATATGGCAGTCTGCACCACAGTTTACTGAAAAACAAATGAGCTTCTGTCTGGGTTGGCTGAATTTTTACTAACAAAATGTTTTTTAACTTGTTTTGAATAAATGACTATATGAGCTTTCAAAAACACGCTCCATCCTTTTCAAACATATTTTGATGTATTAAAAAGACACAAGTAAAACCAGCATTGTGTTAGAGCCTAACATTATAGTATTTACCTAGTCTGGTGTAGATCTATAATATAATTACATACAAGATTGCAAAATTATGTGTCGAAAAGATAAAAAGTAACATAATATTAGAGTACAAATAACTGAAGTGTTTATTGTTTGTATTCTTAAATATCCAAACTATTTCAAGAAGCACACCATTGTTATTAGCATACTAACAAACAAGGCTTTCCCAGTTGTCTTATACAGTGATGTATTTATTCAAAGGCCAACTAGGAGCTGTACATTTTAAGTGACAGCATACAATGAACCATTACTGTGCTGTCACAATCCACAATTTGGGCTATGGTGGTACTCCCCGGACCTCACAAGCAAAAGTCCTTCAGGGCCTGTCACGAACCCCAGGACACTTGGACTTTTGCATCTGGCCACGGGACACTGATGGACATTAGCCACCTAGCCAGTTGAATTAAAGGGATATTAAGGACCTTGTGAAATACTTTAACACTTGTTGATTTGTTGTGTTGTGTGATTTTTTTCCAAGAAGCTGTGAAACGTGTGTTTTTCTAAGGGTGTGGCCCACAGCAGATTGTGGCAAAGCCTGTATAAAATTATGTACCAAAAAAAAATAAAGTTTATGCTCTGATTGGGACACATATGCACAGTGTGTTTCATTTAGAGAAAATATTGTTATTATTTTTGCTGGGCTATAATCACTTTGTATCCTGAACCTCTGCTGCTCTACTATGAGAAGGGGATAAATGAGCTGGATAGGATTTGTGGGTTGGATTGGTCTCCCTGGCCTTTTCAAGCCCACTAAAGAGCAGATTGTACCGGTTATGCTGACCCTGTGATCCTGATGCTCCTGCTGATGTTGCTGATATGACAGCTGGACACCAAGAAGACCTCCCCCTTACTATCCTGAGGGAGAATTTTTGAAGCTGAAGGCAGGAGTTTTTGGGGTAAAGCAGGCCCCCCTCCCCTGGGTTGTGACATGTGCCTTTTCTGACTTTCTGAAAGTTGAGACAGACGATAACAGGGAAGAGAAAACAGAAAAAGGGAGTGACAGACCAAGAGCAAGAGAAGGCAAAGTAAGTTGAATGGGCAGAGTGTGGTGGAGCAAATCCGCACTAGACATGTGTTGCATTAAATATAAATACACGTTTCATGACTAAACCATCTAACCTTCATTCTGTAATCTCTCGCACTAACACTCATTTCACAGTCCCCATCCTTCTCACGTCCTCTCACTCTTCACCTTTCCCCCTTTGCACTAATAATAAAATCTTCTTTCCTCATAATAATAAAATCTTCTTCCCTCATAACCTCCCTCCTTCCACATCTCTTACTGTCCCCAGTTTTCTCCCCTCATTTTCCTCTCACCTCCTCTGTATACATTTTTCATACCCTAACCTCTATTTTTCTCCTTTACATGCCACCCTCACTCCACCCTTATCTCCCCAATTTACAAATATTAGCTCTCTTTTGACTTCTATTTGACCACTAACTTTTTTCTATCCGCGCATTACTCTCCTCTCCACAATAAAATCTTCTTTCCTCATAATAATAAAATCTTCTTCCCTCATAACCTCCCTCCTTCCACATCTCTTACTGTCCCCAGTTTTCTCTGATTATTTTCCTCTCACCTCCTCTGTATACATTTTTCATACCCTAACCTCTATTTTTCTCCTTGACATGCCACCCTCACTCCACCCTTATCTCCCCAATTTACAAATATTAGCTCTCTTTTGACTTCTATTTGACCACTAACTTTTTTCTATCCGCGCATTACTCTCCTCTCCACAATAAAATCTTCTTTCCTCATAATAGTAAAATTTTCAACCCTCGTAACCTCCCTCCTTCCACATCTCTTACTGTCCCCAGTTTTCTCTGATTATTTTCCTCTCACCTCCTCTGTATACATTTTTCATACCCTAACCTCTATATTTCTCCTTTACACGCCACCCTTTCTCCATCCACCCTTATCTCCCCAATTTCCATATATCAGCTCTCTTTTGACTTCTATTTGACCACTAACATTTTTCTATCCGTGCATCACTCTCCTCTCCACAATTTCATTTCTTGTGTCTTCATACTTTAATCTCCTTCCATTTCCTATTTCTAAACCTTCTCTTGTTGAATCTTCTCACCAATCTCTCATCTCCTTATTATTTTTTATTTCTAAATGTACAGTAAGTCCAAGTATCATATTATGTCTGGAAATTTACTGCAGGTAGGAAAAGGAGTAGGAGTGAAACATTCTGTCTGTTTATCCTCCCTAAAGTTCTATTTTTGTGAATTAACCCATTCTCTCTTCTCTATGCTTAGCAATTTACAGTGTCAGGTTTGGCTTCTCATCCCATATCCTCTTTAACAATGCAATAACCATTCATAAACAAACTAAATGTTGTATGTTATATTTTGGAGCAACTTCAAGAAAATACAGGATATTTTTTAAACAATTAAGAGGGTTTGGGAAGTTAAATAAAACGGTCCAGTTTTTTTTTAGGACACAGACAAGAAATGTTTCTTTAGGCACTCGTGGAGGTTTGGTGTGTAAATATTCCTGTCTTCTAGCAGCCCAAGAGAGCACAGAATGTGTGAGTCACTGTGGTAAGGAAGGTAACGCGAGTGTGTGCCCTTTGCAAATAAGTGGTGGCATCACAGAAGCGCTCGTGTGTTTTCAAAATGTAAACACCTAGCTGGATAAACACATAGGGCTACATGTCCTAAACATAGTTTCCCACACACTTATCATTTTATACTGGGGAGAGTAGGAAAGGGAAAAATCTGTCTTCAAAGGAGGAGACAGGCGGTGGAAATAGTGATGGGAAGATTTGCAGGACGGAAACGGATGTTCTTGAGCTGGTGGGGCAGAGGAAAATAAAAAGAAGGGCAAAAACAACGTGTGAAAACCTTATGAATGAATGGGAGTTGAACTCAAACGACCGACTGGGTGCAGGGCGGTGCAAAATGAGCACAGCTACGGCAGAAGGGGAAGTTAATAGTCTTAAAGGGACACTACAGAACCATATTTATAACATGCTCTTATGAAGAACATGACTTTATTTTTTAGCTACTATAAGATGCATCTAGTAGAACAAAATGCCTCAGCCTAATTAGATAATGTTAAAGGGACACCTCTTCAGGTAATTTGTTTTGTTTTATAAATATGTTTTAAAGGGCCACTGTAAATAATCAAAACATTCACATGTTTGTGCAGAATGCAATAAGCTAACAACATTAGCTATGTAAGTCATGGGCAAGAAAAATATTCTCTGAGAAATTCTTCATTTTAGCAGACTTTTCATGGAAGCTGCCATGATAGTCTTACCTTCTTCTCCAGGCACAAAGGGTCAGGGCAAGCAAGGCTTGCAAGTATACTTGCGAGATGCTTCTACTGAGCCTGGGAAGAAGGGGGGCGGTGTCCTGTGTGATATAATTTCTAAATCCTCCAATCAGTTAACAACTCCTCTATCTGCCTCCATATGTAGTCTTTATACTGTTGAATAGAAAAATAACCAGTCGTTACACATATCCACTCAGTTTTCAGGACAACAGGAAGTCGCAGACAAGGCATCATTCAGTGTCCACTAGAATAAAATATTTAAATAAAAAAAAGGTTATACTCACAATGATTTTGTTGTAATGTTGTTAATGTTTTACAAACTTCACAAACATTTGAATTTATTCTCAATCAAAAGTGCTCCTTTACCCTTCTCCCTCCCTCCCTCTCCCTCCCCTTCTCTCTCTCTCCATCCAATATCTTTCACCCCCTTCTCACTCTCCCCCTCTTCTCTCCCATTTATCTTCCTTCCTTTTCACTCTCCCTTATCACTTTCTTCTTCTCTAGCCTCTTCTCTCTTGCTCCATTCTCTCTCCCTCCCCCTTCTCTCCCTCTCCCCATCTCTCTCCCCCTCCCCATTTCTCTCCCCCTTATCTCTCTCTTCCTCTTTTCTCTCTCTCCTCCTTCTCTCCCTCTCTTCCCCTTCTCCCTCCTCCCACCCTTGTCCTCCCCCACACTTCTCTCTCACCTGTGTGCTCCCAGGTATGGCGGCTCCTCCTCTCAGGTCAGAAGAGGCAGATGGGGGAGAAGCCCCCCTCCCCCAATTTTGGAAGACAAACTGAGGAGGGAAATGTATAACTGGCAACTTGGGAGCCTGTTCCTTAAAACACAATTCATTGAGGCTAGAGTTTGTTCTGACAACTATTACGTGTGCATGTGATTACATATATACACTATGTCAGATTGTGTCATATACATTTACAGATCAAAGTATCACTGTGTAAAGACATTTCTGTGGATGTATACACACAGGCACAGTCTGGTGGCACTGCATCCACATTTTCATGCAGCCTGCTTTACAGTTCATGATAGCACAGTTTTTATTTTAAACCTTTGCTCATTTCAAGGGACATGGAAGGTTTCTGGATTTCAAACAATTTGTACCTGTTTGGGTCAGCACTCTGCAGCACATGAATATACAGACTATGAAATGCTTGTATGTTTCAAATTAGCGAATCACTGACCTCTCTATACGCCACCTGTCCATGACAAAAAAGCCCCTGCCTTAGGCCCTCATTCAATTACAATTTGGCCAATTGAATAGGGCTCTAAATAAGCACATAGCATATTTTTTTAAAATAAGTTTTTAGTTAGTGAAAACCTTGCTTTTGGATAGATGTGTACTAACTAAAAACTTCTTTAAAAAATATGTTATGTGCTTATTTAGAGCCCTATTCAATTGGCCAAATCGCAATTGAATGAGGGCCTTAGAGCAGGGAGATATTACACAGTAATACTTCATAACTTCATGTATCTCATGCTTTTAAAGGGTGCTTGTTTGTTCTATTATTAATGTATCCCTTTCACATACTAAATAGGTTTGGCTGGAAGTGAGCTTAATGTAGAGTATGGTTAAATAAAGCATTTTATAAGAAAAGTGGGTGATCTGAAGCCCAATCATTAAAGGGACAAGGAACATTTCTGGAGATGCCCTTGCTGCAAAAATAAGTATAGAACATTTCAGTTGTTTCAATATTGTAAATGTCTTGTTAAGCACAAATTATATTTGATCTTAGTAAAACAATAATCTAAAATAGAAACCTCACTTTTTTTTCGTGGGATCCTCTCGTCTCTGTGGGGGTTTCATAGATACAGCAACTGGTTCAGCCCAGACCACTTCTGATTATAGAGCGTAACATATATTTTTTTGTAGTAAGATTTCCCATATTAAATATGCTTTTTGTTAATTACAATACACTTCATTGTTGCCTTTCCTTCAGACATGTAGTTTACTGTACTGACCTGATCTGCCATAAGTACTGGCATAAAGAACCTCTGCATATGTACACACAATAGTTTTCTTCCATGTTTCTGAGATTTTTTTAGTTTATTTGAAACCAGAAGTAGGTAAAAACACCCCATGTTTTTTTTGTATTAAAACTTAGTAAATGTTATTTTGAGTTTGTTTCCCCACCCACACTGGTTAATCCGTGTCTCAATCACTCCCTCTGCTGGAATGTGGTTTTGTGTAGACATCACTACAGTATGAATGCATTATAAATAAAATAAGTCTGTATGTGTATAGAATGACTCTATGTAATGTTGGACACGGAGGGTGGCCCAGGCTCCCTGGGTAGCCGGGAGTGTCCTATGAGCTGGCGGAGCCTGGACGCGCTTCCTCCTTACGCCAGGGGGCCTTCAGAGTGACGTAGGGGGCGGGCGCGTCATGTTTCGCACCATTGTGCCTCACTCCGCAGCCCTCCAGCGTGGTGATCCCCACCCTCACTCCCAGGTTGTTAAGGGTTGGAAAGTTCTATGTTTTGCTGTTGTTGTTTCTGTAAAAAAAAAGAAATATATAAAAAAAAAAAGATGAAAGAGCATGTATTCGGAAGGGTAATGTAATGCTCTTGGTTCAGAATCGGTATTGTATGTTATTGTTATGTAAATCCTTGGGGGGGTTGTATCTTATTTATGTTTGTTTTGTAATAAAGATTTAATAATATGTGTTGGTGTTGGCGCAGCGGTGGATGGGGGAGTTGCCCGGCTCAGTAGGTAACAAAAGGGGTCATGCCCCTATGTAAGGGGTGTAGTACAGTGGCGAGTAGGTGGGCCCCATGGACGCGGGTCTAAGTGCAGGAGGTTACTTCTACCTCCCTTCCCCTCCCCTTCTCTCTCCATCCCCTCTCGCTCACCTCCTTCCCACTCTCCTTCTCTTTGCTCCTATATCGTCTCCCTCCCTCCCATTTCTCTTTCTCTCTCTCTCCCTTTCTCTCTTCCTCTTGCCTTTCCCCTTCTCTCTTCCTTCCCCTCCTCTTTACCTCTCTTCCCCTCTCCTTTTTCTCTCACCTCTTCTCTCTCTCGCTCCATTCTCTCTCCCCTTCTCTCTCTCTCGCTCCATTCTCTCTCCCCTTCTTTCTCCCTACCCCTACTCTCTCTCTCTTCTTCTCTCTTCCTCCCCCTTCTCATTATCTCCCCCTTTTCTCTCCCCCTTATCTCTATTTCTCCATAGGTGGGCCCCGTGGATGCGGGTCCAGGGGCAGGAGGTTACTTCCGCTGGGCGCGCTCCTCCCTCTTCATGAGATAATATGTAAATTGTTAGTCAATAAAGCTGTGGCCCGTTGTTTTCCCCATACTGTTGTCTGCCTTGTTATTGTAGTGGGTTATTCTGTTTTTAAGGTTATTCTGCCAATGGATCCTGCGGGGGTCATGTGTGTGTCTGATATAAGCCGCATGTGTTAGATTAGAGAAAGGGAAATACAGAGAAACGTACATATACATTTAAAAAGGAAATGGAACACAAATTGTTTTTTTATTTTTTTCTCAAGCATTTAAAAGAACATGTTTAAATCATTACAAAAGTGTAACATATTAAGCAAATTCTGTTAAAATTCTATGAAATACAGAGAGGATACTTTAGTCTGTAGATCGTATTGGCTGATAAAATAAGTCAAAAATCGAAAAAAAGATTTTTAAGCTCTGACACCTTTATTAAAAAAAAGTAAACACAATTTGACACATTATCAAATACACTCTTTTTGATTCAACAAAGAAAAAAAATGTCATGGCCATTTAAAATGGACAGATTCAAATAGGAAGGAACAAGCCCAAAACATGTGTTGTTTTTGTCAGTAGAAACAAAAATATATATGATTTTGTGTTAATTTAGATGGCAGACAGTCATGATAATAAATAAAGTATTCAATATAAGATTCATACATTCATATTGTTTCTTAGAGAAGATGGATATTATGCTGTGACATCAATTAAATTCAACTTGCGTCATTAAATTTATTACATAGACATTCTGCCAGTTGTTATATTAAAGTGACACTGTGACCCCAACAAGTAGGTTCCATCTTAAGAGCACTGAAAATAATTTGTATTAGCATTTTTCTACAGTAAATTATTATTGAGATACTTAGCATTGTCTGTGCTGTTCATTATACTAATGTGTGGGAGGAGTATCTAAAGAAAAGACAAGATTGGGTGAACATGGTTTCTGTGATGGCAAAAACAAATAGTCAGCATCTCAAAAACATTAATTATTATTTAGGAGCAACTTATTTGCATGATAATGTCACACAAACAATTCTGAATATCCCACGAAGCTTTTAGAAAAAAATGGCTAAAGCAATATATTGTCAGTTTTTCATGCTCTTTAAGGAGTACTTACACAACTTGCTGCTATTACAACTGGAGAGAAGTTATTCTGACGGGGGTCTTTTTCTCTGGCATTGTGTAACGTGATATTCTTAAACCTGTGAATACTCTCGTTAGAACACTAGAAGAGAAGTAATCAGCATCATAGCGATGTACTGTGTACCAAACTCTCACACAATGGCAGTAAATTACATTTTACAACTTAATATTAATACTACAGTTTAAGAAAAGAAAATCACTGGTTTGTCAAGTATACACTAAACTAACAATATTAGCAGATGTGTAAGCCATGGGAATAAAGTATTTTGGGGGAAATCTGAATTTTTGAAGACTGTTTATGAGTGCGGAAATCCATATTGTATTTGTTACATCACTTCCTCAGAGCTGAATCATTATGGTGTATGATGTAAATGCCCCTCTCACACACAAATACAACGCCCACCTAATTATCATGGATTCCCCCAGAGCCAAATAGAGGCTTCAAAAATTATTTATTTTTCTAATTAAAAAAATACATTTACAACTTTTTTCTGCTTAATTATGCTCTGAGTTTTTAAACAAATATATATTCTTTTCATTGTACGGTGAAGCAGCCACTATGCCACACCCTGTCTGAGCTAGGCTTAGACACCCAAGTGATTAAAGCCAGTTTGGGAGGAGGGTGTAACAGTGTTACAGGATTTTTTTGTTTGCTTCCACAATAATTGTTACATTTATGAAAAGTCAATGGAAAAAAAGAAAATCAAACAAAAAGAAAATATACGCGCACCACAAAAAAATTACAAATACTCACCTATTTATCATGGTTTCCCCAGGGCTCAGCAGAGGTATAAACAAGTTTTCTAAATTAAAACCATTATGCAGTGGTTCTTTAAGTATTTAGTTACAGTAGGTAAAGTGCAAAATTCTTTAAAATACATTTATTTAAAAAAATTATATTTGATTATCAAAAATAAAAAATGTGGGATAAATGTGGTAAAAGTTAACAAAAATGTCTTTTAATCTCTAGTCCAAACTAACTGCAAAGCTAACAAGTTTTGCCCTGTATTTGTGTGTCCATTTCTCACATAATCTAAATAGCACAATGGAGCAAAATCTCATTACCCACGTGCCATTTAGACCTGTGTCTTGCCACCTTCCAATGCCCATGACGACCACCTTTTGCATCCAGAACTTTTTTAGCAGGGTGATACTACATGTGTTACGTTCACACTCCCACAGACTTACTCTACTTCTTCACACTGGCTGCAGAGGATGAGGTTTACCTCTCCCCTCACTACCTTCTCCTTAGGGACCATTCCTTTACATCTTGTCCTTTTCATTTTTACCTACCTTACCTTTGGTCCTCAATAATCTTTTCAGTCTCTCAACTACAACATTTCCATTCTCCTTCAAGAAAGCTAGATTACACTGATTTCAAGGAAGCCCTCCCTCATTCTTTCATCCCTTTCTATCACCACATGTTTCTACTGTCCTTACCCTCTTAGCTATTGGAACAGCTAGTCTATGCCTGTCTTACTAACTTCTTAAACAGTTCCTTGCTTAATCCACTATAATCTGGTTTCCATTCCAAAAACTCAACCAAGACTGCTCTCACCAAGGTAATGTATAAACAAGAGACTACTGAGTCCAGGGGATCCTTCTCCTTATTAATAATTCTTGACCTCTCTGCTGCCTTCAAAACAAATGACCAGCCACTCCACCTGCGGACATTTCTATCACTCGTCTACCGTAGCTTAGCCCTCTCATGTTACACGGTTACACCCTCCTCCCAGACTGGCTTTAATAGTTTGTGTGTCTAAGCCTAGCTCAGACAGGGTGTGGTACATAGTGGTATGTGCTGCTTGGGCAGGAGTTAAAGGACAAACTGCACAATGGAAAAAATATTTCTTTGAAAACTTTGAGTCTGAGCATAATATGGCAGATGTATTGCAAATACATCCTAATGGACCCTCCACTAAACCACCTTACCCTACTCTAGTCAGATTTATCTGCTTCAAGCAACGCTCAACATCTACTGGCCCCCTGCAAGTCCCTAAACTGGCTCCCCTATTTCTTCAGAAAAATGCCCTCAGAAACTCCACATTTCTCTACATCACAACTCTTGGCTTCATATACTCTCCAAACCTTCCTTTCTGCAGTGCCCATGATTTGCACCTCTCGTCCTCACATGCTCGCGTGAAGGACTTCTCAAGACGAGCCACATTTTTCGGAATTATCTACCTTGCTCAATAAGACTCTGTCCCAGTCTTCAAATGTTCCCTGAAAATCCACCTGTTGAGAGTAGCATACCACCTTAACTCTAGCACCTTTCTAGTTTGCATACCTCTCCCTCATCATGCT
Organism: Discoglossus pictus; assembly: GCA_027410445.1. NCBI lineage: Eukaryota > Metazoa > Chordata > Amphibia > Anura > Alytidae > Discoglossus > Discoglossus pictus. The sequence goes on from CM050163.1 coordinate 283,091,147, forward strand.
TGAGCATTTATCCAGAAGTCCCCTATTCTCATGGTTCTTAAATGTTTGTTTACATTAAAAAGGCTTTATAAAATTAGTTTTTGTCTGGTGGTTCCACCACTTACCCTTTTAGGTGTATATGCTGTAGATTAGAGTTTTTCAACTTTTATGGCACCAATAACTGGCTGGTTATCATGTGATGATTATTTTCATCAGCTTTGAGACCCCAACTATTACAGAACAGCTTTCAATAAACCATTACTGTGCACAGTGACATGTTTAAGGCATTAGGCCCTCCTAAGTATGACTCGATTCACTCATACTTCTCAGCTCATCCCTGGTTTTACTCTTTCTGTGGCTCCAGTCATATGGGCTGCTGTTGAGATAAACTGCTGTAAATAAATGCATCAATAGCACTCCTGTAAAACAATGTGGAGTATGTTATAGGAAATCTGATCAATACATGCACACAGCAAAATAACTAATCCCTAGTGTGTTATTTTTATTTCAGAATATTTACACCTGGTGTACACCAGTTAAATGTTTCCAGAGCAATGTAATGTAGCCCTAAATGAATTACAAAATACTGTTTATCCGCAAAATTACTGCAAATAAATATCTAGTATTCTGTTTATATTTATTTTGGTGATTCTATAAGGAAAAATAAATACAATATAGATTTACTATCCACAAATACCTCAAGTAGGCTGTCTGACATAGACATCAGACAATATACACCAAAAAGACCCAGAATGTAACAAATTATAAAATTCCTCAATATTCCTGAATATTAAAAATCAATAAAAAAATTGAATAATACTGAAAGGGAATTGTGGAATTTAAAATAAAAAAAGGTTAAAAAGTAGCTGAGACTGTACCATATGTATTTTTATTAACATCAGTGTTCTAGCCTATAATGTATTTTTTTTTTTTGTTTTTTTTTTGGCGTTGTTCAATCATTTCATTCTCTCCATGACCTCATGGACCATAAGACAGCCGGCACATCTTTATGTCCATGGTCATACTGATCCACTTGGTATTCATGGCAGAGATACTGGAGTGGGTTGCCAGTTCCTTTTCCAGTGGGCCACAGCATACAGCTCCTGGTATTTCTAGGTGGTCTCCCATCCAAGTACTGACCAGGCCCAACCCTGCATGGCCTCAGGGTGGTGTGATGCCTTGGTTCCCTGACTGGAATCAAATCCAGGTCACAGAATGGAAAGCACTGAATCCTAACCACTGAATAACCAGGGAACCCTGCCTACAGTGTACTTTATTGTTTATTCGACCACAGTGTGATACACCTATGCCTTTAAATACCACAAGATGTACAGTGGATATAAAAAGTCTACACACCCCTGTTAAAATGTCAGGTTTCTGTGCTGTAAAAAAATGAGACAAAGATAAATCATTTCAGAACTTTTTCCACCTTTAATATGACCTATAAACTGTACAACTCAATTGAAAAACAAACTGAAATCTTTTAGGTGGAGGGAAAAAAAAGAAAAATAATGTGGTTGCATAAGTCTGCACACCCTCTTATAACTGGGGATGTAGCTGTGTTCAGAATTAAGCAATCACATTCCAAATCGTGTTAAATAGGAGTCAGCATACGCCTGCCATCATTTAAAGTGCCTCTGATTAACCCCAAATAAAATTCAGCTGCTCTAGTTAGTCTTTCCTGAAATTTTATTAGTCGCATCCCACAGCAAAAGCCATGGTCCACAGAGAGCTTCCAAAGCATCAGAGGGATCTCATTGTTAAAAGGTATCAGTCAGGAGAAGGGTACAAAAGAATTTCCAAGGTATTAGATATACCATGGAACACAGTGAAGACAGTCATCATCAAGTGGAGAAAATATGGCACAACAGTGTCATTACCAAGAACTGGAGCTCCCTCCAAAATTGATGAAAAGACAAGAAGAAAACAGGTCTGGGAGGCTACCAAGAGGCCTACAGCAACATTAAAGGAGCTGCAGGAATATCTGGCAAGTACTGGCTGTGCGGCACATGTGACAACAATCTCCTGTACTCTTCATATGTCTGGGCTATGGGGTAGAGTGGCAAGACGAAAGCCTTTTCTTACAAAGAAAAACATCCAAGCCAGGCTACATTTTGCAAAAACACATCTGAAGTTTCCCAAAAGCATGTGGGGAAAGGTGTTATGGTCTGATGAAACCAAGGTTGAACTTTTTGGCCATAATTCCAAAAGATATGTTTGGCGCAAAAACAACACTGCACATCACCAAAAGAACACCATACCCACAGTGAAGCATGGTGGTGGCAGCATCATGCTTTGGGGCTGTTTTTCTTCAGCTGGAACTGGGGCCTTAGTTAAGATAGAGGGAATTATGAACAGTTCCAAATACCAGTCAATATTGGCACAAAACCTTCAGGCTTCTGCTAGAAAGCTGAACATGAAGAGGAACTTCATCTTTCAGCATGACAACGACCCAAAGCATACATCCAAATCAACAAAGGAATGACTTCACCAGAAAAAGATTAAAGTTTTGGAATGACCCAGCCAGAGCCCCAAAAATCTGTGGGGTGATCTGAAGAGGGCTGTGCACAGGAGATGCCCTCGCAATCTGACAGATTTGGAGTGTTTTTGCAAAGAAGAGTGGGCAAATCTTGCCAAGTCAAAATGTGCCAAGCTGATAGACTCATACCCAAAAAGACTGAGTGCTGTAATAAAATCAAAAGGTGCTTCAACAAAGTATTAGTTTAAGGGTGTGCATACTTATGCAACCATATTATTTTATTTTTATATTTTTTCTTCCCTCTACCTAAAAGATTTCAGTTTGTTTTTCAATTGAGTTGTACAGTTTATAGGTCACATTAAAGGTGGAAAAAGTTCTGAAATGATTTATCTTTGTCTCTTTTTTTTACAGCACAGAAACCTGACATTTTAACAGGGGTGTGTAGACTTTTTATATCCACTGTATATTACTCCTTTTTATTTGCTTTCAGACTGCAACAACTATTTTTGGGATGCTGTACAGCATTATAACGCAACTATGAAAGAAAAAGTACATTAGTAACGATTAGTCATAGTAAAGTATTTTCTGCTGACTTTGTTGATATAATAGCATTTAAATAAAAACAAGCATAATATTAGGGATATATACTTTGGTACATAGCCACTATACAGATTGTCCAATTACCAAAAAAAATGGATTCATTGTCTAAATTTGGGATCAAGACCATGTTAAGGCTGCAACTTTTTTATTTTACTTTATACAAAATTAGATTCTTGAATCAGATTCTGTTTCAAGAAAGACTTACTCAATTACAAGGGAGCATTAATTGTTTTATTACAGCAGTAGTTTATCAGATCAGCTCTAAATGTGGTAAAAAGATATGTGATAATTAATATCCTTAGGGGGAATATCATGATCTTACCCCTTATTTGTATTGATAAGGTTCATACCACAGAATGAAAAGGAAACTGACAAAAAGCTACTTAAGTGTCCAAATGGATTTTCATGTTGAATACCCTATATCCAGCAAACTCCGTGTATAGGACATAATGGCTGACTTATCAGGGTGAAGGGGCTTGTGTACTTCAATGATGCTGTGAGTTATACCATGTAGCGTCAGATAAGATGGGCAGGTCAAAGCAGAGAGGTCAGAAAAATTGCAGTCCACTGGAGAAGGAACTGGCAACCCACTCTAGTATCTTTGCCAAGAAAACCATATGGATAAGCACAACCAGAAACACAGACAGTGCCTGGCGTGCTGAGGTTCATATGGTAACAGAGAGTCGGACACCACTGAAGGACTGAACAACAATAACAATGGCCATTTATCTCTATGTTATATCAGGATAATGGTGCTAATAGATATGTCATCCCTGACAGACTCCTTCTAAAACAATATTTTGCCTTCATCACAAATAGATATCTCATCTCGCATCATGATAATGACTCAAATGTACGATCTTCATTTCGCTTGAGACACACTCTCCAGAATGAAGTAATAGGCGATAAGTAATTTTCATCAGCAAAAGACTGAAAGAGCTATTGAATTATCCTCCCAATACTAGCCCAAGGTATTTACTCCTGGGTTCCCTGGTGGTCCAGTGGTGAGGACACAGTGCTTTCACTGCTGTGACCTGGGCTTGATTCCAGTTAGGGAACCAAGAGGTCACACCACCCTGAAGCCATGCAGGATTGGGCCTGGTCAGTACTTGGATAGGAGACCACCTAGGAATACCAGTATTGTATGCTGTGGCCCAGTGGAGAAGGAACACTCCAGTATCTCTGCCATGAATACCAAGTGGATGAGCGATGCAAAAACACACAAATTTACTCCTAGGATCGAGAATTTACAGTTATGACCATCAGTTTATGATCTTAACTCTGTTCTAGACAAACTTTCAGAGACTGAAATCAAAAAGTCAATAATGGTAATCCGTATCTAAGCCATACTAGTTTTATCAATTTCACCTCTCAATATTGGCTTAATGAAACCCTTAGTTGCATAAGGTTGTAGATTTATCTTCAACTACCACTGCTGCATTTTATTTGTATGGCTAAATACAATAGCATTTAGATGCATACAGCCTTTTTAAATTGCAATTCGGCAACTCTAAAGGGCTCTATATAAGCACAGAGCATATTTTTTTACAGAAGTTTTTAGTTAGTGAAGACCTTGCTTTTGGATAGAAGTCACTAACTAAAAACTTCTGTAAAAAAAATATGCTCTGTGCTTATAAAGAACCCTATTCAGTTGGCCGAATCTCAATTTATAAGGCTGTTAGTGTATATTTCTCCCCAAAGTAATCGAGTTTTAGCAGGGGTAAGTCTGTGACCGATAGGGTGATCCCATTGGGGAAAATAATAGCTAAGTCTCAGCATTTTATGTAATTTTGAGGTTTGACACAAATATAATATTTGAATGATAAGAAGAGGCTATTATAATAAGTGTTTTATCTTTGTTGCAGTTTTCATCTTTGAAAGACTGCAAAAATACATCGGTTTGGCCTTTGATGTACTCACCTGAGCTCAAAAATACTATCCAAGTTGAATGGATATATTTAATATATTTAAATAAACAGAACTGAGGCGGATCCTAAGAGAGCCATAATGTAAGTCATAGCTACAATTTAATTAAGGAAGAACCCGCTAAGTCTGCACAACAAGACTTGCTTGTGTATCTGCTCGTTTATTAATTTATTCGAGTACAACGTCAAAGAATGCAGAGTGGTCAGTTCTTTATGGAGTACCAGCTGGTAGGGAAATACATAGGCATTTCTTAAAGGGCCCCTACAACAATACATAAATGGTTCTTTTGATGTTTCTAAGCTATGAATGCATTTGATAGCCCTCTAATACCAAAACAGAGCAACAGTTGGAGTAGTCATTATATTAATGTCATTATTTTCTGACCTCAGCATAAGTAACATTTACAATTTCCAGGATTGTGAAGTAATATGTTGTAACTATTGTTATTGTATTGTGTCGAATGTAATAATGTACTAGGGAGACAGATTATTTACTTATTAGTTCTCATCTGCGTTGGTCTGGATTTAAATTCTATTTATATCTACCTATAAGTAATTAAAAACATATTTTGGCAAGTTGATTAAACAAATACAAGTTCTGCTGTAAAAAAACTATATCTATTTTCATTTTAATATTATCAAGACAGCTATTGTCATGAAGTATATAATTTCTCCAGTATCATACAAGTAGGGGTTTCAATAGGCATTACAAACATTATCAATTATTTACCTTATAAAGTGCCTCTGCGTGACCAGTCACACACCCTTGATAAAGCCGTTTTAACAGCGAAACGCGTTGGTTGTTTCAGCTGGAGTCTAGTAGCATCATGAAAGTTTTTGACTATAACAAGTACTTTTTAGCATATTCTCATTCACTGCATTGAAATGCACAGTGTGATCTGAGCACAGAGAGGGACAGATTTACCGACTGTCATGACTCACTTTTGGGGCTAGGGTGGAACCCCCCTGAGCCCCGCTAAAAACGGTGGGTTGTTACGGTTTGTTTTGGTTTATAGAGTAAATGTAACATCTGTCATTATTGCATTGTACCAGTTTGTGGACATGCTGGGTTATGTAGAGTGTGGGATACAGGCCAGAATCGGGCAATGCTAGGACTCCAGATCTGGTACTGTAGAAATCAGAGCCTTGCTTTAATAATACCTTAGTGAGAAGTATGCTTGGCAGTTAAATCAGATTATAGGGGGAGCCACGACCCTGGTACTTGGAACTTACTTACTAGTTCAGACTGTCTGTCTCTTCTACCGTTAGGACTTATTACCCCCTGTAGAGTGATAGAGAGCAGGCAGGACAATAGAAGGGATTAATCTAGTTAGCTAGACTCCTAGCCTGGAGGAAGGTCATTTATAACCTATGACCTCATCTAGGTAATGTGACCCCATGTGGCCAAATACTGCCATGGATAATTATTTGCCCCAGGCAGGGGTTCCCCTGGCTTACTGTCATACAGTATATAATTATGTTGTGTTTTTACTGATAAATGTGCTTTGTTTGGATACACTTAAACCAAGGTGGATATTTTATTTTGGTCTCAAAATGGAAAGGCTCTGTATTATTTTTGTATCCTAAAACTGTGCTGTGTCCTAATGAAAGGGACTACGAGTTTATATAGCTGAATGCAGGAGGTTTCAGGTTGAAAGTGGTACCCTCTCCTCTGGATTGTGACATAGACATTAAATGGTGTTGGCAATCTATGAATTGCTCTTGCATTCTTAAATGCACTTTGATATACTTGGGAACAATGTTATGTAGTCACAGGTTGGAGTACTATTGGAGCCACATGCCTGCATGAATGTGAGCAATCACATATAATAGTTGTCAAACTGTGAGACGCCGTCACGCTTTGCGAGCTCGCAAAGTAAGCTTGCAAGAACTGCGTTCCTCGCGAGGGTCCGCATGTGCGGAGGTGCGTCACTTTGTAACAAAACCACCCCACACAAGCGTTCACTCGCAGCACTTAGTCCTCTCCTTACCCTGTGTCTCTCTTCCCCTCCTCCTCTTCTTACCCTGTGTCTCTCTTCCCCTCCTCCTCTCCCTCTTCTTACCGCTGTGTCTCTCTTCCCCTCCTCCTCTCCTTACCCTGTCCCTCTCTTCCCCTCCTCCTCTCCCTCTTCTTACCGCTGTGTCTCTCTTCCCCTCCTCCTCTCCCTCTTCTTACCGCTGTCTCTCTTCCCCTCCTCCTCTCCCTCTTCTTACCGCTGTGTCTCTCTTCCCCTCCTCCTCTCCCTCTTCTTACCGCTGTGTCTCTCTTCCACTCCTCCTCTCCCTCTTCTTACCGCTGTGTCTCTCTTCCCCTCCTCCTCTTCTTACCGCTGTGTCTCTCTTCCCCTCCTCCTCTCCTTACCCTGTGTCTCTCTTCCCCTCCTCCTCTCCCTCTTCTTACCGCTGTGTCTCTCTTCCCCTCCTCCTCTCCCTCTTCTTACCGCTGTCTCTCTTCCCCTCCTCCTCTCCCTCTTCTTACCGCTGTGTCTCTCTTCCCCTCCTCCTCTCCCTCTTCTTACCGCTGTGTCTCTCTTCCACTCCTCCTCTCCCTCTTCTTACCGCTGTGTCTCTCTTCCCCTCCTCCTCTTCTTACCCTGTGTCTCTCTTCCCCTCCTCCTCTCCCTCTTCTTACCGCTGTGTCTCTCTTCTCCTCCTCCTCTCCTTACCCTGTGTCTCTCTTCCCCTCCTCCTCTCCCTCTTCTTACCGCTGTGTCTCTCTTCCCCTCCTCCTCTCCCTTTTCTTACCGCTGTGTCTCTCTTCCCCTCCTCCTCTCCCTCTTCTTACCGCTGTGTCTCTCTTCCCCTCCTCCTCTCCCTCTTCTTACCGCTGTCTCTCTTCCCCTCCTCCTCTCCCTCTTCTTACCGCTGTGTCTTTCTTCCCCTCCTCCTCTCCCTCTTCTTACCGCTGTGTCTCTCTTCCCCTCCTCCTCTCCCTCTTCTTACCGCTGTGTCTCTCTTCCCCTCCTCCTCTCCCTCTTCTTACCGCTGTGTCTCTCTTCCCCTCCTCCTCTCCCTCTTCTTACCGCTGTGTCTCTCTTCCCCTCCTCCTCTTCTTACCCTGTGTCTCTCTTCCCCTCCTCCTCTCCCTCTTCTTACCGCTGTGTCTCTCTTCCCCTCCTCCTCTCCTTACCCTGTGTCTCTCTTCCCCTCCTCCTCTCCCTCTTCTTACCGCTGTCTCTCTTCCCCTCCTCCTCTCCCTCTTCTTACCGCTGTGTCTCTCTTCCCCTCCTCCTCTCCCTCTTCTTACCGCTGTGTCTCTCTTCCCCTCCTCCTCTCCCTCTTCTTACCGCTGTGTCTCTCTTCCCCTCCTCCTCTCCCTCTTCTTAACGCTGTCTCTCTTCCCCTCCTCCTCTCCCTCTTCTTACCGCTGTGTCTCTCTTCCCCTCCTCCTCTCCTCACCCTGTGTCTCTCTTCCCCTCCTCCTCTCCTCACCAGGGCCCTCATTCAATTGCAATTTGGCCAATTGAATAGGGGTCTAAATAAGCACATAACATATTTTGTTTAAAGAAGTTTTTAGTTAGTAAGCATCTATCCAAAAGCAAGGTTTTTTCACTAACTAAAAACTTATTTAAAAAAAATATGTTATGTGCTTATTTAGAGCCCTATTCAATTGGCAAAATCGCAATTAAATGAGGCCCCCTGTGTCTCTTTTCCCCTCCTCCTCTCCCTCCCCTGTGTCTCTCTTCCCCTCCTCCTCTCCTTACCCTGTGTCTCTCTTCCCCTCCTCCTCTCCTTACCCTGCGTCTCTCTTCCCCTCCTCCTCTCCTTACCCTGTGTCTTTCTTCCCCTCCTCCTCTCCTTACCCTGTGTCTTTCTTCCCCTCCTCCTCTCCTTACCCTGTGTCTTTCTTCCCCTCCTCCTCTCCCTCCCGTGTCTCTCTTCTCCTTCTCTCTCCTTATCCTGTGTCTCTCTTCCCCTCCTCCTCCTCTCCTTACCCTGTGTCTCTCTTCCCCTCCTCCTCTCCTTACCATGTGTCTCTCTGCCCCTCCTCCTCTCCCTCCCGTGTCTCTCTTCTCCTGCTCCTCTCCCTCATTACTTGCTACCCAACATTATGAGCCGCAGGACTTATAAAAAAAAAAAATACCCAAGGTTGCAAAACAACGCACTAACCCCCCAAACCGTGCAAAGACGAAAAACACAATTCTTCAGCCAGGATGTCTGGAAGGGATGTTACACACAAATTTACCCCCATAAGCCCTTAATTAACCCTGCCACTCATGGGGGTTAATACAGACCCCCATAAACCCTTAATTAATCCTGTCACTCATGTGGCTCAATACAGACCCACATAAACCCTTAATTAATCCTGTCACTCATGGGGCTCAATACAGACCCCCATAAACCAATAATTAACCCTATCAGTCCAATAGGTGTCTATATAGAACCCTATAGGACACTAATTAACTCATGTAATAACACTATACGTGCCATGAGTGTCATCCAGGACCCTCATTACACAAAGTGTAAGCACTACACTAAAAACCATAAACTATACCCCATTAACCAAACCCTGGGCCTACTTAACCCTAACAGTACCTATCTAACCCTAACTGGACCTATTTAACCCCATCTAAGCCTATTTAACCCTGTCTCTTATGTGGGTCTATACAGACCCTCATAAGCCTTTATTTAACCCCAGTAGTTCCATAAGGGTATGTAAAGACACTTATGGGGCTGTTAGAACCCTAACATTAACCATATAAGTGCCAGACTGTCCTCAAGGACCCTCATGACACTAAGTACAAACACCAGGGTTTGTGTATGTAGATAGGATTTATTGTATGTTATATAGGGGGTATGTATGTATTTTATATAGGGGGTATGTATGTATTTTAAATAGGATGTATTTATATTATTTAAAATACATTTTTTATTATTTATGAATATAATAATACAGTGGTATTTAACTAATAATAAATATATATATATATATATATATATATATATATATATAGTAGGTGCTGTGCTTGCTGTACATCCCACACCGATTCACTCACTGGAATTTCTTTGTGTGAGATATGTGGGGGAGGGAGACATTGTATGGTTTATGTGAACTAAATACCAATCCAGAAAGCTGAAGTATTGGTTTCTCATAAAGGTCTTCTGAGGAAAAGGTTGCACAATCCTTTGTACCACTCTCACAATTCACTTCTCAAAACAGGGACTGAAATGTTTACTGTTCACATTAAAGAGCACATTGCAAGCGCATTTAACCCTCAAAGTTTCCATTAAGGCAGAGATGGGCTGGAACAGCCAACTTACCTTAAACTCCTTAGTGGAAAATGGTAATTTACGATATGGAAATGTACAGATTTACAAATACAGGAGTTTAAGCTTCAAGCTTTCGTGCTACATCTATGACATTTTATTGCATTATACACAGTCAAGTCACATTATTATGACCAAAAAATAACCACCACATGCAGCACAGGAGGAAGCTAGATGGTGTGGTAGTTAGTCAATAAGATGCTGGAATGTTGGCAAGGGTATCTGAAGCAGTGCAGATTGTAGTGCATCTGACAGCTGCTGAAATGTGCATGGTGGAGGATTCATACTGAGATCATGGACAGTGAGGTGGTCCCACAGGTGTTCGATGGGGTTCAAATCAGGGGAATTTGGAAGCCAGGGAAGTCTTCATCATGCTCCTCCAATCAATGACGGACAATTCTGGCAATATGACATTTTGCATTGTCCTGCTGGAAGATCCCATGCGCTCCAGGGAAGTCAGTAAACATGTATGGGTGTACTTGAGTGCAAGGATGGATAGATAGCCCAATCAGCTGAGAGCGCCTTCCAGGAGGTACGAGTGGACCCAGACAATGCAAAGAAAACATTCCCCACACCATAATCACAAGATTGTTGTGCAAATTGAAGCCCTTTCTGATGAACCCTCGTCAGCATGGGTGCAGTGACCAGCCATTTGCTCCAAAGCCCCTACGCAACAGGGTTCCCTGTACTGTCGTTTTAGACACACGTCTGGTAGTCCCCCGGTTTGCTTGGATGGTGAGTTTCTCAACTGTAGAGTGTCAGTTGGCCATCACAGACATTCCCATTCAGCTCTGACATCAATGGAGCACGGTGCTCTGCCGTTGCAACGCAGTTTATTCAAAATACACGTTAATCACAGCAGCAAACAGTTCACAAGCTGCTCTGCTTCAGAAATACTGCCACCCTTGCCCCAAAAGCCAATGATCATACCCTTTTCAGATAAATTGCATGTTTTACCCATGACAGTGGATATGTTTGCAGAATCCTTACAGGTCACCTTATATACTTAGCCTCAGAGGACAACAGACAAGGAACCCCATTTCCTTCTGTCTCGAATACCCTTAACTCACTTAGATTGTAAGCACTTACATGAGCAGGGACCTCTACACATTTTGTACCAATATGCAACATTTGTCTTATTCTGCAGTGCTAAATACACACACACACGTGTGTGCTTGTGTGTATAGATGTATGTGTGTGCGCTTTAAAATAAATAATGTGATGTGTACCTACAGGCTCCGTTCTAAACCATTACGTTATCTTCAAATCTGCAGAACTAGGGTTAAGTTTGCAGTTATCCTTGGCCTTCCTAAATCTCCTCAATTTCATGTCTGTCGTATATGGGACAGAGAATTGTCTTTTTTAAATGTTAACTGAAAAGAGGCTTCCCTGGCTGTACAGTGGTTAGGACTCTGTACTTCCCCTGCTGTCGACCTGTCAGGGAAGTAAGAGGTCACACCACCTTGAAGCCAGGTGAGCCTGGTCAGTACTGGGATGGGAAACCACCTAGGAATAACAGGAGCTGTATGCTGTGGCCTACTGGAGAAAGAATTGGCAACTCCCCTCCAGTATTTCTGACATGAATACCAAGCGGATCAGTATGACCATAAAGGAGGTTATGGTCCATGAGGTCACGGAGAGTCGGAAACAACTGAATAACGGAAAAAAAAAAAGCTGAAAACAAGCAATTATGTCAGACATTTGTTCGGTAAAGAGATAGGTCTGATAACTAACTATTTCCTGTCACCCCAGGAAAATGTTAATATATGTATTTGACGGTGATAATAAACCTAACACTATAAAAACAATAAAATGGACAAAGTCCATAGGGTAGATAGATAGGGTACATATACAAAGTGTAATAAACGGTTAGCAAACATTTCAATCCAAATGAATCAAACACTTTATTTTTATTCTCTGACAGTGACCTTATCTACAGGCTGATCACTTTCCCTCCAATCAGCTCACCTATACGTACTGCAAGCTTTGCAGATTTATTTTGAGAACTTGCTTTGAGGAACGAGCTATGACAAAGTTTGCAATCTAATCCTATTATAATAAATTAAATTGATGTCCATTTTCATCAGAATGCTTGAGGTACCCAAAAGTAAAAGCCAATATTTGTGATTGCTATTGGCAATACACTGTGCTTTCTGTCTGCAGTGAGCATATAAATATTTTGAAGATGTGGAGCCTGGAAATATCCTAGCAATCCATGATTGATAGACTGATTGGTTTATATAAAAATATGTAGGAACTTAAAAAAAAGTCTCAAATGTATTCTCCTGTGGTTTTTTAGCAACCTGACTTGTCCTGTAGAGTATCATTAATAATCTCAATGTGTCTTTAATACATCAGTTACTGCATGTTAAAAATAAAATTTAAAAATGTAGAACAAAAGGTTCACGAGAGGAAACAAATTACATTTAATATCATTACTCTTTCTTGAATACAAGGCCACACTTTATTCTTCTAAAATGAGCCAGAAGGGCGGAGAGTGTATATATATATATCTAAATAAAATGATAGAGTTGACATTTCTCTTTCAATGTTCCCCTCCATAGATGGTGGAGATCTACAAGGACAGGATAAATAACAAACAATAAGTATAAATAGCACTGTCTTATCCCTGTGGGTAAATTATAGGAAGGAGTGAAACAAAGTTCTACAAGTCCTAAGGAAACTGGATGATAAAAAGTTGTAACCATAAATACAATGAACGGACTTATTTCTTGCAACAACAACAAAAAACAAATTGAAATAACTGGAAGAGGCTCTTGAACTCTAATTAATGTACCCTTCCTCTATATTCCACCCAGTTAAAAAAAAAAAAATGTATTGCTTGGGAATAAAGTTGTTAAATTAAAACAAAAGCCAATAATTCTTACTACAACTTACAGCACTCTCCATTAACTTTATTACTTGCACTTATCGAAAACAAAACCAAAAATGTGCCTCATTACACATGTAATGAATCTTCACAAGACAAACTGGTTCCAGAAAAAAACTCTCCAGGTTTTGTTCATTTTCACCTTTATCAGTTTTTTCTTTTTTAAATTTACCATCAAATATACAATTGTTATATGGGAGCGATGACCATAATCCCAAAAGAATTTGAAAGAACACAGCTGAAGAATTCTGTGCATAATCACCAGTGCAACATTAAGAAAAAGAAAAAAAGAGCCGTGTTACATTTTGAAAACTGACTTTTCGAATTTCTAAGTAACAGCCAGGGTCAATTTTTTTTTTTTAAGCCGACGACTATTCTGCAAATATTTAAAAATCCTTTAGCTGCCAAAAGGAGATGAAAATGCCCAATTTTAACACCATTAAGCAACAAAGAATTTCCAAAATCTGCAAATGCACTGAGTACTTCAAAAAGGTTAGAATTAATTCTAAGGAAACAAAATGGGCCCCTAGAGTTACTATGACAACACCAAAATATTTGAACACATATCCAATGCAGTTGAGGAGCTGTAACCTTTTCGTGTACAACATTCCATAACAGAAACAAGTGAAGAAATGTGCTTTTTATGTTCTCTGTGGGGCATCTATTTAGTGATCTTAAGCTCTCTGGGGAGATGGCGTTCTTAAGCTTGAGAATAAACAGAGAACTAGAGCATTGGTATAAAGATCTGGTACCAATCAAATAAAAAAAATATTCTTTGCCTTTTTTTGTGGCTATTGAATTACATTTTTTAAATAATCTGTGGGGGGTCGTTTAATAATTTCAGACAGTGCCGCAGGCAGCTGCCAATATGTAGGGAGACATTGTGCAAAACAAAAAACAAACAAAAAACATTGATTTCTGCAACACATGTCTGCCCAGCAATGTATATGAGGACAATATTTTGAAGGGAAATGGATAAACAAGTTTCACTGAAACTGATAAATCAATGTATTTTTTTCACAGACGCACTGATTTGGTTATTGAAACTTGTAGGATGCACAGTTCTAACAAGTGATGTGTACAAGGGAAGCCTGAAAAGCCCCCCCACAGCAATGATTACAGCCTCTAAGCAAGTCCTGATGCCACGGACTAAGTTCATCTGCAGGTTAACTAGTGAAGGCTTTTAAGACGGCCAGAAGAAAAAAATGCAATGCATTAATCATATGTTTTGACATCTGTTTCTGGATTGTCTCCATCTCTGCTCTTGCAGGAAATATGCCTTTTAGGGATGTTTACTATTATCAAGGAAGAGGGAGAAGTAATTATTATTAGACAAAAGAAAAGAAAAACAAACTGGTCTTTTGAACGTTGCTGGTGTGCCGAGTATCTGGAGACATAACACGAATACAACAAGGCCGGATTGGTGCTGCCTCAAGCCTGCAGTTTATAGTCTCTAGAGTGAATGCACAGAGGGGCAAGGTCTCACTGCTTCCCAGCCTGTCGGCCTGGCCTCTTGTCCTGCTGTCCTCTGCCAGCGCCTTGGATTCCTCTGCCTCGGCCCCCAAACACACCTGCAAAACATATAAACCATTACAATCATGGATTGATGGACTTGAAAAACCACTTATTAAAGTAAATTCTAAGGCTTGTAATTCAGAGTTGAGTACAGGGTTTTAACTTAAGTTGCTTGAACACAAATAGGTTAAATAGTGGCTCAGTCATTATAAATAATTTACTTGTGTTCATATTTATTTTAAACTAGTGAATTGCCAGTCAAAAATTGACAGCAATGAAATTGTAAGTGTGCTAAGGGTGTTTGGTGTATATAATGTGGCTGATGTAGCGTCAATCGTTTTCTATGTCATGCAAGTTTTTCGTAATATTAGTTTTCTATGTCGTGCGACTTTTTCAGAATATCCGTAGGTGTTTGGTGGCGTTTTGCTTGTTTAGGGACTTTTAGCATCGTTTTTGTTTTGTTCGGCGGCCATTTTTTCTCTCGCTTAGAGAATTTTTTAGTGTCTAAGCTGCTTTAATTTCAGTTAAATTGAGGTGTAACTTTAGTTTTCGAGGTCCTGGATGCTCCCTCTTGCTGTAAGTAAGCTTTTTATGTATTTGTTGTGTGTATTTGTTGGATTTTTGCGAGGTCCTAATGGGTCGTAACGTCTCGTATTTAGTTTGCGTTACGACGTAAATTTTGCGAGGGTCGCAGTTGCTGGCAAGGAGCGTTAACTGCGACCCTCGTGGCTCGCTGCGAGGGCCGCGTGCTCGCTTAGCAACAACTCGTATGCTCACAACTATATATGTGATACCCTGCCTGTTAAAGACTCATTTTGAAGCCAGCTGATCTGAAGCTAAAAGAAGACCTAGTTAGACCAAGTTAGAGCCAATGAAATACTTTAATGTCATATGTCACTCCAAATGAGTTTGTGATTTTGGCTTGCATAGACACCTAATATCCTTAATTTGTTAAACATTTCAAGTGTATACAGTTTTTTCTAATTAAAGCCCAAAATAACATCATAATATAGCATTTAGAGCTGTAAGCTCATCCTAAAGTTGTTGCAGACAGATGATTTTCACTGTAAAAGGAAAACTGCTAGGAAGCAGGGCAAGCATTTGGACCTTATTTCCTTATGGTATAATTTTAGAGTGAATTCAAATACAGTAGACTATTTTTTTTTTTTTTTTTTAAGATACTTCCACTGATTTCCAATACAGCATAGTAAAATGTTAATTTAAGTTCAGTGCAAGATTTTTTCCTCAAGATTTCTTTTTGATAAAGGACCAAATAGACCTGATTTTACAGCAATTGGAAAAAAAGCAGCCCTGTACAGTTATTTCTTGTAATTGATGTCCCAGTCTACACTTATTACACAAGAAAAAGCTCAAACCATCTTCATATATGGGTAAAAGTTTGCTTTGTAACTAAAGACTGTTCCTATTTGACTACAAACTACTGAATAGGACTCTGTATCTATTACCAATACTTTAAAAGTATAACATTACATACTTTTGGTTGATTGCTTTATCAAAGTATGCATTTGTATCCATGAATACTGTTGAAATAAATATACAGAATGACAACACAAACCTTTTCTTCAACACCCTGAATTGGGGTTTTAAAAATGAATGACTATGCAGCAATCATGTACAATAGCTTAAATATATGTGTACATACACACAATGATTATATTACCTCTCCCGGCACCTCCTCCGCCACCGCCGCCTCCTCCTCTACCTCCCTTCATCTGCTTTTGCTGCTGCATACCTCCACGACCCCTGCCCTTTGACATCACTTCCTCCTTTACCATATCAATAATTTCATCAGGGATACGCAAGTATTTAATGGTGCTGCCACGTATGTAGCATTCTGGCATTCTCCAAAATTTGTCTCCATCCTATGGAGAGAGAATAAGAAATTAGAGTAGAGCTTTTCAATAGTTCTCTGTGGATTAGCATAAAGGTCCTCTCATTTTTCAAGTTATTAAAAAGTTTAAAAAAAAAAAAAAAAAACACACACACACACACACACACACACACACCACACTTTTTTTCACTTTGAGAAATACTGTGAAATTGTGGGGTAAACACCCTCCCTACAGTTAAGGAGCCTTAGTAGAAGTAGATACACACACAAAATCTTAATAGCTATAGAGAGGTAGGTGGCAACGATTTTAGTTAATGGAGTGGGCTCTGTACCAATGAGCAGGACCGGTGCAAAATTAGCATAGATAGAGATTATATATATTTGAATGTCTAAAAATAAGTTGATGAAAACTTATTTCCTGCTCAAATTTCTCAGAAATACAGTATATGCACTGCAGTCTGGGAAAACTGGGCGGGACATGCAAATGAGGCCACATAATGCACCATCACTCTGTCAATCCAAACCATTTTAAACATGGCTCCTTTTAAGCATATGCTTACTGTATTTCACAGTTTTAGGCATAGCAACAGATGGATTTTTCACAAACCAGGTCACTTAACCACATACAGTACTGTTTCACGGTTACTGCCGATCCTCAGTATGATGTGAGTGCCTGGTTTGTGTGTTGATTGTTGTAAAGAGTAGTTCTATACAGCAATTATTTCACATATGGTGGGCTAAGAGTGATAGAAGCCCTCCACCGTACAAAGTACAGTAGTACAAATAAGGAATAGTACATTAGTGATTCTATTTGAATGTCTAGAAACAAGTTGATAAAACCTTATATACACACACACAGAGTGCCTTTTTTATTTATTTATTATTGTGAAGCAAACAATAGGACAAAATAACAGAAAAAGTAAATGTGCATAACTAGTCACCCACTAATACTTTGTAGAGCCACTTTTTGCAGCAATCACAACTCCAAGTTGCTTTGGATAAGTCTCTATGAGCTTGCCACTGGGATTTTTGCCCATTCCTCCTTGCAAAACTGCTCCAGCTCCTTCATGTTGAATGGTTTGGGCTTGTGAACAGCAATCTTTAAGTCTGACCACAGATTTTCTATTGGATTGAGGTCTGGGCTTTGACTAGGTCATTCCAACACATTTCCATGTTTCTCCTTAAACCACTCAAGTGTTGCTTTAGCAGTGTGTTTGGGGTCATTGTCTTGCTGGAAGGTGAACCTCTGTCCTAGCCTCAAATCACGCACAGAGTGGTACAGGCTTTGCTCAAGAATATCCCTGTATTTAGCACCATCCATCCTTCCCTCAACTCTGTCCAGTTTTCGAGTCCTGGCTGCTGAAAAACATCCCCACAGCATGATGCTGCCACCACAACGTTTCACTGTGAGGATGGTGTTCTTTGGGTGATGTGATGTGTTGGGTTTGCGCCAGACATAGCGTTTTCTTTGATGGCCGAAAAGTTCAATTTTAGTCTCATCAGACCAGAGCACCTTCCTCCAAAAATTTTGGGATGCTCCCACATGCCTTTTTCACAAACTCAAAAACGTGCCATTTAGTTTTTTGCTGAAAGTAATGGCTCTCTTCTGGCCACTCTGGAATAATGCCCAACTCTATGGAGCGTACGGCTTATTGTCGTCCTATGTACAGATACTCCAGTCTCTGCTGTGGAACTCTGCAGCTCCTCCAGGGTTACCTTAGGTCTCTGTGCTGCCTCTCTGATTAATGCCCTCCTTGCCCGGTCCGTGAGTTAGGTGGGCGTCCGTCTCTTGGCAGGTTTGCTGTTGTGCCATGTTCTTTCCATTTGGTTATGATAGATTTGATGGTGCTCATGGGGACCATCAAAGATTTGGATATTTTTTTTTTTATAACCTAACCCTGACTTGTACTTCTTAACAACATTGTCCCTTACTTGTTTGGAGAGTTCCTTGGTCTTCATGGCAGTGTTTGGTTAGTGGTGCCTCTTGCTTAGGTGTTGCAGCCTCTGGGGCTTTTCAAAAAAGGTGTGTATATGTAATGACAGATCATGTGACACTTAGATTGCACACAGGTGGACATCATTTCACTAATTATGTGACTTCTGAAGGTAATTGGTTGCACCAGAGCTTTTTATGGGCTTCATAATGAAGGGGGTGAATACATACGCACATGCCAATTTTCTGTTTTCTATTTCTAAAAAATAGTTTTATGTATATATTTTTCTCATTTCACTTCACCAACGTAGACTATTGTGTTCTGATCCATCACAAAAAATTCAGATTAACAAAACATTGAACATAAGGCTGTAATGTAACAAAATAGGTCAAGGAATGTGTATATACACCCCATGGGTAATGTTAACGACTGGTGTTTAAGTATAAAAACAAATCCAATTTTCACATTCTGTTATCATGGAATAGTCTACTGAAATCATCCTTTGCTGTATAATGACAGTATTTCACAGTAATGGCTATAAAAGGCAGTAGGAAATGCAAAATTCTCTTTGTATATTTTTAGGTAATCTAAGTATTTCTTGCCACCTAGTGGCCATTAGGAAGACAAACAACTGAAGTACTTTACAAATACTTGTGTAGAAATTGCAGAATGCTTATTGCCTCTAAAAACAGTGGTGAGCAACTGTCCTCTAAGGGACAGGCCAGGATTTCAATATATATTTGCATGGTGTGTCAATCAGATTGAAAGCAACACAGTAGCTGAAAAAAGAGAGAACCTGGATGTATAAGCACAAAGATCAATAAATTCTGGACGAACGACAATCATCATAGGATTAAGTTGCACAACAGTGCTTTAAATGCTTCTTGGAAGTCCAGGACAACTTTCCAGACTAAACTCAAGATATCTTTAATATGAAAAGCAGTCACTGAAAAAAATAATAATAATAAAAATAATAATAATTATCTCTGTGTCTTTAAAGATGTATATACTCCCAATAGGGAGATACCATTTGTGGACCACCGGCAAGTTCTCAATCCTGGAGTTTTGTAATAAAGATTACAATTTTGATAGAGATAGACTGTTCTACATTTTAGTTGTGACTGCAATAAATAGTGTTATCTTTATATTCAGTTGCTGCTGGTGCTATTGTTACTTTGAAGGTTGTGTTATTTTTCCAGACACAGCTTATATAAACAGCACTCTCTGTTGGTTGGAAACCTGCTGTAATAAAGTGGCTTCCAAAGGCAAAAGCTTGTTGTCGTTCTGGGGGTAGCCTATGAACGATTGTCTGCTCTCATATAGAATCAGTCTCCAAGGTAGTACCCCCGTGTTGATGACTATAGGGAAGGAAGCAAGCAGCTCCACTGGCTGATATTCTAGTTATTTTCAAAGACAGTATTACATTTTGCTTTTACAAGTTAGTGAATATAAATTGATATTAATGATAACTGCACAATTAAAAAAACAAACCAAATAGGTCTTATTTAGTGCACATTATAGTTATTTAACAATAGTGTAGTAACATACCCTTGAAGTACAGATAACTTCTCGTAGATTAATATTCATCCAGTTGTCACAGCTAACCAAATGTCCATTGTATGTTTCACCATTTTTTAACTCCACCAACTAAAAATAAAACAAAAAAGTTTTACTTATTATACACATTTTTTTTTAATATAATCCACTGTGTGGCTCCTAAAAATGTTTGGCTCTCTCCTAAACTTCAGATAGATTTGTTTAGATTATAGGCAAACAAAGTAGTAGTATGTTACATTAGCTTTTATTCCCTGCATAAAGAAAATATAAATCTGTTAAACTTACTAAAAGCCATATAGGTAAAACTTAAGAGTAGCTAGGTGAATCTAGGGCAATTATAATTCTTGTAGCATGTTTAGCTGTGTCCCTGAAACCCTATGCCTCGCCTTCACCTAGCTACTCCCAACAGGAGTTAATATAACAGAGAGAATAAACAAGGAATATTTGTGGCTATATATATATATCTTTTATAGCCATTGACGGTGTCAAACATAATATTAGAAGAGGCAATATTGATAGGGAATTACTAAAAAAGGAGGCCTATTGGATCTTTACACTTAAGACCAAAAAAACGTGGGGCCTCAATGATGGATTCACTTTTACACCATTCATTTAGGGCCTCTATTCAATATCTAGGATACCCACTATTATGTGTTATACCACTACTTTTGATGTATGTGAATAGATAAGCTACAATTGTAATATATACTTCTCTCTCTAGGTTCCCTGTATAATAACCATAAAAGCAATAAGGTAAAGAAACCATGGGATAACCATTGCAGAGAAGTATCCTTCTATCTATTTATGTGTATTACACATAATTCAATAAGATAATGCATAGAAGAACATAGCATACTGGATACACTCTATACCAGCAAAAGCTAATAAAAAACTGGTATATGTGGTTATATATTACCTAATAATAGAATGGTGAACAATAGTCCATATTTCTAATAATTATTACCCTATCCATATATTAGACTAAGTGTGGAGGCAAACAACACTCCACCATTAGGGTATTAACATCAATATATGGAAGCCTTTACACTAGATATATTTGTTTGATATCCAGCATATGGTTTAGCTGTATTACACAAGGGACATAGTCCCATATCCATTATCTGCCATTTACATTACTTTGCTTATTATAATATTGCAATAGTAATAATACCATTGGTTTTGTTTATATCTCTTCATATTATCAGCAAGATTTTAATTTTGTAATTTTCTTTCTCAACGAATGTGATTTTATTCGTCCGTGTGGTTGCTATGACAACCTTTGAGCATAAATAGCTCCTCAAGAGACTCCTCAGGTAACCCCTGATGAAATATTCAGAAACGTGCGTTGGGTTGCACGTTCTACGCCGCGTTGCTACGTCATGACGTCATACGTAGACGCCTAAACCACGCGCGGATAGCTTAGGGACTCAGGAGCTGTGTAAACTACACAGAATTATAACTAAATCGAAAGATCGAATAATATAATTCCCACATGCTTTAAATTTATAAATTATACTCTATACTAAGCACCAAGCTAATGTGGAATTAGACAGACCTCTATCCAGCTCCTCAGTTCATGAAGTGACACTGATCATTTATAATAATTATTAATATTGGACTTTCTTTACTTAGCCATACTGTGTTATTGAACCATATCCTCAGCAAGCACTAGCACTTTATGTTTGTTGCACCCAATATTATATCCAATCAATTCTATTTATATTGGCACTAAGCACTTTATAATACATTATTTTCAAGCTATATGAAGGTGCAATACTTATAAGTGATATCACTATATTCACTATTACTAGCACAAGCCACTTTATGAATTATATAGAGCAAACATATAGGTCTCATAGTCTGGACCTGTATTTCTGCCATCTATCAGTACTTCTACATTATTATTATTGCACTTTATAGTCATTTATCACTTTAGACCAGAGGATTTAGTGTTCACTTCTACAGTTCCCCAATTCTATTTATTAATTTAGATAGTCCTTATAATCTTTTCAGATTTCACTACGCATAGGATCTCGTCAGAATTACACGATTTTACCTTATGTTTTAATATTAATTAATAAACGTTAAGTTTTATTTATCTGCTGTTCTATATTGTCATTAGGGCAGAGGGTGTGCACTTACACACAAAAGGATACTTTTTCTTTCCCTTCTCCTACTGTGCCATTATTTAAGATGAAGCCAGCTTCCTGTTGGGATGACAGTGTCTCTTTAAATTTGTAGATAACAATAAAATCATAAGTTTATCAGTCCAAAGATCATTTGATTATATGTCTGTGCAGAGATTTCCCACAATGTATGGTACTGTATATGTAAATTAGAAGGTTTAAATATATGTGAAGATTACATGTGTATGTCTCTAGATTTACTTTTTTAAACTTAGTGGCTTATTTGATTTACTTACCATAGGGTGGTTCTGAGCAGTTTTCAATAATGATAATGGTAGCTGTAGTACATGAGAGAGGGGGGGGGGGGAGAAAGAAGAAATATTTATCAATTAAACACTATAACATAATGAAATATACATACTGAACACATATTTCTCCATTAATCTAAACGATAGCCCGAGCAATTATCTCTATTATATAGTGAGTTTAAGACTTCAACAAGTCAAATATTGCAGAATAAAATTAACACTACCAGGAGTAAGGCACTAGAGTGTCTGAAGAGAAGATCAAAAAACAAACAAGTATTATTCTTTTCGGTCCTTTCTCATTATCTATCCGCATTCCCTGCACGCCTCCGCCACCGACATGAGCATGCTGCTGGGTGCACTGCAGCACCACCTACCGCTTACAATGCGGTACTACATATAAATTGCTTTAGGGGATAGGGTTTTAAAATGTATTGATGTGGGGGAGAGGGGTTAGGGTTACAATTAGGCATAGGGTTAGGATTAAGCTACAGTTATGGTCATGCAATTATTTAATTTTTAATGTGTACATTGCAGTACTAGATACTTGTGGCGCAGCATTCAGGTGTGCTCACACGGTCTTAATAGCGATGCGGATAGATAGTGGGAAAGGTCCTTCTTTTCTCTGCTTGAAGCAAGGGGAGTTAATGTCAGTCATTAACTGAGCCACCAGACAAATTAGTAAGTCCTAATATTTCAATTACACCACTACCATTAGTCACTGTTATAGCTATAGAATGGATTATAGTTTTGTCGTTCCACAGCACACCGGTACATCTAGTCTCTGGTTGTGCTTATCCATAAGGTTTCCTTGGCAAATATATTGGAGTGTGTGGCCAGCTCCTTCTTCAGTGTACCGCGATTTGTCTGACCTCTTTGTTATGACCTGCCCTGTCTTTGTGACCCTACATGGTATAGCTCACAGCTTCACTGAAGTGCACAAGCACCTTCACCACAACAAGGTAACAATCCAGAAGGAATATAATTGATAGACCTAGTTAAAATGTACTCTACTCAAGTCAATGCAAAACTAAATGGAAAGTATTGCATGTAATAAAACCCCTGTAAAAAAAAAAGTCTGTCTATTAACAGGTCCTCTTATTACAAAGATTAAGAGCCACTGATACAGAGCATTATAAGGTTTTGCTTTAAAAAGTAAAAAAATCTCTTGCACTATGTAAATGCTGCCAAAAACATAGAAAATCATGTGTGTGGTGCATCCGACTAACAATACATCTGCTAATCAAGGACAATTCACATATAGAGTATTAATATACAACAAAAATACTTGCTAATCACTATTTCAGTTAGGAAGGGTAGTTGGAAGGGTAGTCAGTGTTTGGGGTTAGTATTTGGTTTAGTGGGATGGGACGGGTGCAGATGATAAGCTTTACACTAACAAGAAGCTGAGATAGATCTTGGCCGCACCACCTAGAAATAAGGAAAGATCGCCACAATTGTGCTTAAAACCTACAAATCCGGGACCTATCCTGTTATGTGCACGCAGACTTAAGCACTGGGAAGGGCGCTGTGGGTGTCCCGATGTAGGGGGGTCTGTAAGTGCCTGGTAAGTGATTAAGGGTTTTTGGGTTAGGGGCTTAGGAAGGTACTTTTAGGGGGTTAGGGTTAGACACACAGCTTATGTCCCATATAGTGAGCCTCCTTTCTATAGGGTATTTAGCTCTGCAAACTAGCTGAGATTTACCCACTGTGATCAATTCAAACCATAAATACCATCCACACAAATAAAAAAAAATAACAAACCAACCATTAAGCCCCAAAAACTGTTTTACAGATTGCCAGTCCTGTTGTTGTCACTATTAGTACTGTGATCTAATGAATACAGCGCTTATATATGGTCCATGACTTCTGGAAGTCCCTAATGATATCTATGTGCCCTGATATGAGATGCTGTATACATAGACACACAGTGCAGCCAGCCTCTGTACAATGAGTGCGCAAACCATGTCACCTTTGTGTGTATAGGCCACATAACACAGTGTGATGGATAAACACACGACACTGCATCCATGTGTGTGAATGAGGAACACTCTATTCACTTGGCATTGTGCACACGCAGGTTGCCCAGTCCCTTTCACACACACATATACATATAAACCAAGCATAAGAATGTATGTATGTCCTACACACATATGTTTAACACAATAGTTCTCCCTCCATTAACTTGCCATGTCTCACTCTGTCCTGCGCGCCCTCACTGCCACTTCCGCCCCGTTGCTCGGACAACGAAAGACTGCCGGATATCAATCGTTTGACTGATCGCTCCTTGCACCAATGGAAAAAGAACTAGACCGGCGTATAGACCAATCAGTATGTTTATCAGTAACCAAGACGATGTCATATGAAGAAATAGTGGCCATTTTGATATGGGCATAAAAAAGGGCAGTTAAAGTTCCCCTGTGGTAAAGTTTGTTTGTTTCTGTATGATCTATTGAATAAATAGAAATAGGAACTGACAAAATAAAATGTTTTTAGTATATTAATTAAAAATACTTTCAATTTCCTAGGTTTAGGGTTAGGATCAGGGGTAGGGTTAGATTAAGAGGTTTAGGATCTTTCCTTATAGCTGACCTCCAGCAGTGGCATCTTTCCCCCACTAAATTTTTAACCAATCTCTTGTTAGTGTAAAGCTTATTATCTGTCACTATCATAACCTAACTCCTAACCCTAAACCTAAATTCCTAACCTTTAACCCTAACCTCTAAACCTAACCCTAAACCGTATCCCCTAACTCTAAACCCTAACCTTAACCCCTAAACCTAAAGCTAGGAAAATGACTAAAATCTCGGCCGAAGTTGACCTAGTGGCTGTTTGCCGGCAGAAAACAGGAGAGATCCCTTTCCCTTAGTCCTAATGTAAGCATTGCCCATTGAGGTTGCCACAATCCTTATAAATAAATCAGTGCTGAAAATGCATGTTGCAGGACAATACATGTTTCCCCCAACTGCTAGCTTTAGATTTTTTTTCCACATCTCAAGCCTCACTCTCTTGGGGGCCAGTCATTCTAAATACACCATAAAGTCCAACTCTTTCTTTTATGTGTGTAAAATAGTTGGTTTTTAATATTAGAAAAATATTTTCTTACATAAGACACTAGTGTCCAAATTCCTATAATATGTATATTAGTACAGTGGTACTTGTCTACCTCAAAACTCATCAAATTTGGTATTCAACGCATTTTGACAAGGAAAAAATGCCTCAGCACTTGTTGTCTGCTTGGTACTTGTCGCGCTTCCTAAGACCTGTATCACTTAATTTACATTACTCCTTATGGGAACTTTGGTATTCGTTGTTTTCGCTTCTTGTCGTGTCTTCAGGAACCAATGAACGACGAGTACCAAGGTAGCCGTGTATTAGCGTCTACTTATATGATTTATGTTTTTTGTTTTGGTAAAAGCTTCACCTTCTTGTGTCGGCATATGTCATTGATCATGAAAAAGATTTTTAACTGTTATAGGTGTAATTAAATTAAAAAAATAGATACTTTTAACATAAAATCCTGTGCACACCATGAAGAGCACTTATGGTGAGGTAACTATCCCTTTCAGGTTTTATTACACACTCATTGATTTATATAGACTTATTGTTGTTATGTAGAATAATTTTGATATAAATAAGCCTTGTTGCTCACACATATATTCAGCAGCCTATTTTGGATTTTCCATTTCTTTAGGACATTATATAAACTTCCTATACTTGTATTTTATTGCATTGTTTACTTCTATTGATTGTTTTACTTATTCCAAATGTAGTTTTTATTTTAATTTACCTTTTATAAATCATATAATTAAAAAAAATATATTTCTTTTGGCTTCTACCTATATGGTGATACTTATAGATATGTCTTTAACACAGCCAATTTGTTATAAGAATAAATATATAAATTATATATAACTAGCGACTTGCCCGTCAAAAAATGACGGTCAATAAAATTTGAAGCCATGGCAATGCTGTTTGGCACACAATGTTAAGCTTTTTATACTCTAAGGACTTTCAGCGTTTATTGCGAGCCTCTCCTCGCGTGTCCTTTGGCTCCTCTCTGTATTTTTTTAAATACTAATTAATGAATTAATTGAATAATAAATTGATATAGTTGTCCTTTTTCTAATTAATATATGTAACAATCAATAGCCTGAAGAGGTAACAATCTCTTTTTATTGTCCTGCAGCATATAATGTCCAGTTGGACTGTTGGTGGCCTGAGGACATAGTTTTATGAATGTCCCAACTGTGCATTAGAAATAGGCTGCTTGAGCTACTTTAGATGCGTATTGTTGTTAGTTGCAAGTTAGGGTTGTAAAATAGCGTTATTTGTCTATGTGCTAAGCGGTTCTCGAGCATTTGCCGTCCTTTGTAATAATGTATTTTGTACTTCATATGTTCCTGGGTGAAAGTGGCACACGGTTGTTTATGGAGGAGAAGAAAATAAATAAAAAAGAGAAATAAGGGTAGGGGAAGAGAGATTGGGTAGGATGAGGGGAATGGAAAAATGTGGATATAAGTAGGTAAACAAGGAAAGGAAATGCATCACTGCAACAAGCAGCAGAAAGTAAGTAAATAATACAAAAATACAAACATTGTCAAATGTTAACTCAACTGGAATTAGCAATATATTGAAATATATTCACGTTATTACTCATTAATTGAGTTCCTTTATATCTTAGTAGATGTATGGGAATTCCACTATATTGTTCAACAAACCTGAGACGTATTAGCATACATGATTGTATAGATACATAGATAGTGTAGTATAGTGTATGGGTAAGGGAGGTTTGGAATTAAATTAGACTAATCAATAAGGTGGATAAGATCTGTTGCTGCTACCTCACAACTTCGGCCAACTGTTTAAAGCAAGGAATTGATATTATAGCTTATAGTCTATATAAAGGTAGTCCTAGGGGAATTAGAGTGAGATGTTGCCCATGTTCCTGAATAATATCTGTGACGATCCAGTGGTAGGGACTATTACTGCCCAGGGCCAGTTTCTATGGACTACAGGTTATTAACCCACAAGGACCGTTTGGGTTCTTTGAAATCTCGGCACCTGCACCCTAATATCTAGCTTCTGTATCAGTCAGGGTCTCTCCATCAGGAATCAGCGTAACCTTCCTGTGTCACTGATCAGGACAGGTTACTTGTAGGGTGGAGATAGGTTCAGTATTGCAGCCACCTGGAGCAAAAAAAAGAGACACATGATTTCTATATGTCTCCAGAAGTAAACTGTTTTATTTTGGAAAATCAGCAATATTTATAGCAGTTAGATACAGAAGGGGTGTAAACAATGTAACAATGAGAGGGTGTGTCAAACAATTACAGGAGATGACCCCACATAGGGTCTAGCAGTAGCTTCCTAAGAGCAATAGGCTTAACCTCCAATACACATCCTGCCATCTCTAACACATTTCAGATGTGATTACCTTTATATGGCAAACAATGGGACAAAACAGATTTAAAAAAATGGAGGTATTTACGTACATAATCCAGTGCTGGAGCCAAGCTGTTTGTCCTTTAATGAGCTCAATGGGCCAACACTCAGGGAATGCCCCCTCTCCTGATAGCCTCATGCCCCAATCCGGCATCACCCTCTCTCCATGACTTGGCTCATGGACACCAGCGGTCTGTGGTTCAGGACAGGTAACAGTCCATGGGTAGTTGGGCAGACTCTCAGAGCTTACACCCTCCTCTGCCGACTGTTCAGTCTCCAGCTCCTCACCCTTGGTTAGCTTTTACCTTGGTTAGCTTTTGCCCTTGTGATGCAGGAGTTGGAAGAATTAGGCTTACATACTCATGTTCCAAGTCGAGCTCCAACCACACCAGGTCCTCAAGCCATTCTGCTAGCTTCTCACCCGGCTGGAGCCCAAGGGAAGCCATCCGCTGATTTAGAACAGAAGTCCAGCTATCCTCGTCTGTGGCAATCCGTTGTCTTCACCGCTCCAGCATTCTGCTGATCAGACTCCTTTTCTCCCTCTATCCATGTGGTGGCCTTCCTTGGCCTTGGACCTGGATTTGAAGGGTTGGCAAAATCGCTGATCGGTTTCTGCATCCCGCCATGCTGCCGGAAATACTGGACTTCAAAACTGCTTAGATCATCATATTTCATCCTTGCTGCCGGTTCTTGCACTGAGATCCCTGCACTGCCAACCAGTGGAGGTAGGGGAGGCAAAGCAAAAGGGTATAGTGGGGGTCAAGTGATGGAGATGAGGGACCCACAATGTGAGAGATAGAGCTAAGATGGAGTAGGGAGAGAGAGGGTATAGGGAAGGAGCCAACATGTGGGAGGTTGAGTGTAGAGGTGACAGTGTAAAAGTTATGGACTTGGAAGGGAGTAACTAGAATAGGAGAAGGTTCGAGCCACAAAGCAGCATAGGGGCCGAGCAAAACAAATGTGAAGGGGAGGATACATACTTCTTTATATATTTTCTACGCTGACTCCACCCCATCTTCATTCTTTTTCATTTGACTCCATCTCTATTTTACATCCCATTTGCCACATCCCATATGCCAGCTTTTCTATAATGCTCCTTCCACTCCAGCTTCAGTCTATTTATATTAATACTTACTTATATTTATCCATCCACATGCAGTTTTATATGCCTATATCTATCTACTCACACTTATATTTTACTATTCTTCTCACTACACCATAACCTGCCTCATCCTATTCTGGCACCATCCCCTACACTTCTAATTGACTCCTTCTACTTTGGCTCCACCCTGAACCCCTACATTTCATTCAAACTCTAATCTAGCTCCACCATTTGCCCCTACACCATAACCTGACTCATCCTATTCTGGCACCATCCCCTACACTTCCCATTGACTCCTACTTTGGCTCCACCCTGAACCCCTACATTTCATTCAAACTCTAATCTAGCTCCACCATTTGCCCCTCCAAAGCCCCTCCAAAGCTCTTCCCCTAACTGATTCTGTCTAAGCAAGCTCCTCCATGGGCATCCTTCAAACACTTCCACCTCAAGACCTGCTTCTAACCTGGCTCCAACTCCTGCTCTCAATCACCTCTCTCCCAGGTCTCATTCGTGTGGACTAATCGTAGAAGCTTATTTGGGTTATATGCTGCCCTAAGCCCATTCAGACTTGTTTACACCCCACATACATTTCCTCATTCGCCCTCTTTATCGATAGACATTTATTTTTATATGCACACATTATTCCATGAAACTGCATGACATCTTTAGCAGTCTGCTACCCCGGAAAATGTACTGCCCTCCGTCTGTGCCTCACGGGGCTAGGCAGAAACACAACCCTGCCAAGTGGCTACAATGCCGTGGCTGGAATTGTAGTGTCTTCATGCAGTTTGAGCTTTCAAAGGTGATGCTTGTTTTGCTCTCTCACTTAGACTGGACACATTCTATTTTCTTTGCTGCTTAAACCACCTTATAGAAGCCAAGGAAGTCTTAGGAATTTACAGACCAATCAAAAGCCATTTGTTCACCACCCAGCAGGGGACTCAACAATAAAATTATTGTGTTAAACCACCTTATAGAAGCCAAGGAAGTCTTAGGAATTTACAGACCAATCAAAAGCCATTTGTTCACCACCCAGCAGGGGACTCAACAATAAAATTATTGTGTTTTGCCAATTTTCATGAATGATTTGGGGGCCATGATGGTACCCCTCTGCACCCCAGAATTAACTGTTTTTTGTGTTGGAGTTTTGTAATATATGTAATTGTATCTAAAAGAAAATTAAAGTCAGTCTGTTTGTACTAAGCAAGGGTACATGTGTTGTTATTGTGTCCTAAACATTGCTGGGGATGCTGAGATCTTGAACACAAAAAGTCATGACCCAGAGAGAGGACATTGGGGTGTGCATGGTTCCCCAAATCTTGGGGTCGTCACACCAATGCCCTCCCAGATCTCATTGGTACATGCTGGTGGCTAAAGTATTGCATTCATTTTTTAGTCTGTATCTAGCTCCTACTTCCTATATGTTGCTTGAGGGCAAAATCACATCAGTAAGGGAGTCACTTCCTGTCACGATACAACATATAGTCTATACTTTGAATTTAAATATTTGACAATTATGCAGACTAAAACTTAACAGTCTGTGACTACAAGGGGCTACATTTCAGAGATAGCCAGTGAGGGCTTCCTTTTTTCCTTACTTCTTCCTCTCTTTCTCTGCCTCTCATCCCTTGAATAATGAATTATTATTATGTGACCACATAATATAAATTTGCAGCACTTGGCTTGTGTAGCATGTTCACCGTTTTAAGTGAACTGTTCTAGACTGGAAGGAAACTGGAAGGAGATCCTGACCCTACTATCTTGAGACCTCAAACATACTGTGGAAATGGATTCTAAAGCACTAGAATCAAGGTACTTAATCCATTGTGCTTCCTTGCCTTTTTCTCCTCTACTCCTCTCTTCTTATCAGCTTGAACTCCCTGTCCTCTCATTCTATCAGTTACAAGCTGATGGGGACATCTCTCCCAATGCTGACCCCTCTTTTATTGCTATCTGCTTTCAACACCAGATTTCCAATAATGATAAGACATAGGAACTACAGACCAAAATCTCTCACACAAGTTATCTTCCCTTTTGCTCCCTAAAATGCAGACTCCCACCAACTCCTGGCTGTCCTTATCTGACAATGTCTCCCCTGCAGCCCTATCATATGGTGGCTTCCACTTAAAAAAACTCCAAAAGCAAGTGATAAACAGGGAAGTGGCAGGGAAGTCTGAACTCTCCCCACTGTACTTTCCAGACAATTCCTCATGTCCCCTTCTCCTCCAGGGAAGTCCACCCCATCACACTTAATTTATCTCACTCTATGCGCCACGGTTATCTATCTCAATCATGCTCCACATCACAGACTTTGGGCCATGCTGTCTAGCTTCCTCTAAACTTATCTCTCTAACCCTCTCAACGGACCATTCACAGTAGACTATCTTTATTGCACATAGTGGGGGCCATTCTTTTGACCTAGTCTTCTCACATCTCTGTGACATATTCTCCAACAATCCATTCCATCTTCCTGACCACCATTTCTGAAAGGATTAATTTCATATAAACAAAAGTTGCTTTTATATGAAAGGATACACTTTTTATTGCTGTTATGAGTTATAAACTGCTGAGGAACACAGAACATGAATGGAACTGTTCAAGCTTACAACCTAGCTGCAGTTTGTTTGGTTCTTGATCGACTCTTAAATGTTTGACCCAATTAGCTCATAGAGCTCAGCATCACTGACAAAAATCAATTTAAACTGTAAGCATATGCTCTCCACAAACTTAAAGGAATAATTGGCAAACTAGGAAAGTTTCATAAAATTTTGTTAAAAGTGACCACTGAATTCTGGAAAAGAAAATGAACATTGACTTTTTATAAACAATTTAGTGAAAAATATGAAATATTTTGGACTTATATGCTTTATTTTGCCACTCATACTGGACAGTATACAGTATTGGGGTTGCATTTCCCCTCTCACATTTTACCTGACTAGTAAAACCCTGTATAATTTTTAGATAAGTATTGCAATCACTATACTGTATTATTGTACATCATACACACTCTTCCACTAAATGTATGTGAACACATATATAATAATAGGTTGTAGTTGTTTAGTCATTCAGTCGCATCCAACTCTTCGTGACCCTATGGACTGCAGCACGCCAGGTACATCTCTCAGTCACTGCACTTTTGAGCTCCATCAAGTTCATTTTTATTGCTTCAATGTCCTCATCTATCCATCTCTGCCTTTGCCATCCCCTCCTTCTTGTGCCTTCAATCTTTCAGCATCAAAGTCCTCCCTAGGGAGTCCTGTCGTCTCATGATATGACCAAAATATTTGAGCTTCAACCACATGATCATACCTTCTAGTAAACCGTTTGTCTTGATTTCTTGAAGTACTGATTTATTGGATCTTATGGCAGTCCAAGGGACTCTAACTAGTTTTTGCCAACACCAGATGCAAATGTCTTTTAATTTTATGGCTACAGTCAACATTTGAAGAGATCTTAAATCCCATGAAAGAGATCTGCCACTGATGCCACTTCTTCCCCATCTATTTGCCAGGAACTGAGATTGTCGTTTCCCATGATCTTCTTCTTTTTAACGTTGAGCAGCAGCCCAGCTTTTGCTGGTCTTTAGTTCCTCTTCACTTTCAGCCATCAAAGTAGTATCGCTGGTGTATCTGAGGTTGTGGATATTTTTTTCCATCAATATTAATTCCTGCTTTGGATTCATCCAGTCCAGCCTTACGCATGACGTACTCTGCATATAAGTTGAATAAATAAGGTGACAATATACAACCTTGTCGCACTCCTTTTTCGATTTTGAACCTTTCTGTTGTCCCATGTTCAGTTCTGACCGTGGCTTCTTGGTCCACATACAGATTCTTCAGGCAGCTGATGAGATGATCTGGTGCTCCCATCTCTTTAAAAATTGCTTTTCTGGTACTCTCTTTCTTTCTGTATCCATCGAACATTGGCAATTTGATCTCTTGTGCTTCTTCCTCTGCGGAACTCGGCTTGCACATCTGGTAGTTCCCGGTCTATATACTATTGGAGTTAAACTTGTAGGATCTTAAACATTACCTTACTGGCATGTGAAATTAGTGCAATTGTTCAATAATTGGAGCACCCTTTGGCACTGCTTTTTTGGGATTGAGATGTAAACTGACCTTTTCCAGTCTATTGGCCATAGTTGAGTTTTGCAAACTTGTTGGCATAAGGCAAGTAACACTTTCACAGCACCATCCTGTAGAATTTAGAATAGTTCCACTGGATCCATGAACTCTGGCAGCCTTGTTATCCACAAGGCATCCTAGGATTTTTTGTAATAATGAATATAGTAAATGCATACTCACACATAAATACATACTGACACAGGCACATATATATATACTTACAATACTCACAAACATGCAATCAGAAGATTTGCATACCCTTGGTGAATTGGTAATATATGTACCAATTTTTAAAAAAAAACGAGTGAGCAGGCAAAACACATTTATTTTATTTCTTATGGGATTCATATTCATCTGTAGGTTATAACAGAATGGCACAATCATAAAACGAAACATCGCAACAAAGAAAACATTTTTCAAAAGTTTGCATATCCTTAGTTCTTAATACTGTGTATTGCCCCCTTTAGCATCAATGACAGCGTGCAGTCTTTTGTAATAGTTGTCTATGAGGCCGCTAATTCTTGCAGGTGGTATAGCTGCCCATTAGTCTTGGCAAAATGCCTCCATGTTATGCAAAGTCTTTGGTCGTCTTGCATGAACCGCACGTTTGAGATCTCCCCAGAGTGGCTCGATGATATTAAGGTCAGGAGACTGTGAGGGCCACTCCACAACCTTCACTATTTTCTGCTGTAACAATTGGAGGGTCAACTTTGCCTTGTGCTTAGGGTCATTGTAATGCTAGAAAGTCGAAGAGTGTCCCATGCACAGCCTTCGTGCAGAAGAATGCAAATTGCAGGCCAGAATTTTCTGATAACAAGCTGCATTCATCTTGCCATCAATTTTCAAAAGATTCACCGTGCCTTTAGAGATCACACCCCCCTCCCCCTCAAAACATCAGTGAACCACCACCATGCTTCACAGTGGGGATGGTATTCTTTTCACTATAGGCGTTGTTGACCCCTCTCCAAACATAGTGCTTATGGTTTTGCCAAAGATGTAGTGTTTTCACACAGCAACGAACGACATACAAAATACACATTAATGACATTACCAATCTACAATGGCGATTTACACAACTACACCAACGGATTTCCCTCGCGCACACAAACAATTTAGAGTGCACAGTTGGGACATTCATTACACTTTATCATCAGGGCACCAACACTCACTGTACATTGTATGGTGCCGGAAAATATAAACAGATTGTTAGCTCTTCAGTCTATTGATTGCTAAATATATTAATTACAAATAGATAAAGTATATTCAAAGCTCTATTTTGGCTCGTCATTTCAAATTACAGTGTGCCAGAAGCTCAGCTTTTTTGTGGCATTGGTGCAGTAAAGGCTTCTTCTGGCAACTCGACTCATTTTTGACAGCTCATTTTTGTTTAAGTGTCGTCGTATTGTGCTCCTTTAAGCAACCAAAGCGTCTTTTTCCAGAGCAGCCTTTATTTCTCCTGAGGTTACCTGTGGTTTTTTTTTTTTTGTATTCCACACGATGCTTCTGGCAGTTGTGGCTAAAATCTTTCTTGGTCTACCTGACCTTGGCTTGGTATCAAGAGATCCCCGAATTTTTCACTTTTTGATAAGTTACTGAACAGTACTGACTGGCTGACTAGCATTTTCAAGGCTTTAAATATCTTTTTATATCCTTTTCCTTCTTTCGGAAGTTCCATTACCTTGTTATGCAGATCTTTTGACAGTTCTTTTCTGCTTCACATGGCTCAGAATCTAGCCTACTCAGTGCCTCTGTGTGAGAACTAATAAACTAATTGACTATGTGGGGGAAATTATCCTTTAACTGCCATTTTAACCTGTGTGTGTCACCTTGTGTGTCTGTAACAAGGCCAAACATTCAAGGGTATGTAAGGGTATGTTCTGTTATGATTATGATTTAAAAAGGAGCCAAACAACTAAGTGATAAAAAATTGCTTCATATAATCACTATTCTTCAATAAAATTTCACAATTTCTGCTGGGGTATGCAAACTTTTGAGGATACAGGTAAGTCCTGAGCTTATTGCTATAGCATAGCAGCAGCCTCCTGTGTTACTATTTATCTGCCAGAGGAGCTACCATAAGGCTTTTTTCCTTATCATTAAGGCATCATTTAGAGTCATGTGTACACTTATGCCATTATAGTGGCTAGACAGCATTATACTACTATGCATCAGTATATGCGTGCATACTGTCAGGTTTGTGTTACATTCTAGCACCTGTCCATTAGGGGAACATATCATAGGATGTCCCCTAGTAAGCATTTACAATATATATGACTATAACACATTGCCTTTTGAGCCACCATAGTCCTTTATTTGGCTAGGACTAATCACATCAATTATTTGTATATCACCATTTTACACAGACAGGATCTCTTTCGTCTGGACCTTAGTGTTTGTGTAGATATTTTTGCTTCCATTGAGTGCCCCTCCTTCTCAGGATACCCACAGCGCATCTTTGAAAGAACTCCATTTATGGGGACTACTATATTCAATTATTTGAGCCAATTATAAATTGGTGGGGAATATTTGGGAAATGTGTTCCCTACATCAGCCTGATACTCACATGAGCAATCATCTAATCGTCTCTAGCACATTATATCTTTTTGCTACTTCTTTAGTATTTTTGTTTTTCTTTCTCTTCCTTTCCCTTTTTTCGGGATACCAATATGTTATTTTAGAATAAAACACTATTGTTTTTTTTTATTTTATCTGGTCTATATTGCCACTTTTTGGAAGCCTGCCATGATTTGAATGGTTTGGCCATTTGGTTTTGCTACCTGCATATTCCATAGGCCATTCTATGAGTGGACTCCAAAACCTATTGGACTATGTCCTTTAATGTAACCAAGTAAGGTCCTTTGTGTCCTATTCATCTTCTCCATCACCATATGTTAATTACATTGATACATTTGTATTTGATCCGTGTTATAGTTGCCCTTTTTTCTTTCTCTCTTTTTATCTTGTACTATAGCAACTTACGGATCTTCTTTATCCATGATTTAGAGTATATGTGCTTCCCTACCATCCCCTTTTTTCCTTACACACACATATATATATATATATATATATATATATATATATATACAGATGGTCCCTGGGTTACAAAAGACCCTAATTGCAAACAAGCTCCCAAAGCTTTTTGTATGATTTTTTTTTTACATTCTGTTTGTTTGAATTAAAGGAAAGAGGACAATATTTTCTGTAACTTATTATTACAGTACAGGGGCATTGCTATTTTTACACTGTATTATTATTACCGCATATGAGCCATTAAAGTATTCTTCTTCTTATTATTATTACTAGCAACTTGCCCATCAAAAATGATGGGGCAATACAATTTGAAGCCATGGGAATGCTGTTTGACACACAATGTAATCCTTTTTTGTACTGTCAGGACCTCCTCTATTTTTGCTCCTCTGAGCACCTTCGGCACTCATAAAGAGAGATATACAGTGGCTATAAAAAGTCTACACACCCCTGTTAAAATGTCAGGTTTCTGTGCTGTAAAAAATGAAACAAAGATAAATCATTTCAGAACTTTTTCCACCTTTAATGTGACCTATAAACTGTACAACTCAATTGAAAAACAAACTGAAATCTTTTAGCTGGAGGGAAGAAAAAAGAAAAAGAAAAATAATGTGGTTGCACAAGTCTGCACACCCTCTTATAACTGGGGATGTAGCTGTGTTCAGAATTAAGCAATCACATTCCAAATTGTGTTAAATAGGAGTCAGCATACACCTGCCATCATTTAAAGTGCCTCTGATTAACCCCAAATAAAGTTCAGCTGCTCTAGTTGGATTTTCCTGAAGTTTTCTTAGTCGCATCCCACAGCAAAAGCTATGGTCCACAGAGAACTTCCAAAGCATCAGAGGGTTCTTATTGTTAAAAGGTATCAGTCAGGAGAAGGGTACAAAATAATTTCCAAGTCATCATCAAGTGGAGAAAATATGGCACAACAGTGACATTAACAAGAACTGGAGCTCCCTCCAAAATTGATGAAAAGACGAGAAGAAAACTGGTCTGGGAGGCTACCAAGAGGCCTACAGCAACATTAAAGGAGGTGCAGAAATATCTAGCAAGTACTGGCTGTCTGGTACATGTGACAACAATCTCCCATATTCTTCATATGTCTGGGCTATGGGGTAGAGTGGCAAGATGAAAGCCTTTTCTTACGAAGAAAAACATCCAAGCCAGGCTACATTTTGCAAAAACACATCTGAAGTCTCACAAAAGCATGTGGGAAAAGGTGTTATGGTCTGATGAAACCAAGGTTGAACTTTTTGGCCATAATTCCAAAAGATATGTTTGGCGCAAAAACAACACTGCACATCAGCAAAAAAACACCATACCCACAGTGAAGCATGGTGGTGGCAGTATCATGCTTTGGGGCTGTTTTTCTGCAGCTGGAAATGGGGCCTTAGTTAAGATAGAGGGAATGATGAACAGTTCCAAATAATAGTCAAATAATAGTCAATATTGGAACAAAACCTTCAGGCTTCTGCTAGAAAGCTGAACATGAAGAGGTACTTTATCTTTCAGCATGACAACGACCCAAAGCATACATCCAAATCAACAAAGGAATGGCTTCACCAGAAGAAGATTAAAGTTTTGGAATGGCCCAGCCAGAGCCCAGACCTGAAACCGATTGAAAATCTGTGGAGTGGTCTGAAGAGGGCTGTGCACAGGAGATGCCCTCGCAATCTGACAGATTTGGAGTGTTTTTGCAAAGAAGAGTGGGCAAATCTTGCCAAGTCAAAATGTGCCATGCTGGTAGACTCATACATAAAAAGACTGAGTGCTGTAATAAAATCAAAAGGTGCTTCAACTAAGTATTAGTTTAAGGGTGTGCATACTTATGCAACCATATGATTTTATTTTTATATTTTTTCTTCCCTCTATCTAAAAGATTTCAGTTTGTTTTTCAATTGAGTTGTACAGTTTATAGCTCACATTAAAGGAGGAAAAAGTTCTGAAATGATTTATCTTTGTCATTTTAACAGGGGTGTGTAGACTTTTTATATTCACTGTATATTCATCTATATTTACTTAATTAATAATTAATTAATTAACTATTTCTTGAATAAATGAATATACTTTATCTATTTGTAATTAATATATTTAGCAATCAATAGTCTGAAGAGCTAACAATCTGTTTATATTTTCCGGCACCATACAATGTACAGTGAGTGTTGGTGCCCTGATGATAAAGTGTAATGAATGTCCTAACTGTGCACTCTAAATTGTTTGTGTGCGCGAGGGAAATCCGTTGGTGTAGTTGTGTAAATCGCCATTGTAGATTGGTAATGTCATTAATGTGTATTTTGTATGTCGTTCGTTGCTGTGTGAAAACACTACATGTTTGGCAGTGTTTTGCGTGGTCCAGGGTCTTGTAGCATCGATTCAATTTTTTCCGAGTGCCTTTTCTTTTCTCGCTTTTTTGTGAAAAGTCATCGAAATTGGCTTCAATTCACGTTGCACCTTACTCCCAGAAGTCCTGCCTGTTCCCCCGTGCTGTGGGTGATATTTTTGTTGTATTTATTTGTATTTTCTTTGTGTTTTTTGGATTTTCGCGACTTGGGCGTTAACCTTGTATTTTTGCTATCTGCGTCTCATATTTTTGCTATCCCGCGTTTTGTAGCTAAGTCCCGCGTGTTTAATTGCCTTAACAGCTCGCCTTGGCTACATGAGGCTTGCAGGCGATGAGCACCATTTGGCGTTCATTGCCTAAGTGCTACACGTTAACGGCTCGCCTCGTTTGCAAGGCCCGCAGCGATGAGCGCCTTTGGCGCTCATCGCCTAAGTACTATGCCTGCAGCGCTCATCACCTAAGTCGTATGCACCACACAAAGCGTGACGACGTCTCGCAGTTTGACAACTGTTATATGTGATTATTATTCATCAGGGATCCAACTTACATACAAATCAGACTTAAGAACGTTCTTAGGAACAAATACTGAGCATTGGTAGGGAACCAGTCAGTCTCCAGTGCCCTTGGTTTAAAGGACAGATGGGAGAGGGTTGATATGAAAAATGTATATATATATATTTTTATTTTTTTATTTTTATATATACCGTATTTATCGGCGTATAACACGCACTTTTTCTCCCTGAAAATAGGGGGCAAATGATAGGTGCGTGTTATACGCGATATTCCCTCCCCCCTCCTCATCCTCAACCTCCCTCCTCAACCTAAACCCCCCTCCTCCTCAACCTAACCCCCCCTCCTCAACCTAAACCCCCCCATATGCTAATGACGTGGCGCGCTGGCGCGCATGTGACGTCACCGGGTCAAGGAGCGGAGCGGAGGCCGGAGCAGAAGCAGGTAAGTGAGGAGGAGGTATTTAGGGGGGTTTAGGTTGAGGAGGGGGGGTTAGAATGCGGAGGGGGGGTTAGAATGCGGAGGGGGGTTTAGAATGAGGAGGGAGGTTGAGGAGGGGGGTTGAGGATAGGGAGGTTGATGAAGGAGGATGAGGATGGGGGCTTGAGGAGGGGAGTTGAGGGGATTTGAGGATGGGGGTTGAGGAGGGGGTTTGAGGAGGGAGGTTGAGGAGGGGGTTGAGGATGGGGGGGTTGAGGTGGGAGGATGAGGAGGGAGGTTGAGGAGGGAGGTTGAGGATGAGGAGGGGGGTTGAGGATGAGGAGGGAGGTTGAGGAGGGGGGTTGAGGTTGAGGAGGGGGGTTGAGGAAGGAGGATGAGCATGGGGGGGTGGAGGAGGGGGTTGAGGATGGGGGTTTGAGGAGGGGGTTGAGGAGGGAGGATTAGGAGGGAGGTTGAGGAGGGGGTTGAGGATGAGGAGGGAGGTTGAGGATTTTGCTTCAAAGTTCTTTATTTGAATTTATTTTTTCCCTGAAATTCCCTTCTTAAAATGAGGTGCGTCTTACACGCTGGTGCGTGTTATATGCCGATAAATACGGTATATAGTTCACCACAACAATAATTTAATATATGGTGGGCAAAAGAGCAATAGAAGCCCTCCCCCGTACAGTAGTAAAGTAAATAAATAGTACATCCGTGTTCACATTTGAATGTCTAAAAAGAGTTAAAAAAAAACTGCTTCCAGCTCAGAATTTAGAGAAAAACAGTTATTACACTGCATTCTGGGAAGCTGATGTGCAAATGTGTTCACAAATGCCTTGCACTTCAATCCATAGCCCATTTTAAACATGGCTTCCTTTATGCTTATGCCTGCTGTATTACATAGCTTTTATGCAAAGCCAAGGTTGGATTATATACAAGCTGGGAATCCGATCCACATACAGCTGTTTCAAGCTTACTGGCTATCATCAGTGTAACGGAACACATCACTGTTTTACCGTTTTATGGTTATTTAATTCTTATGGTTAAAATATGATCACATTGCTATACTGTAGATATGTTGTTTTATGTTCTACAGAATATATTGGCTCAGAATATTACAGCTACTAGACTAATAGATAATCCTATTACAGAGACTCCTTATAAGATAAGGAAGTCTATTGTATAAAGTGTTTTCATTATGAGACATAAGAACAAAGAGAAGTATAATCTGATCAATGTCTGATTGTATCAAAGTAGCCAGGTAACCTCCGGGGGGTGTGACCACACCTATTGTCTCTCTTTGTGTATTGTGTGGCCAAATATGGGGGATGTGTATTGCCTGTGGAAAAAGATGTGTATATATATTTCTGCATAACAAAATAAAGTCAGTATTATTTTGACTCCCAATTGAGTGTCGTCCAATATGGGAGGTTGGGGCTTGTGAGACTGCAGTGCTTCTTGGATATTTTTACCGTATACCAGCGGAGATACTGGACTTCGTGTACCAACTCCGTTACATTTGGTGGCAAGTGGCGGAATTGTTCCCACGGTCAGAAGGACAGCTACAGGAGACACCATTCCGTGGAGTTACAAATTGAGGGCAACGCTAGTATCCGTACAGCGCCCCTGGCTACAGCAGGATGGAACCGGCTAGTTTTCGGACAGCGTTCCATGATGAGGAGGAGGAAGAGGCCGTGGACTACATGGATGCAGACAGAAAGGAACTCTGTTATGATTCCCTGGAAGATACCCAATGGCGGCGAGGTGAGAGTCTCCCCAGTGATGAGCAGCGGCTACAGAAGCGTGTGGCGATGCGGATGTATCTATTGGGAGAGCAGCCCCTGGATGAGTGGGTGACAAGACTAGAGACCCTGGTATGGCGAGAGATCTGGCTAGACAACGCATACCAGGCCCTCTGGTGGCATACCGTTTGACTTACCCCCTGGACGGCTGAACACGAATTACCAGAGGGGGATGATTATGATGGCCCGGGTTTATTATAGGATGCCTTGGAGGACGACATTGATCTTGGCAGCACGGAGGGGTCTAGGTTTTGGGACATCTACGACTACCGGATGGGCATGTATGTCTGGGTTGACGAAGGCGAGGTGAGCAAAGACATGACCCACCTGGTAACAAGAGAGTGGGAGCTGGAGCAGGACTACCAACACCTGCTCAGCTTCGTGCATCCCCAACCTACCCGACAAGCAGAACAAGACCTCATTGACTGGTCCTGGGATGACCTCCAGAGGGCAGGTAGAGATGGGACCGAGGTCTCTCTACCGGCCCTACAGGGAGCCGAAGGTGTCGTCCTACCTCCCCAGCGGCAGTGTGAACCACAGGGAGCAGAAGGTGCCGTCCTTCCTCCCCAGTGGCAGTGGGTACCCCAGGGAGCTGAAGGTGCAGTCCTTCATCCCCAGCGGCAGTGTGTATCCCAGGGAGCAGAAGGTGCCGTCCTTCCTCCCCAGCGGCAGTGTGTAGAAGGTGCCGTCCTTCCTCCCCAGCGGCAGTGTGTACCCCAGGGGGCCGATGGTGTCGTCCTTCCCCCCCAGCGGCAGTGTGAACCCCAGGGAGCTGAAGGTGTCTCCCTCTCCCCCAGCGACAGCTTACCCTAACAAGGGGAGACACCAATCTCCCAGATGGCGCAGATGGGACCGTGGTCTCTGTGCCTGACCTACCGGGATGCTGGACAGCCTGTCCAGATCCCCAACTACCCTCACTGGGACAACAGGAGGAGGGAGTAAGTACAAATTCCCCTCCCCAGCTAACTCCAACTAATTCCCCTGCAAACCGAGCAGCAGTACACTGCTACCAGAGTGAGCCTCGACAACCTTTCTTCGGGACGCGGTCTAATGAAGAATCTTTGGGCACCCTCCACGAGGTTAACCCAGTACAAGCAGCTGCAGACACAGAGTCAGAGGAAGCAGAAGTATCTCAGAGATGGCTAGAGGAGCTCTCTGAGGATGACTTAACAGAGGATCAGGAGGAGGATTACTGGGATCTACTTGTGAATGAGGTACAGGAGGAGTGTGAAGGGGTAAATGATGGCACTTTACCAGAAGAGGCAGCGACTGTGTCAGGGCCTAGTCACCAGCCAGTGACAGCAAACCTGCCAGTCTTGTCAAAGGAGCTGTGGGTGCAGTGTGGCACCACAGTGGAGAGTGTACCAAGTGGGAAGATGCCCTGGTTAACCAGTGTCCAGGTGCCCACTGGAACAGACACCAATCCAAAGACCCAGTTAAACATGGAAGGCTGGGATAAGGTTGCTAAGCAAAAAGCAATAGAGGTAGAGGAAGAGGGTCAACTGAGGGCCCTAAAGAACAGGCTGGGTGGGAATTGCGACATTCCCCAGCCTGCATCAGAGAGCCAGAGCGCAGTTGCTCAACCAAAGGCAATGGATGAAGGACAGGAGGATTGCACGCACAGCCTGGCTTTGAGCAGCGTAGCTCTCCAGGCTGCAACAGAGACAGACCCTGAGGAAGGAAACCAGGAGCAGCTGTCCAAAGGTACAGATGCACAGGAGCCAGAGGGAAGGGAGAATCCAGGTCAGGATTGCATCATGGATGCTGGAGCCCAGCATAGACCGGTATGTACTTTCTTACAGTTGTTATATTATTGGCCTCCCAACAATAATGTGTTTTCTAAGAGGGGTACTGAATTACCCCCTTGTGGTCACAAATCCCAGCCCAGCTGTGGGGACTGGCTGGGTGGAAAGGGGTTTCTATGGGACAGAGATTGTGATCCACCCTTTGGACCCTGGGATCCTGGACTGTTGGGATGGGATCCTGGACTTTTTGGGTGGGTGTACAGGGGAAGAACAGTGGGCCCTGCACAATAGGGGCCCGACCACGAGCTGGGGGAGGAATGTACTCTGCAACTTGGGACGGGTTGGCTAAAGGACTTCAGTTCATTTGGAAGGCTGAGGCTTTTCTGCCTCATTATTTAATTGTCTGAAACCAGTTTGGAAAATGTATTTTCCCTCTCCTTGAAATGTTTATTGCTGTGAATGCTGTATGAAGTGTGCATTTGTTTTGTTCTTGAAATGTGAGGAAATGTGATTTGCAGTAATGCTGATGGGTTGTCAAACTATAGAAGTGACCAACAAATCGTTTTGTCCGGACATCCCCGGGCCGATCCGTTGGGATCAGACCGTGTATGCCGGCTTATGGTCACGGGGGAGGTGTGTAACGGAACCCATCACTGTTTTACCCTGTTTTATGGTTATTTAATTTTTATGGTTAAAATTGCTATACTGTAGATA
Source organism: Discoglossus pictus (assembly GCA_027410445.1). Taxonomy (NCBI): domain Eukaryota; kingdom Metazoa; phylum Chordata; class Amphibia; order Anura; family Alytidae; genus Discoglossus; species Discoglossus pictus. Next base: position 283,134,810 of record CM050163.1, read on the forward strand.
TGTTATTTTATGTTCTACAGAATATATTGGCTCAGAATATTACAGCTACTAGGCTAATAGATAATCCTATTACAGAGACTCCTCATAAAATAAGGAAGTCTATTGTATAAAGTGTTTTCATTATGAGACATAAGAACAAAGAGAAGTATAATCTGATCAATGTCTGATTGTATCAAAGTAGCCAGGTAACCCCTGGGGGGTGTGACCACACCTATTGTCTCTCTATGTGTATTGTGTGGCCAAATATGGGGGATGGGTATTGCTTGGGGAAAGACATGTGTATATATATTTCTGCATAACAAAATAAAGTCAGTATTATTTTGACTCCCAATTGAGTGTCGTCCAATATGGGAGGTTGGTGCTTGTAAGACTGCAGTGCTTCTTGGATATTTTTACCGTATACCAGCGGAGATACTGGACTTCGTGTACCAACTCCGTTACAATCAGCCTGGAGCAGGATCTCAGCTTGTGTTGTGGACTTTATGAGTAGGTAGTTCACCACAACAATCATTTATAATCTGGTGGGCAAAAGAGCGATAGAAGCCCTCCACCGTACAGTAGTACAGTAAATAAATAGTACATCTGTGTTCACATTTGACTGTCTAAAAAGAGTTTTAAAAAAACTGCTTTCAGCTCAGAATTCAGTGAAAAACAGTTATTACACTGCATTCTGGGAAGCTGAGCAGGGATGTGCAAATGTGTTCACAAATGCCTTGCACTTCAATCCATAGCCCATTTTAAAAATGGCTTCCTTTATGCTTATGCCTGCTGTATTACATAGCTTTTATGCAAAGCCAAGGCTGGATTAAAAAAAATATATATATATATGTCTCTCTCTCTCTCTCTCTCTCTCTCTCTCTCTCTCTCTCTCTCTCTCTATATATATATATATATATATATATATATACATATATATATATATATATATATATATATATATATATATATATATATATATATATATATATAGGCAGTGCAGTGGCAGGAGGAGCTAAAGCCTCCACAACTACTTGTGGAAAGGGAATTTATGGCCTCTAGGTTAATTAGGGAGAAGATCAAACCCAAAGAGGTAACTTTTTTTTTTTTTTTTAAATACTTTTTATTGCAGGAATACAAAGTGCAAACAGTTGTACAATATTGAGCGTAATAAAACAATACCCCAACATCAATCGGGAAATCTTATCCTTGTATCCTGCCTCCTCCTTTTTTTTCATATTTACCTCCGTGCTATTATCGGTGAACCAATGCATAGATTTATAATGGACCCTTCTTGGCTATGTAAACATGTATCCCTAAACTTATCCGTAACCTATACTATTCTTTGGTTGTTAAGTTGTTATCTCCCATTACCTTCCGTTATTAACCTATGACTTAGAGGACCATAAAGATATTATAAAAAAGCCCTAATTTTATCCATTGACTGGCTCATTTACCTCTAGAGGGATATAGTACGAATATCTTCGCTTGCTAGTCTTTCAGTTCCTTCCTCCCATTCAATTCCCCCCCGTTATCTTTTCTTATATATCAAGGAAGAGTTGCTTACAAACTTTTACAAATGTTAACTTAACCAATTAAACTAAAACATTCTATCTGACACATCTATATTAAGCCTGCCTCTTTGGAAAACATTTCTCTATCTCGATCTTGCTGTTGATCCATCCTAACATACCTGTCTGTCTTCTTCCATATCGGTGCAGCTCCTCTCCCGGTATCTCCTCTCCGGCCCCCAGCCCTCCCTGTATCCTGTCAAGAAGGTGAGGGTGCCCTTCCCTTCTCCTCCCCCTTCATTGGAGTAGAGGGATTCTGATATCAGTGTATTCTATCCAGGGACCCCACATTTCTAAATACTTAGGAATAGAATCCGCCACTGAATGGGAAATCCTTTCATTAACCGCTAAGTAGTGAATCTTAGCTCAAACTACTTCTCTAGTGTCTTTTTCTTCCAGCTCCTGGCAATATGTGATTTCGTCGCTAAAAAGATAAATTATAGGAGTCTGTTGTGGGGGGCAGAAAGAGAGGCCACCGGTATCCCCAGTAGACTAGATTCCGGGGTAACTTCAATATGGTATCCAAATATATTATCCACTAAGTCACCCACTGCCGTCCACAACTGCTGAACCTTTGGGCAGCTCCACCAAGTATGGTAAAAGGAGCCCAGCTCTGAGCATCCCCTAAAGCACTTCAGACTTTCCGTCTTACTCCATTTAGCTAGTCGATCTGGGGTAATGTACGCCCGATGAAGGACTTTAATTGATGTCTCTAATACACTATAATTTAGTGACCCCCTCATGAGATTGGCCCAGGAAGTCTCCCACGTCTCAATCTCCCAGTTCCTGGCTATATCCTTTTCCCATTCCCTCGTGTATTTTTCTTTGGCTAATGTTTTTGGGGTATTGAAGACCCCGTATAATTCCCCTATCACTCCTCTTTTAAGGGGGGCTTTTTCACAAATTCTAGAGAACCTATTATGGGAGGGGACCCCTGAACTCCTAAGTAGTTTATCTACAAAGTACCTCAATCTGCAAAAGTTATAGTGCTCATAAAGGGGGATGTCATATTCTTCTCTCATAGTTTTGAATGTTAATACCCGACCATCTCTCATCCAGTTACCTAATCTATCAAGTTTATTATTCTTCCACCATTGCCGAGAGACCTGTGAGATACCTGCCGGAGCTAGTGGATGCGTAAGTATAGGCGTTAAGTGGGATATCCGGGGTAGGAGGTCTGTATGATTGAAGGCCCAGATAATATTAGCCGCGGAGTTCTTTATTATAGGATTGGCAGATTTCTTAATCTCTGTGGGGAGTGGGTGAATCCAGACCGCCGTGTCCCATGTATAGGGCATCATGTCTTGGCTTTCAGCAAACATCCATGCCGGATGGGCTTCAGGTAAGTGGGCCTGGGGAATAAAAGCTAGTTGAGCTGCTCGATAATATAGTTTTAAATTGGGACATGCCAACCCCCCTCTGGATTTATGTTTGTACATGTTATTTCTCGCAATCCTGGAAGGACCCCCACCCCAGATAAAACAGAACACCCTGCTTTGGAAGTTTGAGAGGTCTTTCATATGTATCTGGATCGGTAGAGATCTAAATAGATAAAGCAATCTAGGTAAAACATTCATTTTGACCAAACTAATCCTACCGAGCCAGGAGATGTTATATTTTCCCCATTTCATCATCTCCTCTTGGAGTAAACGGAACATTGGCCGGTAGTTAGCTTTATATAGATCTTGTATTTTAGCTGTCAGCCAAATTCCTAGGTATTTAATCCCCTTCCCAGCCCACTTAAATTTAAACCTCTGTGCGAGGGATTCTTTCTCCGGGAGCAGTAAAGAGGTAACTTTTGAGGAAGTTTATGACCCAAGCCTACCTCATAGACAGTGGCAGAGCTAGTGAATAGAGGGCTTCAGTGCAAAAAATAATTTTGGGGCCCCCCTGCCAGGTCCCCTTTCTATATATACTAGCAACTTGCACGTCAAAAAAAAATGACGGTCAATAAAATTTGAAGCAATAGCAATTCTGTTTGGAACACAATGTTAAGCTTTTTATACTGTAAGGACCTTCGGTGCTCATTGCGAGCCTCTCCTCGCGTGTCCTTTGGCTCCTCTCTATATTTTTTAAAATACTAATTAATGAATTAATTGAATAATAAATTAATATAGTTTACCTTTTTCTAATTAATATATGTAACAATCAATAGCCTGAAGAGGTAACAATCTCTTTTTATTGTCCTGCAGCATATAATGTCCAGTTGGACTGTTGCTGGCCTGAGGGGATAGTTTTATGAATGTCCCCACTGTGCACTAGCAATAGGCTGCGTGTGCGAGGGCAAATCGTTGGTTTATTTGTGTAAAGCGCTAGTTTAGATGTGTATTGTTGTTAGTTGCAAGTTAGGATTGTAAAATAGCATTGTTTGTCTATGTGCTACGTGGTTCTCGTCCTAACTGTTTCCCCTGTCCTGTGTGATGTTTTTATTGTATTTTTTGTGTGTATGTGTTTCATGTTTTTTGCTTTGATCGGTTTGGCCATTAACTTCGTATTTTTCCTATCTCGTATTTTATTTTTCTAAGTCACGTGTCTTGCATTTTTCTAAGTCCCGTGTTCGTGATGCGCTTGCAGCCTAAGGCGATCCTGCGTTTCCTAAGTGTTTGGAGGCTAAGTCCCGCGTGTTTCATTGCCTCCACTGCTTGCCTCGCAGGCAATGAGCGCCTTTTGTCAGCTCTTCAACACTATGATTCCTGCATATATTACTTCAAAATAGGTAAAGTATATTACTTTATTAATCTATTAGTTATTTTATTATTATACACCAAACAGCATTAGCTCACTTACAATTTGATTGCCGTCATTTTTTGACGGGCAATTCGCTAGTATATATATACTATTTAATTTATTATGTTTACAGTATATAAATAAATATATTGTGATGGTGTGTCACCAGAGGGCAGTAGAGAGCACTTCAAAACTTCTTAAAAAAGCTTGGGTGTGGCTGCAATCAAGGCCTGCTGCTACCTCCAGTGTGAGGATTGTTTGGAAGTTTGGAGTCTGTGAAGAGGCAAAGGAAGCCTGAGACAGCTCTGTGTGGCGAGAGAGGGGTCAGTGAGACCTGGAAAGCCAGTCTGGCTGCCCGGAAGTGTACAGCCAGCGCATTTGAGAGCCATTGAGAAGATTGTCCAGCGTGACCGGAGAGGTCAAAGAGACACAGCTCCTCTGCAGATGGATTGCAGACCCTGAAGGAAGTGGACTCTAAAACAGGCAAGTGTGCAGGCCTGTGTTTTGACTGTATTATGCATTACATTAGAGCGGTGAGGGAACTACAGATAAAAGTGTAGGTAGTGCTTCAAGGAGAAGCTAAAATGTATTTTCTGTTTGGATTTTTTTCTGGTATGGTGACAAATAAACCGCAAGATCTGTTAAACCATACAAAAGGCTCGAGAGTACTCCATTGTGGTGCTGAAAAACAAGGCACGTATCCTGAGCGTGACAGTGAATCTGTCACAATATATATATATATATATACTAGTGAATTGCCCGTCAAAAAATGACGGCAATGAAATTGTAAGTGAGCTAAGGGTGTTGTTGTATATAATTTGGCTGATGTAGCGTCGTTTGTTTTCTATGTCGTGCGAGTTTTTCGGAATATTCGTTTTCTATGTCGTGCGAGTTTTTCGGATTATCCGTAGCTGTTTGGTGGTGTTTTGCGTGTTTATGGTGGTGTTTTGCATGTTTAGGGACCTTTAGCCTTGTTTACGTTTTGTTCGGCGGCCATTTTTTCTCTCGCTTAGGTGATTTTCGGGTCTCTAAACTCCGAAATTTGTGCTTAAATGGAGGTGTAACTTCATTTCCAGAGGTCCTCTGTGCCCCCCTTTCTGTGAGTAACCTTTTTATGTGTTTGTTGTTTGTATTTATTGTGTTTGTAATGTTTTTGGTGTTGCGTCCTTGTATACGTAGGTGTTTGTTGGTGTTTTTTTTGGCTGGCATTTTTTCTCTTGCTTAGAGAATTTTGTAGTGTCTAAACTCTTTTAATTGGACTTAAATTGAGTTGTAACTTCAGTTTTCGAAGGTCCTGGATGCTCCCTCTTCCTGTAAGTAAGCTTTTTATGTATTTGCTGTGTGTATTTGTTGTATTTTCAAAGTTTTCATGTGCGCGAGTTGCGGCCGATTTTTGCGAGGTCGTAACGTTTTTCGTATTTTGTTTGCGTTACGTCGTAAATTTTGCGAGGGTCCCCTCGCTTCGCCCCCCCCCCAGAGCCGGGCATTGCACTGAGTGCACCCGGTTAGTTCCGCCCATGCTCATAGACCTCTATGAGGTATTACATGAAGACCCGGAGCACAGATCCTATGGCAATATGGCTGTACCAAGTATGAAAAAAATGTTGCAATAAACTTCTTGGCGTCTAGTATCTGCCAATCATCTAAAGGCATTTTTGGTGCGATGGCTCAGCCCACCTTTTCCAAGTTGCTGGGTTAGTTTCTAAATGCTATGAAAAGGAAACAACAGAGGTACATCAGTGCCCTGGCACTAGATAATGGATCAGGATGGTCAGAAGCATTTCTTATCACATAGAAAGTATGCACAATGTTATTGGTACAACTGATGGCACTTATTTTTGCAATAAGACCTATCAAAGTGGTTTTGGCGCTGTACAGAAATCACAAACACTTGTATTTAGTGAATGTCCAAGTGGTTTGTGATGTAAACATGAGCATATAGAGTGTGGACAGAGGAATTCCTAGGATACTTCACCCTGCTTCACTCATGCATAGTTACATAGTTACTTAGTTACATAGTAATTAAGGTTGAAAAAATAATTTCAGTCCATCAAGTTCAACCTGTTAAGATCTCCTCTGATCTGCAATATGCGGAATAGTTATTAATTAAATTATTGATTAAATAATTATTAATAGTATAGTATTGGAGGATGAATAAAGAGTTAGTCCATCAAGTTCAACCTTTTTAGATCTCTATTGATGTTTTTAATGTGGACTATTTATTATTATTTGTTAATTGTTATTTGATCCAGAGGAAGGCAAACAGAAAAAAAAAAACATTGAAACTTTGCCAATTGTCTCATAAGAGAAAAAAAAAGCAAAATTCCTTCCTGACCCCAGAAACTGGCGATCAAATTTCTCCCTGGATCAATATTCCTTGCTAGTTATCTAGGATAGCCTTGAATGCCCTCTTTATTCAAAAATATATCTAACCCCTTTCTGAAGTTGTCTATCGAATTCGCTGTCACCACCTCCTTTGCTAGAGAATTCCACAGTTTAACCACCCTAACTGTAAACCCTTTTCTTTGTTTAAGGTGAAATCTTTTTTCCTCTTACCTCAAAGGATGTCCTCTTGTCAGTTGAAAATCTCTTGCTACAAAAAGTTCACTTGACAAAGCCTTATACTGACCCTGGATGTATTTATATAAGGTAATCATATCTCCTCTTAGATGACTTTTTTCTAGCGAAAATAAGTTTAATTTTGTTAGTCTTTCTTCATAACTTAGCCCCTCCATTCCTCTTATTAGTTTTGTAGCCCTTCTCTGTACTTTTTCCAGCTCTAAAAATGTCTTTTTTATGAGGTGGTGCCCAAAATTGTACTCCATATTCCAAATGAGGACGTACTAGAGATTTGTATAGTGGAAGAATTATATCTTCTTACCTGGCTTCTATACCCTTCCTAATACATGCTAATATTTTATTTGCCTTTGCAGCCGCTGCTTGGCTTTGAGCGCTGTTACCTAGGTGGTTGTCCACTAGTACTCCCAAATCCCTTTCAATATCTGATACCTCTAGATTTTCTCCATTAAGATTATAGATTGCTTGGCTATTGTTCCTTCCCAAATGCATAACCTTACATTTATTTGTATTAAATCTCATCTGCCATTTAGCCGCCCATTTCTCTAATTTATGCAAATCCTTTTGTAGGGAAAGTACATCATTATCTGATTTTATTACCTGGCACAACTTAGTGTCATCAGCAAAAATGGAGACACTACATTTGAGTCCTACTTCAATGTCATTAATAAATATGTTAAAAAGGAGAGGACCTAATACTGACCCTTGAAGAACCCCACTTATCACATTAGACCAATCGGAGTATGTTCCATTCACAACAACCTTTTGCTTCCTGTCTTTTAGTCAGCTCTCGATCCATGAGCAGATATTTACTGCAATTCCTGTATCCCTTAGTTTGCTCACTAGTCTTCCATGTGGCACTGTATCAAATGCCTTTGAAAAATCTAAAAATACTACATCCACTGAGTTGCCCTGATCCAAGTTCCTACTAACCTCCTCATAAAAACTAATTAGATTGGTCTGACACGACCTATCCTTCATAAATCCGTGTTGACTGCTACCTATGATCCTGTTCAAATAGACATATTCTTGTATTCTGTCCCTTATTAACCCTTCTAAAAGCTTCCCAACTACAGAAGTGAGGCTCACTGGTCTATAATTCCCCGGATTTGCTCTAGATCCCTTCTTAAATATAGGTATCACCTCTGCTTTTCTCCAGTCATCTGGTAGAGACCCTGTAGTGAGTGAGTCTTGAAAGATTAGATATAATGGTTTGGCTATTACAGAACCCAGCTCCCTCCGTACCCTTGGATGTATTCCATCAGGACCTGGAGCTTTATTAACATTTATTTTCTTCAACCTCTTTTGTATTACTTCCTGCGTTAACCAATTATTTAGTAAAGGTAGTGTAGCCCCATTATGTTGTGGTGTCCCAACCACTGGTACCTCCCTTGTGTATACCGAAGAAAAAAAACCTATTTAGCTTATCTGCCTTTTCCTGGTCACTAATTATCAGATGGCCTGTGTCACATTGTAATGGTCCTATCGATTCCTTCCTGGCCTTCTTCCCATTAATATATTTAAAAAACATTTTAGGGTTAGTCTTACTTTCCTTTGCAACTGACTTCTCATTTTCTATTTTAGCCAGTCTAATAGCCCTTTTGCAAGCCTTGTTGATTTCCTTATAGTCACATAAAGCTGCCTCTGTTCCCTCCTTCTTGTATAATTTAAATGCATGTTTCTTTTTCCTCATCATGATCTTTAAGTCATTGTTAAGCCACATAGTATGTGATTTACTACTATTCATTTTATTTCCACATGGTACATGCTGATGAGTATGTTTATTTAGTAAGGATTTAAATGCTGTCCATTTATTTTCAGTATTCTTCCCTGTATGTTCTTTATCCCAGTCTATATGTTGTATTGCTGCCAGTAGCCCATTAAAGTTAGCCCTTTTAAAATTTAGAGTTTTTGTTGGCCCCTTACAACTCTGTTTTTTGTATTCAATCTCAAATGAGACTGTGTTGTGATCACTGTTCCCCAAGGGTTCCCCTATTTTAACATTTGATATTATATCAATATTACTTGTGAAGACTAAATCCAAGATGGCCCCATTTCTAGTAGGTTCTTGTATTACCTGGGCCAGATAATGATCCCTGAGTGTACTCAAGAACCTGCTCCCCTTAGCTGAGCTGCTGGTCTCATTTATCCAGTTTATTTCAGGGTAATTAAAGTCTCCCATTATTAGAACTTGCCCATGCTTAGCTGCATCTCCAATCTGTAACAATAATTGTATTTCCTCACTTTCAAATATATTTGGGGGTTTATAGCATGCTCCCACCAATATGCGTTTAGAATTAGCTCCTCCCCTATTTAGGTCAACCCACAAAGATTCAATGATTACATTAGTGCCAGCATAAATATCTTCTCTGACTATAGGCTTAAATTCAGGCTTAACATAAAGACAGATCCCTCCTCCTCTTTTACCATTTCCCCTATCTTTCCTAAATCATTTGTTTGAGTGTTGATCCATTTAGTGGCTTGCTTCCCAGGGAATATATCCCACTAATTAATGAGAATGAAAAACTGACTGTACATTGTCTTATCAGGGTTTTGCTAAAGGGAATGATTTCTGAGTTAAACACAAAACTTGTAGCTTTAGTAAATACAATAATTATGCTCACAATCTTCTTGCCTGTCTCCATGGTGGCGAAAAATTACCTGCAATGTAATCATGCAGTTAGCTCCCTTTCCTCACAATCATCAAGCACTCTCACTTGCAAATTAGCAGTCTGAGCTGCAGACAAGCAGACAGAAGCTGCACAAATATATCTGATTCTCTCAGGTATTAGTAGAGAACAATGGCTAGTACAATATATAGACAGTTGATCGTGCTCTTTAATATGAAACCAATTTCCTCTGGGGGTGACAGCATCCCTTTAAGAAATCAATAAATGATCAAGCACATTGTCCCAATTTTTACTGTGCGTGATCAACAATCACTCAAAAATATTTTCCCATTTTTTTATAATACATGTGTCAGTGTGCATTGTTTATATATTGATAGACTTTAATGTTTTTTCTTAAACAAACTGCATTAAAGTATTGTAAAGTATGAATAAAAAAAAAGTTTCCATTACAATGATCTAAAATACTAATTAATGCTTTTCTCATGGAAATATATGTGGTCCCTTAGGAAAGGTGAAAGGTGAACCAATCAGAATGAATGTAACTGAATACCCCAGGTATATTAATGCAGAGAGATCCTGAATACTTAATCAGAGAGATGTTAACATCTGGGTCTGTTGCCAGCCCTCATAAGACCAAGATGTCCACCACCAGTTCACAATACAATTAATCTCTTCACGTCCATCACTTTTTGAATATTTGAACTCAATGTATCTCTGTCAGGTGATGCAAGATATGGGTGCCTGAGCTGGTTACTGACCATCATCAAAAAATGTCAAAGCAGAGGACATGTACAGTGAGAACATGTAGGAAAGTAAATGAGTGGACATTTGGGTTACTGCAACTCTGCTTCTGCTGCCTGCATGCCTCTGGTGGTGTCTCAAACTGCTCCTCAAGACCCAACAGCCATGATCTCTGTGTAACACTGTGTGAACACAGGAGGAGCAGGAAAGATCAAAAAAGGTTTTAATAGTGTACCAATGGAGGATGTATAGATGGAGATGAGGAGAGGGCCTTGGAGTATACCAACAATTAGAATGAGTAGGGAAGAAGATGTGCCAAAGGTGTTCAGTTTTCTAAATAGAAAACAAGAAGGCTCTGCCACAATTGCCAATGGAGTTAAAACTTTGAAAAAGTAGAGGATAGTGAAATGTATCAAAAGTAGCAGAGAAATCCAGAAAAATTTGTATAGATAAGTGACCTTTTGACTTTGCAGTGAACAGATCATCAGTGGCTCCTGTGAGAGCTGTCTCTGTGGAGTGCTGAGGCCAGAAGCTAGACTCAAAAGGGTCAAGAAAAGAGTTGGACAAAAGTATTTGGGTTAGGCAGTTGTAGACAAAAAGTTTTGAGATTGAGGGAATTCGAGAGATAGGGCAATATTTGGATGCAGAAGTTGGGTCATATGAAGGTTTTTAAGGATTGGTTTAACTATGGCATATTTTATAGATTATGGGAACTTGCCAGTGTTTAGGGAGAGGTTGCATAGAATTGGGATACCTGTAGGAGAGAGGGAAGGAATTAGCTGTAACAGAATAGGATCAAGTGAATGGAGATTGATAGATCAGATACTTCATCCTCAGCTACAGGATTAAAAAAGCCCATTGTAGTTGTGGGATTGGAGAAGGGCAAAGGCTGGGTGCTACTGGTGTGTTGAGAGGAGCATGTATTTGAGCCACATTGAGAGGAGAGTGTGTTCCAGATTGCGACAAAGGACTTGATACCCATCCCAGTGCTTCAGATCCAGCCTGAGTCCCAGGTAACCTCTCCATCGCACTAGGATCTGTGCCCTTATCCTTTCTCTTGCCTGGTGCCCTACTTCATGGTCCCATGCCACAGTGCACTTTCGTGGCTTGCGACCTCCAGGCAACACCCTGATTACCCCCTGAAGGGGGACATGTGTTTATGTGCAGTCTACATGTGGCAGAGGGATTAAGAAATGCAGCCCTGTATCCCACAGGATTAAGATAAGGGATCAGACTTGCTGACACCACCACAACCACAAAGCGTTAGCCATGGAAAGTAGGCACCCTCCTGATTCACTCAACTGAATTCCCAAGGCAGGAAGCTCTCTGCCTTATTGGACGATTAGATTCAAAAGCACCCAATCCTAGAAGAGCCGATGTTGGCAGACACTCAAGGGGAGGGAAATTCAAGTTGGGCATGTTGGACTAATTGTTTAATTTACCTTTGTTCCCTTCCCTATAACATGTTCACTTGTTCCCCAAATAGAGGTATCTTGACTGACTTTTACTTTTGGGGCCAGGATGGAACTTCCCTGAGCCCCACAATCAAGGCGTCTTTTTAGCCCAAGGCCAGACTGGCACAGTTCCCTTAATTTATTGACTTGTGAGGGTTAAGACTTTGTGATTTTTGTTTATTGAAATGTAATTTCTACCAGTTATGTATTGTTAAATGTTGCTATGTTGAGGACACTAGAATGGGGACTACAGGGCAGAATATATCATTATGGGGCTCCTCTTGCATGACTAAGCTAGCAGCAGTTTTCTAAGTAATGCAATGTATTTCAACAGTGTTTTAAAAAGAAAAATGACAGGGATACATTTTTGCTAGTAGTTGAAGCCTGTGAAAAAAACATAGATTGATTTGCCTTCAGCGCTGATTGCGAGCCTCAGGACAGTCAGCGCTCATTGCGAGCCTCTCCTGTCATGTACTTTTGGTCCTCTGAGAGAGATATATATTTCTATGTATATGTAGTTAAGTAATAATTAACAATTTATTCAATAAATATACTTTTATTATTTATAATTGATATATGCAGCGAGCAATAGGCTGAAGAGCTAACAATCTGTATTTTGCGTCTACATAGAATATACATTGTGAGTGTTGGTGCCCTGCTTATAAAGTGTAATGAATGTTTGAACTGTGCATTCTAAATAGGCTGCGTGCGCGAGGTAAAGCCGTTGGATTATTGTGTAAATCGGCATTGTATAATCGTAATGTTATTAATGTGGTACGCGTCTCGTGAGCATTTTCCGGCTTTTGTAATGGTGTATGTTGTAGGTCGTAGTGTGATGTGTAAAGTGCTACGTGGTTTGCCTCATTTTCATTTTTTTTTCGCTGCCCTTTTTTTTCTTTGCTTAGGCGATTTTCGAGTGGCAAAAATCGTCTAAATTAAGTTAAATTCGCGTTACACCTCACTCACAGACGTCCTGGCTGTTGCCCCATGCTGTCTGTGATGTTTTTGTATTTTTTTTTAGTGTATTCAGTGTGTTTTTCTTGTTTTTTGTTGGGACGCTAATCTCGTAAATTCCCGCGTCTTGTATTTTTTTTTCTTCTAAGTCCTGCATCTCGTATTTTAATGGCTCGCCTTGCTTCTCGAGGCTTGCATCGGCTAAGTGCTACGGTTTAACGGCTCGCCTCGCAGCGATGAGCGCCCAATATTTGCAACCCATACAGTATTTGTAAAATGTATTCCCTCCTTGCTCTGGGCTGTAACAGGAAAGGGTTAACTCTAAGTCTTTCTAGTAAGTTAAATGAACATGTGCCATTTAGACTTGGTGTTATTATTGACTAGTGAATTGCCCGTCAAAAAATTAAACGGCAATGAAATTGTAAGTGAGCTAATGCTGTTTGGTGTGTAATAATGAAATATATAATACATTAATAAATGAATATACTTTACCTATTTTGAAGCATTGTGTTGAAGAGCTGCAATCTGTTTTGATGTTGCTGCAGCATTAGTGGTGTGGAGCTGCTGTGTAAGCGTGCTGAATGTGTGCAGTGTAATAGTGTGCATGCGCGAGACCAAACCGTTAGCGTAGTCGTGTACTTCCGCATTGGCATAAAATGGCGGGTAATGTGTGGTATGCGTCTTAGCGGAATATACGTATGTCTTTTGTGGTGTTTTGTGAGTTTCTTGTGGTGTTTTGCGTGTTTAGAGTGTTGTAGCCTCATTTTCGTTTTGTTCGGCGGCCATTTTTTCTCTCGCTTAGCAAATTTTTTACTGTCTAAACTCTTTTATTTTGAGTTAAATGAAGATGTAAGTTGCTTTTTTGAGGTTCTGGATGCTTCCTCTTGCTGTAGGTAAGCTTTTTATGTATGTGTTGTTTGTATTTATTGTGTTTTTCATTTTTTCATGTTTGCGGGTTGCGGACGATTTTTGCAAGGTCGTAATCTGTGCTAACGTGTCTCGTATGTTGTTTGCGTTTGTAGCCCCGTTTTCGTTTTGTTCAGCGGCCATTATTTCTGTCGCTTAGCGAATTTTTTAGTGTCTAAACTCTTTTATTTAGAGTTAAATGAAGGTGTAAGTTGCTTTTTTGAGGTCCTGGATGCTTCCTCTTGCTGTAGGTATGTATGTGCTGTGTGTATTTATTGTGTTTTGAATTTTGTAATGTTTGCGAGTTGCGTCCTATTGTTGCGAGGTCGTAATGTGTGGTAACGTGTCTTGTATGTTGTTTGCGTTGTGAGGTAAAGATTGCGAGGGTCGTAGTTGGTGTGTCGTGTTGTTTGTGTGCTCGGGCTTGTTGTGTAGTTGCTTGCGTTTGAACGTAAATTTTGCGAGGGTCGCAGTTGCTGGCAAGGAGCGCCTTTGGCGCTCCATGCCAGCAACTGAGGCCCTCGCCCGCAGCCCTCTCCCTCTGATTTTCCTGCTGGGTCCTATCTTAATGGACCATTGCCTTCTCCTGGCTGGGTGCTGAGATATCAAAAACCATCACCATCCAGGTAATGTTCCTGTAAGTTGAAAGCAGGAGGGTTTTAGGTGTATGTGGTTCCCTCGCCCCTAGTGGCAAGAGGTTATTGTCCTATTAATGAATACAAGCGTGAGAACTGTATTTCATTATTTCAGGTAGCTTCTGTGTGCTAGAATCCCTGTACTTTCAAAGGGAAAACCGGTACTCTGCCACACGATCATTGAAGATAAACTTACACATCTGACATGAGGACCTAACCAGTGGGACTTCCAGAGCGTAATGGTCCTCCTGATCTCATATTGGGACAAACTGGTGGCAGAGGTGTGATTCTCAGTCTGACCGTACTGTTCCCGTTATTGGAAACTCACTGTCCCAAAGTGACACACCATCCTCCTGATATACTTGACTTGGGTGATGAGGTGTTCCTAACATAACAGGCCTGTATTGCTTTGCTTGAATAATTGGTCATTCCTGAGGACCCATATTGACTACCCTCATCCAGGACATAACCGGGGAGAAAACTCCTCAGGATGTCAGAAGGTCATCTCCCGCTTCTCGGGTAGTACCAGAGGCAGTCAATCCAGTGTTCTTATCAAAGCTTCAGGAAGTTTGAGGAGGCCATCAGGGATATCAATGTGTTTCATTAGGTTTTTGAGAAGCAGTGCAAGCTTCATCACCTAGAGTGGAATGGGTTTTTATCTTGGTTGGATTATTGAAAGAGCAACACTGTGCCATTAAACATAGCGGATGAATAGATGGGAGTACAGAAGAAAGGCAAAATAAAATGTAAAAATAGAATTTCCATGCTTGATTGCTCTTGTATGACTGAGAATGTTCAATTCCTGCTTAAACCTATTTCATTTCTTTTTTTAATAAATATGTAAATTAATATGTAAAACCTACTTATCTCGGAAGATACTGTCTGGATATTAACCATGAAAACCCCCTATAAGCATATCAAGAGCCTGGTGTTGTAAAGCTTCATGCAAAATTTGTACTATGTGGAAATGCTTAAAAAAAATTCTAGTTTGGATATTATCTGTTGTAATATTCAAATGTCAACACCTTATAATTGATGAATGATGACAGCCCTGATTGTTTCCTGTGTATAGTCAGCATTGTGCTAACGTTTGCCTGCTGAATAGTACCAGAATCTCCTTTTCCTCTGTTTCTTCACAGTGGAATACTGTTTCACATTCACTTTCTGATCCTTAGTCTATTGCTAATGTGTAACCCTTCCTGCTTGATCTTTGGTTCTCATACTAATTTTGTATTGTGACCTACTCATTGTACCCATATTTACGAACATTTTTGTAACCAACCTGAATCCATAACAATAGGATACATTTGTATTGTGTTATCTATCCATCCTGGCAGATCAAGTACACCCATATATGTTTATTGTCTTCACTGGAGTAGATGGCATCTTCCAGCAGGACAATGCAACATGTCATACATCCAGAACCGGCACTGGTTGGAGGAGTACAATAAAAAATTCCAAGAATTTCCCTGGCCTTCAAATTCCCCGGACTTGTACCCGATCGAGCACCTGTGAGAGCAATTTGATCATCATGTTTGCCATATGGATCCTCCACCACACACTATTCAGCAGCTGTCGGATGCACTGCAGTCTGCATGGCTCCAGATACTCTTTCCAACCTTCCAGCATCTTATTGACTCACTACCATGTCGTTTCGCTGCTGTCTGTACTGCACATGATGGTTATTCTGGATATTAGCTGGTGATCATAATAATGTGACTGTGTATAATGATCCTGTGTTAGCCAACTCTGCATATTCACTGGCATATCTAACCCCTAAAATGAAAGGAAAAAGCACAGACCTTACATATCAGACACATCTGATCAGTACACCAGAATAACTATAAATGTTGACAACTAAATTCATAATTAGCATTAATTGTGCATAGCATAGTATCAGTATCAGTCAGTACACCGAGGAGAAATTAATCCCATTCACCTACACACAAGTGTATATGATTTGTGTTATTTTTATGTTTCTCTGTAGCAATTGTAATGGTATGGAATATGCCGCAGGGGGTTATTGTGTAATAATGCATATAGTATATAGTAGGGGTGTGTGTGTTATATGTATTAGGATGGAAGCTGGAAGTTAGTATGTACTGGTAGTTGGGGGTTAATATGGTAGTGTGGGTATGGGTTATAAGGTAGATTGAATAGGGAGCAGGTAAAGCCTATGAAATGTGTTATAAAGATTATTAATATTGGGATATATAGACTGAATTTATGTGTAGAAAATCTAATCCAAGCTCTTACTTTCTCACTTGCAATAAAGTCTATCCTTCCCTCCCAGGGCCTGCGGGTTAGCTTACGCAGCATAACACGCAACATTTGAGAGCGAAACACATAGCTTTATAAACTCTATGTTGCAATATTTACTGACATTCTTTAGGACCACTATACTGCATTTACAAGCAAAGCTCACATGTTTGTTTACTGCCAGTGTGCTGGACTATCACGAAGCTTGGTAGCAGGCAGTGCTGATGTCACAGGCCCAGCCACATGACATCATTAGCTCTGCCCCCACTACACAGAGGTAACAGCTCTATTGTAACATGCTTGTAGCTGCCACATAGGCCCTGCCCACCTAGTCAGAATTTATTGTTAGTCCAGCAAACAGGAAGAGCTGGTCATGCCACAGATATCACAGAGGTAGGAGGAGATTCACAACTCTGCTTGAGGAGAAAACAGATAGCTTAAAAGCTAAGAAAAAAAAACACCCTTTTATTTATTTTAAACTGTGTTTAATAGTCTATACACAACAAAAACATATAGGAGCTTTGCTTTTAAATGCACTACAGTGGTCCTTCGGTTGCTAAGGGAACTACTTTTTTATAGACTTGCAATAGTTAGTTCAATCACTCAGCTACTTAAGTAAGACCTAAGGAATGTTATGAGAGCTCATAAACTAACCTCCTTAATGTGACAAACTCCTATGTGATTTAGGTAGTAGGACCAATTTTACAGCTCGGTAAGTTCTCTTTTAAGAACTCCAGTAGGGCCGAGGCTGCCTTAAGGTTTTTCCTACGGGAGCCATGAAATTAAGCCCTAAATTAGCTACTCTGTTAGTATTACTAGTTTCTGAGTTTCAATGTCAGACCGTTTTTGTTGAAGGTCACCAATTTTGATTTGGGGCTCTGACCTATAAGCATTGCTATCTCCTTTCTCAAGGCCTTATGATTTTGTGTGGAACTAAACCAAAATGAGAACTAGACAACTGATCATTTCAGTCATGAGAGATTCATTTATGTGTAGTATAGGCATGTTTAGTGTTTGATTCAGCATGGGTAGTAGAGCAGATACATATGTTCATGACGTAAAGCAAACACTAACAGCCTTATTAAAATGCAATTCGGACAATTGAAAAGGGCTCTATATAAGCACAGAGCATATATTTTTTACAGAAGTTTTTAGTCAGTGAACTTCTATCCAAAAGCAAGGTCCTTACTAAAAATTTCTGTAAAATATATAGAGCCCTTTTCAACTGGCCGAATCACAATTTAATAAGGATGTTCATTTAGATATATAGTACTTTAATCATTTATTAATGTTCTAAAAGTGAGTGAGCAAAATTGTAATGTAAGAAAACAGTTTTCAATAAAATAGTTCACAATTTGCTCTTGCTCTAGGTGTAATAATATTTTTAAACCACTCGATGGCAGCAAAAACTAACAAACAGTTGGCTGAGGAGTGGTTTAAATTCAACACTGTGAGGGAAAGTAGGCAGGACTAAGCACTGTCGGCTTTGTAGATACTTCCTTTCTCATCCTCACTGGTGAGACTCTCCCATAACTGCTGAAGCTTCTGCTCTTCCTGCTCGTTCACTACCTTCTCCATTCATTTCAGAAGGCATTTCTGCTCTGCATAGCCATACTAGGGGAGATCCAAGTTTAGATTTTGCTATCCAGGTGTAGATACAGTATCCTCTGTGCCATCTGCATTAGGGCATTGTACAGTGACTGGATGGCATCTTGTAGATTCTGCTTCTCTTTATGCCAGATGTACAGCTGCTACTGAGAAGACATCTAGTTGTCAACAGTGAGCCAAAATTGTACAGCTCTCTTCATGGACCATCTGTAACATTTTCTGTAACTTTGCAAAATGTCCCCTCTCAATTGAGGAATTATCTTTCTGCTGACTCATGTGCCATAAAACCTCTGGGCTATCCAACTCATAGTGTCATAACATAAATCTATCTTACTAACCCTGGAGATTCTATGGTATTCACTGGAAATGGCATCTATACAGGTGTATTCTCGGTCTAATGATCATGGCCTCCTAATTCATTCAGACACTGTGAAGCTTCTGCACCTCAACTTGTTCTTTTTTATCTCTGCTCTCATTCTCTACTTTCAGCTCTGCTTGCTCTTACCCCATACTGCTGAGGACTCCATCCTGAGAAATTTGTCTTCTCTCTATCTCGCCAACACTTCCACAGCAGTTTGTTGCTCCTTCAACACAACCAGATGGGGTTTGGTACTGGCTCAGACAGCAGCTTCTTCTCTGCTTCCAAACTGTGTAATTCCTGACACTTGGACCTTGTTACTCCCTTAGCTCTTTCTGCAGGTTCTCACCTTTCCCAGGCCCAGCTGGTCCAGACTTTCTTGGCTACCAATTACAGGCTTCAGGCTCATTCTGCAATTTTTCACTCACTTCATGCAGCATCATTACCTTAATCTTCACTATAGGACAACAACTCCACAGGATCTTCATCTTCCCACTCTTCATCCCTGTCTACTTCATAGTTCAGCAAACTGTCTCAAGCCCACGGAGTGCAGGTACAGATGACCTGGCTCTTTTTGTTCCAGGTGCCCCAATAGGCTGGCTGATATTTTTCACAAAACTGTACACCAAAACCGCTTCGTCTACAAGCATGACCACTTACTCCACAAGCATGACCTCTCCTAGTGCTGCCTCTGGCTCTTCTAGGATCTGCACCTCATGTGCCTCACTGTTCAAAACATCCTGTGTTTCTGTAACTCTTTATCTCTGCTAAAAAGTGCACCTTGGAATTTTGGTTTTGCCGAAATGTATTGAGCTATTCAGCGGCTTCAGGCTCAAACTCAACACATAGAGGTGCCACAGCCATCTCCTTCTTAATATCAAATGGGGTAAAATTCCAGTAGAAGCTAGCAAGCCTTTTGAGTTTTTGGAAAAACCTTGTGATTTCAGCTTCCCCAGCTTTTCTTCCTCTTTTAATTGCTTCTCTTCATCTTTTAGTTTTGCCTCTTGCTGTGCCTCCAGGTTTTCATGTTTCTACTCTTCAGTCAGCCACATATTCTCCTCGACTTGTTGCATATCCAGTTCAGTCTGCTTGCATTGTATCTCTTGCTACATGTTCAGTAGAAGGCTCTCCTATATCTTGTTCATCAGGTCCTCCCTGAATAACTCCAGCTCTAGCCAGACTTTCTACCTCTCTGTCGTATACAAGTTCCTGTTCTATGCTTTGCTGTGTCTTGGAGCCAATGTCTGATACTTCTCACACCTGTGTCAATTCAGTTTATTTGGGACAGTGTCAGTTCAGTTAAGTACTTGAATATGGACTTCCTTTCTTGTGGTAGGGCTGTTTTAGCAATCTAGCATCATATGCCATTATATAAGAAGTTGTGAGGCTCCAAAACCTACAGCTGAAGGCAGATGAAAAACAGCAATGCTGACCATCAAAGAGATAATAACATAGGCATCCTCAATGGCAACTATTAAATTGCACCCAAAGTTCATACAAACTGCCTGAATTCCTAAGAAAGGTATGTGTATGGTGTAATCTGACAAAATTGCAGCAGCATGAACTACTGTTTCTCTAAAAAAAGCATTATCTGCATGCAGAAAAGTCAAATCATCTGGTTTCTGGAGGATTGTGGGTGAAATGTAGCAATTTGGGGTGCAGGCAGAAATTGGGGGATGAACTACCATTTGTGGTAATGGACCATAGCAGACTTTATGATAGAATGTTGTGTAACATGTGCATTTAACATTTAGTTGGGGCTCTGTATCACCAGCATGTTATTACTGTAGTATATTACTACTTTCAACAAAATATACAGAGAATTAATTAGATATTTTTTTATGTTCTGGCTTTGATAAATCATTGATATCTTTGATAGTTTTTCATGAGATTTGCTCATTAATAACTTTTTAATTGCAATACTTTAGAACTTTGCTTTAATTACCGGCAATTAAAAGGCTACTATAGTATAGTCATATATTTTAAATATACTTTTTTGAAGAAATACGCTTAAAATAAGGATAAATGTTTTTCGGTTGTATAAACAAAAACACTAATACAACTTTCATTGTATGATCACTTATTTTGCTATAGAAGCTGCTATTTTAGGGCCTCATTCAAATGTGATTTGGCCAATTGAATAGGGCTCTATATAAGCACTCAGCATATTCTTTTTTACAGAAGCTTTTAGTTAGTGAACTTCTATCCAAAAGCAAGGTCTTCACTAACTAAAAACTTCTGTAAAAAAACATTTGCACTGTGCTTATATAGAGCCCTGTTCAATTGGGAAAATCGCATTTGAATGAGGACCTTTGAACGTACAGGAAGATTATATCATGACAATGCAAATATTGCAACTAAAATTCTCAGTGATATCACTAGGACTAATGGGAATCTCATTAGTTTACAAGGACGCAGCTTCATCAAACAGAAGCTGAGAAAAGCAGCCCAGTAAAGAAAATGGCAGTTAGCTGTAAGGAATGATTTGCTATAAAATTGAAAATATTTATTTTCTAAATCTATTTTATTTATTCAATGAACCCTATAGAAAAAAATAACTGACCACAGTGGTCATATAAGTCGTGTCAGTTTTTAGTGGGGGCACACAGGAAACTGCAGGATATACAAGTCAAGTAGCTTCTATGCAAGTCTTAGAAACGCTTTAATTGTAGCCAAGACTTTGAACCGATACCACCTAACAATACAGTTACTGTATATGCAACTTTAAAACTATTTTTTACTGGAATATTTTAAAGATATCATGGTTATTCCAAAATGACCATGGGATTTCAAAGACTGTAATATAAGCAAAGAAATGTCACACTGTTGCTCGCTGCTTTTCCTTGAAGGGCCCCAAATATTTAAAATATACCGTGAATTGCGCTTGAAAATAGGGAAATATTTTTAAAATGCAAAAAAAAACCCCGGCAGGCTCTAATTTATAACCTGTTATATGCATATATAGGATGTTGTGGAATGTACCACTTAGTTGACCAACTTCCTAAGGTGGGAGGAGACTTTGGTTGCAGGGGAAGCTTCTCAACTAGATTATGGCAGCTACAACTACCAGGGCTTTTCACAGGATTATTGGACAGCACATTGGTTTACAAGGATACTAACCTCTAGAGGAAGTAGCAAACAGAAACAGCTCAACAGCTCTGCTCAATTAAAAAAGTAAGTTTTTTTTCTACCTTTTTTTTTGCTTTCTAAAAACTTTTTGCCCAATATTAATAAAAAAATGACCAAAGTAGTCCTTTAACAGATTTTACATTTGTAATCAATACTATAGTGTCAGAAATAAAAATACCAGATAAACAATACGAATGAATTTGTATTGTAGCTTTTAGTAATAATCATTACTCAAATTATTCTTACAACCTTCATAAGATTATG
Source organism: Discoglossus pictus (assembly GCA_027410445.1). Taxonomy (NCBI): domain Eukaryota; kingdom Metazoa; phylum Chordata; class Amphibia; order Anura; family Alytidae; genus Discoglossus; species Discoglossus pictus. Next base: position 283,156,599 of record CM050163.1, read on the forward strand.
TATAGGTATATTTGTATTTTATGCTCATCTTAATTTTTCAGTCTCAGTCTCAGAAGGTCTATAATCCTGTTCAGGTTAATAGAAGAATTATAGGAGTCACTTTTGCTTAGGCCTTTTGAATACATTGCTATGTCTTGTGTATTATGTAGGGAACCTCAAACAATGAATGTTAAAAAAGAAATGCACTTTAGACAAAATATTAATTTAATGTTTCCATTATGTTAATAATACCCCTGAATAATATACGTTTACAATAAACAGAATAGTAGCAATCTAAAGGGGAGTCAAAGACAGAACATTTTTAACAGTTCTTTTATTTTTTTGGAAAATGATCTTGAAAGCAATTTTACATTAACCCCCTTTACTACCATCAGGGCCTTAAATGTACATTGGATGTTCTCTGATATAATTAACCTTGTTGCTACCAATGAGTCTCTTCACTGGCAAGAAAACTTGGAGCATTCTGTCTACAGCTAGAAACATATATGTAGTATGAATGACCAGAAATGTCTTGTGTTTCTTCAGCATTGAAGATAATTAATTTATCTATGTAATCTTCTATTCCATCTTAATTTACGATCTTATTCGTTCTCAACATTTGAAAAATCCCTGTCTTCTATTTCATTTTTTTTTTCAATTGAGGTTGTTTACAAGGTAAAAAAAAACACCAACTCGATGTTAATGTATATTCAGTTGGATTTGTTTACCAAAATGGACCTTGGCCAGTCTTCCTCTGTGTCCTGCAACTTCCTGTTAAAGGAACAGCAACAAGCAGAGTGGTAGATACACTCGTCTGAAAGCTGCAGAACACACTGCCTGCTTAGAAATAATATTCTCCCTAGACGCCATCCCTTTGGAGCCAAAGTCTTTGTTTAAAACCTTGGCAGATGGTAAGTGTACCACCGGGAGTCTTCTCCAAACATGGTCTTAGCCATTGTTTGAGTAACAGCAGAAAAGTCTCTCTTCTGAATCTTGGTGTTCAGTTGCTCTCCATCTCTTCACTCATTCCCAGTCTCTTCTGCCTCCACACCCTGCATCTCCGGTTCCCACAGGAAGAACTCATGGAGTAGCGTGTTAACGGTTTCTGGACATTCCAGCATGACCATGTGACTGCCTTCTTCTATCACCTTCAGGAAGCTGATCTGGAGAATCTGGGAGAACAGAACAGGTTATACTAAGCAGCATGAAATAAAAGGGCATTGGCTATAACCATCCTTCTAAACCAATATTGACTTATCAAAACTCTTGCAACTTGATCATACATATCCAGCTTTACCTTGTACACACTCTTCTAAAGCACAAAATAAATAACACTCATCTGTTCATCACACGGTCATTTCAAAATGTGTCATTTATACAAAGTTATTTGCAGCATTCATTGTATCCCACACACACACAAACAGTAGTGCCAACCTCTAGTCACATACAGATAATGCCAATGCTACCCTCTGTTAAAGTGGCAGAGGTTCTAAATAAATATTGTATAACTTAAAACTATAGGTGATAATAAGTGCTATTTTTTTTAAGGAAACAATTTTCCAACAGTAAGCTCACATTAATATGGGTTATTTTACCTGACAATTAGCCTTTCTGATCAGACCACTAAGCACAGACTGACATCCCTTACTAATGGTGAGATCATTGTCAATAATTACTAATTACAACTCTGATTCCAGTGTCTTCAGTGTAAAGGTATGTGAAAATGAAAAGACTGGGTATGCTCGGACCTTAGAGAATAATTTATCTAATCAACCTACTCACAGTAGTCTGGGCATAATCTATTGAAAGATATTAAGACTTTAAAAATATTTTCCAATGCTATTCTTCAGTTCTTGCAACCTTCTCATTTCTTGTACTGTGCTCTGTGGCAGGCCTGATTCTGTCTGTGGTTCCACTAATGTGTAAGCCATACCAGCCATTGTATTCTCCATGTTATGTCTTCAGCTTGGGACGTGCTGCTTACAAAAGATGTGGGAACATCAGCTTCGAAAAAGATAACTTGACATTGCAGAAGCTGACAAATAATTGTGAATATGTACTCAAAGTGTTACACAACCATAAACAAACATAGACAAACAATGCAAAGTTATCCGCATACATATAGTACGGACACTATATGGTTTCAGTACCTCTGCCATCCTTTGGTCTTCATCAAGTGGCACAAACTTATCATGCATGCCATGGACCAGCAGTATGGGCACTGTAAGCTCTGCATGGTATACCTCGTCCCCCTCCGGCCAGTACTGACCACTCATCATGGCTCGAAGCACGAAGGATGACACGTTGAAAGCGTTACCCTCTCGCAGAAGCTGCTTCTCTTTGGCACCTTGTCGGGCGAAGCCAGCCCTGGCAGGAAAGAAATATAGATTTACTGTGAATTGGAACCAATTCAGAGCTGTCCCTTCTGATGTTCACATCAAATTCATAAAACTTGTCATCAAAACCTTAATAGTAGCGGTGGGCAACTTGGCCCTACGAGGGCCGCCAACAATTTAGGATTTCAATCTCTCTCTGGTTTAACACAGGTGAATCTATCACAATGAATGCAATTGAGTAACTCACATGTTTTAATTAAAAAAGAACAAGAATATCCAGCCAGAGACATAAGGAAATCCTGGACTGTTGGGAGGCCCTCAAAGGACCAAGTTAGCCACCACTGCTGTAGAGTTTCTATCCAATAGATCTTTGTTATCAATCAGTAAGCATGCATAGTAATAGTAACAAGCTCCTTTAAACTTCCATTCATGTACCTGCGATAGATAGATAGATAGATAGATAGATAGATAGATAGATAGATGAACAAGAAACCCAGTCCATCCTGCTTGTATCAGTGTATGTTTTCTGATTTCATCAGTGCTGCCAAAAACGACTCCTCAGATACATCAACAAGACAGCATTTGAGGACATCAGGTGGCACAGGAGGCTCACTCAAAATAAGTAAATTTATCACTGATTAACTCACATGCGCCCAGTGCCTATATCCTCAACTATTGGCATGTGCACTTAGATCACTGTGCTGTTGATGTGGATACATGTATAAAGAGTCCCACAGTCTTACATGCACCTTTCCTTATGTAAATATTCTTATCTGGAAAACTCACTTGAGGAAGCTCCAGGCCAAGCAGGGGGACAAGCAGTGTAGAACACACGTAGGCATATTGAAGATGGAGCAGAGGCTCGGCTCAAGCGCTGTGGGACCTCCTCCATTTATCATGACCACTTTGTGGATGAGGTCAGGATATTCGTGGGCCAAGAAAGTGCAGAATGAAACCCTGTATTTAAAAGGAAAACATGTATTATGGAATGCGACCTATTACAGAAACTGTATTAAAAATAGCATATTTCTTCTTTGCTCCACTTGAATCAATAGTCCAATAACTGCTAACTGCCCTTTGGGGTATATCTATGCTGTTTCAGTAAAAAGCTATATGACCATTATTACAGCTCCAACATTTTTTACAGCACTGTAAAGTACTTCTTATTACCTGTAGCTTAAACATTCTGTTTATCTAAATACAAATGCAAATCTGTACAACTAATGTTATAAGATATTATTTAACCATGCAGTTAGTTGTATTGTCTAATGTCCTGTAGTCAAGAGCCAACACAAGTGTTTTAAAATCAATAGCCAATCAGAACAATTAGAAGTCAGGCAGATTTTTGAAGGAGCTAGATAGGATGTATATGTTGATAGCTATACAACACAAGATTCAGAGCCCATAGTAGAAGTTTAGGAACCACTGAGTGATGGCTCATTGGGTTCATTTTGGATTATCTGCAGCATTGCATGCAATAGTCTGGCTGTAAATTTATTTTATGATGCTTAGAGATTAAACTACTCATGTCCCTGGAAATGCTTTCTAGTTTTTGGTACTTAAAAGGGACTCTGCTCTGTGGACAAAAAAAAGAGCTGCCAAAATTAAGTGCAGAAGCTGTAATATGTTTTCATTTAAAGCTATGTTTTCTGTTTTATAATTATATTAAAATGCAGGCATGTGAGCTTTTGAAGCATTCAAACTGTTTGTTTAACTTTAGTCTTACCAGGATTTGGCTGTGCAGCACTTTATAGTGAGCTTATAGGGACATGTTATCAGGTCTTAAAGGAACCATAAATTACTAGCTATCTCTAAATGCTTATATAATCACTTATACTGCATTAATAAATGTCATCTTTTGCTCATTTTGGGTTAGGATGTCTAAAGGAATTTTTTTGTGGCTGCAGCATCCAAATTGCACTACCATTTGAGGGTGATTGTGAATTTTGGTCTATTCCAACCTGTATAGACTAGGGAGCTCTGCACAGCTGTTATATAGGAAGATTTGAAGAATACTTGGATTATGGAAATACTCTTAAGAAAATAATAAAACCTGCATACATTTTTCATTTGGCTTTTAGCACTCTGTTTAATGATGCACAGCAGTATGGAGAATCAAGATTGCTCCTGACACAGCTAGATCTGAGATGGTTAGAGGGATTTCCTGACATTTTGCAAAACAGCACTAATTTTGCATGTAAAAAAATTGTAACATAGCATTTGTCATAACATTTGTTACACCCTTCAGCTTCAGAAAACTACTTAGGCCTAAATTGTCTCAAATATTGCAAGTCACATTATCGTTGTAAGTTCCTTCCACTCCACATCCTCTTTCAAGGGACAATTCAATCACAAATTTGTATTCATGCATTAAACAAAGCATATTTTGGACAATACAAATACTATTCTTTGCTTGAAAAATAAGTGCAGTAAACCTTAAAAAAAATGTTCTTTTAATTCCTGTGTAAACTTCATTTGGACCAAAGTCAGGAAGGCCTCCAAAATTGTTTTAGCTGTATCAATTTTAGCCAGTGGAGGGATCAGTTGATTTTTCCCATTTGTTGTTGCTGTTTAGTCTTCAGTTGTGTCTGACTCTCTGTGACCCTATGAACCGCAGCGCGCCAGGCACATTTGTCAACCCCTCTGGGCTCCATCAAGCACATGTTCATGGCTTCAATGATCTCATCTATCCATCTCCGCCGCTGTCGTCCCCTTCTTTGTGTGCCTTCAATCTTTCCCACCATCAGAGTATTCTCTAGGATATCCTGCTGTCTCATTATATGGCAAAAATATTTGTGCTTCAGCCTCATGATCAAACCTTCTAGTTAACAGTTTGGGAACTTGAGTGTTAGTCCAGCGCCAGCAAGCGCCAGCAGCAAAACTGCAACTGGCGGCAGAACAGTGACAGCGCCATCTAGCGTCCATTTGCAGTTTTGCTGCTGGCGCTGGACTAACACTCAAGCTCCACAGTTTGTCTTGATTTCCTGAAGTATTGATTTATTGGATCTTCTTGCAGTCCACTAAGCAGTTTTCTCCAACATCACAATTCAAAGGCAACAATTCTATAGTGCACAGTCTTCTTAATGATCTATATGTTACTAGTATGAATAACATAGGTCTAACTATGCAGACCTTTGATGATGTTGATAGTGTAAAATATTTAGTTTTTAAAAGCTTGTCCAGACATGCCATTGCTTTTCTCACCAGAATAAAACTGTAACATAGAATGTCATGAATGAATACACAAAATTGGAGGAATACCCTGGTATGAATATTCTTATGCAATGTAGACAGCTTCCATTATTGTTTTGCTTGTGTTTTTTTCTCCAATGTAGATTATACACCACTTTCCTGTTGAAACTCAGTGAGGAAGCTTCAGACTGTTTTATTTAACCCTCAATATTTACTCAATATTTTTACTAGGCATCTATAATGTCTTATAATAAGAACCTGTTATTTATCTACACTGTGCATAGGCTACAGGAAAAAGAGGCTCAGAGTGGGTTATCATGTCCATAGAACTACCCTATTAAAGTTAGTTTGTTCTCTTTTTGAGCACCCGCTTTTTTATTGTTGCATTATCTACACTATGTATTATTCTGACACAGGATCTAATAAAATAAAAATTAAGGGAAAAAAAGTATTTGATGATTATACCCTCATTTCAATTAACAGGTAGGTTTGAAATCCCATTGCAGCCAAAGACTCACCCATATGAATGTCCCACCAAGATGTTCCTCTTCTTAGCGTAACGTTTGAATACACATCTTATGTCCTCAGCAAGAGCGTAAAAGGTGTATGCAGCTCCAATCTGTGGGGCAGCACTAGCTCCATGTCCTACCAGATCCGGAGCTACCACCTCGTAACCAAGTTTGGAGAAGAAGTCCAGCTGCTCTTTCCAAATGTCCAGTGAACCCCCGACACCATGAATGAAGAACAGGACTACGTCCGAATGGGTACCCTTGCAGCCAGTCACCTGTCTTTGGCAGTCGACAAGCACAACCTTTTTGGGTTTTCGTTTCCTACGCCTGCTGGGGGGTACGTCTCCCTCCTTGCTTGCTCCTCCTTCATTGCCTGTGCTAGTATAATCAGACAGCTCTACCTCCAGTGTCCCAGCAGGCTCTGGATTTCCATTGCGGCAGTGCAGGATTTCAGAACGCAAGGTCGGACCAAGATTCTCAATCACCAGCTGACCGTTACGATAAACTGTGATTCTGCGCTTGCAATGAACCAATCCTCGTCCTTGTTTCTTCACTTCTTCTGGATCTTCCTCCTCCCCACCCCCCTGGCGAGATGGCAAGATGTGCCGTACTCGTAACACCCGGCCAGGCTTCACCTCCAGGAAATCGTAGCCATCGCTGGTCTCTGAAGTTTCTGCCGGCCCCACCGAGTTGGGGGTTTTGCCTGTCAGGCAGTACATGATGCGTTCTGCTATGCTGGTCAGCATGATGTGTCCTGTGGGAGTAAGAGAGTAGATATGATAGATGTTAATGGCTAAATGAGTAGAGTTACATAGCAAGCTTTCAAAGCACAGAGGCTTCTTCACAAAGTGACACACAGAAGTAGTCTCCCCGAGACAAAAGAGATTAATTAAATGTAAAAATCCAAGTCAAACTTAACTCTTAAAGAAAAGTTTCTAAACCATGAAAAAATATAGTCGATAGAAAAAAACAAACAAAAACACTTTAGTTTCATCTGCCATTTTCCTGCTGCTGCAAAACATCAAACTCAATTTCATACTTGGCCTACTTTTATATCAATGATTTACTCTTATTGTATGCCAGTCCTTATTCATCTTTACAATCCATGTTCTTATATCCTTCACATCCTCTGCTGAGATGCTACTCCAAGAACCCACTACTCCCCTACAAAAGCTGAAAACTTCCTCACAGTTTCTGTGAATTGTAATGCCTTCCTATACTTGTTATGTTCCAGTTAAATGAAAGGCACATTGTTCAAATTGCTGAGTATGTGACTGTACTATAAAAGGTACAGTAAATAATAACAGTGTTTATTTTGAAAAGATTGTGGCATTTTAATTTCTTTCCATCTTTTTGCTCCTCAGCCTACAGTATAAATTGCTGAAGATGTGTAGGCAGAGCCTGATTTAACCGCTCATGTGCCCTATGCCTGTTTTCACAAACACCCTAGGGAGAAACCCCAATGCATAGTACAAAGTAGGCTAATGTGAAATGGAGGACGAGAGAGAGAAAAGAAGAGAAAGAAGAAGAGAGAGAGGTAAATGAAATGTTAGAGATGAGAGATAATGAGAATGGGGACATTATTAAACAAATAAAAACAAACAAACAGACAATGTGAATAATTGGGAAGAAAGAACAGAGAGAAAATATGGAAGGACATGTTATTGTATCCGAGGACTATGGAATCAGCTGCCAGCCTGCAAATACAATACAATAATAACAATAATGGTTCATAATGGTACATTGAGGAGAGAGAGTTACACCAAATACATTTGGAAAGTCACAGACTGAAAAACAAATACGTCAATTTTATTTTCCAGCATTAACCTAGTTACACTTTTCTTTGACATCTATTAACAAATTGTGTCCCTAATGAATATAAACAGCATATAATCCTGAGACTACTAAATATGTCTTCTATTTTAACTGTATAAGAGTTATTTTTGTGGTAATCATATAAATACAGTTTTTGAGAGATATGAATTTACTCCTAGCACTTAAAGGTAAATCTAAGTTTCATGGGTTAGGAGAGCATCTGATATGAGTATGAAACATTTTTGCATAAAAAAATAAAAATAAATAAACATTATTAAACTTATCCTAAAGTTAACACCCCTGGAAATCCATGATAAATTAGCATAACATTCATAATTTGTTTTGGCCAATCACAGGCAGCTAAAACATTGTATCACTCTATGCTGGTAGTTTGTGCAGGAAGGCAACTTAGGATTTGTAGTCATCTGCACATGGAAGCAAGGAGAAGCTCAGAAATAGCTCAGTAGTATCAGTGTCTAAAATTTAACTTAAAATGGCATTGTCCATTCTTCATAAACACAGAGGCAGAGGAGTAACTGGCACACTAGACAAGGTTGTCAACAAACATAGCGGATCTACTCCATGAGTGTTCTTTAATATAAAAGACATCTGATTTTAAGGGTATCTTGTCCTAAGGCTCCATCCATTAAAAGCAAATACACAAACATAATAAACATGTAGCAGCCAAATCAGGTGTCAAATCCTTTTTTATTCAACACATGTATAATATTGGTAGGGCCTTCTGGTGAGATCAAATATTAAGCTAGTACATTGGACTCTTCCTTTCAAGTAAAAGAGCTCTGCCAAGGGAACTCAGCAAACACTTTAGATGGCTAGTCATACAAGGTCAGAAATCTAACCTTGACAAAACACTCTACACTGTAGAGAAGACTTCAGAGTACTACTTTTTAATTAGCAAGTCATGTCTAACATTTGCAAGCACTAAATACAATAGGTAGAGTAAGATGCTAATTCTAAATTTTTGCTACGTTTTCTCTTAAAAGTATTTTAGTAAACATTTTGCTAATTTCAATATATGTGTGTTTATATTTGTCTATCAGCCATAATAAATCCCAGCCTCGTAAGTCAGTGTAGCAAGTAAGGGCTGCGTGCTTTAAATTTGGCCCACTTACGTTGCTATTAAATTAGAAAGGTCTGCAAGCTACGAGCGAGAGAGGCTGTTTCGAAAACCAGTTTGCTGCATTCAGGGTTGCGTGCTCGAACGCAAACAATTAAGCAATCATGTAGTTACTGGTTCAGATGGAGACAATGGAAAAAGAGATTGCTAGCCTTACGCCACTGAAAAAGGGGAGGGTAGATTTCAAAGTCCTACATGCTTCAATTACAGTTTACGATCAGATCCACAGGCCAGAAATAACGCAACATTAATAAAGCAGTAAATGCGAGTTACAGTCTATGTCTTAATAAATTGATTGCAGGGATCAATATATCACAAAATATTACCATGAAATAAAGTATTTTTTGGGCCCTTATAATAAATGTACAGAAGAGTGGTGTTATTTGCATTACAAGTGCTACGTATTGTACTTTACCCCCCTTGCTGGTGGGCTCCATTTGCGTGTTACATGCTTGCTCGCGAGTGACCACGTTGCAATTTACTAGCTGAATTGAACAAGTAGCGGTTACGAGCATGACAGATCAAAAGATATACGTGCGCAAAGTTCAATGTTGCTCAGCACATAGCCTATTCTTAGCCGTCCTGTGTGTGAACACGCAAGTCTGCGGCGAGCAATGTTACAGGGATAATGTAATAGCTGTAACATGTAAATCTGGAGTTACGGGCTACGTGTTACAACGTAGCCCCAATTTAACAAGGCTGTATAAATACTAACTATGACCTGCAAAGTAAACTTTTTAGTTGCCCTTTAGTCCTTCAAAGTATACTAGTGACATTGACATAGGTGAGCTGTATCTATTTCACTTTTACATAATAAGTAAGTTTTGGATTCCCTTCTGGATCACTACCTTATTGTGGTGAAGGGGCTTGTGTACTTCTATGATGCTATGAGCTATACCATATAGGGTCAGCCAAGATGTGAAGGAACGGGAACTGGCAACCCACTCCAGTATCTTTGCCAAGGTAATCTTATGGATAAGCACAATCAGAGATGTAATGATTATGTCTGGAGTGTGGTCTATAGGGTCACGGAGAGTCGGATTCAACAACTGAACAAGTTTTGGATATAAATTTTAAGTATTGCAAAATGTCAGTACTAACAATGTTTTCTACCAAGTATTGTGTCAGATGTACCCTCAGCTCCTTCTCCATCATATGTCATGTTTTGTTTTTATGATAAGTATTGCGGACACGGAGGGCTTCCTCCAGGGCGCTGGGGGGCTGGCGCAGTGACGTAGGAGGCGGGTGCATCATGTTCACGCCATTTTGCCTCAATCGGCGGCCCTCCAGAGCGGTGATCCCCACCCACCCTCCCAGGATGTTAGATTTGGGAAGTTTATGGTCTGGCTGTAAAAAATAAATAAAATAAAATATACATGTATATGGAAAAGAAAGTTAAAAAAAAAAACATATCTATATATATATATATATATATATATATATTATTGTAATATTATAGGATTTGGTTGATATTGTATGTTATGGTTCTGTATTTGTTCTGTATATCATCAACTTTATTTCTGTGTGTATTTGGTAATAAGTTTAACTACATGTGTTTGTGTTGGCGCAGCAGCGGATGGGGGAGTTGCCCAGCTCAGTAGGTAACAAAAGAAGTCGGGCCCCCTACCTCAGGGGCGTGGTACAGTGACGAATAAGTGGGCCCCATGGATGCGGGTCCAGGGGCAGGAGGTTATTTCCGCTGGCCAGGCTCCTCCCTCTTCCATTGGGTAATATAAAAGGTGTTAGTCAATAAAGCTGTGGCCCGTGGTTTTCCCCATATTGTTGTCTGCCTCTTTATTGTAGTGGGTTACCCTGTTAAGGTTATGCTGTAATAAGTGCCAATGGATCCTGCAGGGGTCATTCACTGTATGGACCTCTTTGTATACTGCCACTTTAATCATTATGTAAATAAATGTGTTAGTAAGCGAGTGACCACGTTGCAATTTACTAGCTGAATTGAACAAGTAGCGGTTACGAGCATGACAGATCAAAAGATATACGTGCGCAAAGTTCAATGTTGCTCAGCACATAGCCTATTCTTAGCCGTCCTGTGTGTGAACACGCAAGTCTGCGGCGAGCAATGTTACAGGGATAATGTAATAGCTGTAACATGTAAATCTGGAGTTACGGGCTACGTGTTACAACGTAGCCCCAATTTAACAAGGCTGTATAAATACTAACTATGACCTGCAAAGTAAACTTTTTAGTTGCCCTTTAGTCCTTCAAAGTATACTAGTGACATTGACATAGGTGAGCTGTATCTATTTCACTTTTACATAATAAGTAAGTTTTGGATTCCCTTCTGGATCACTACCTTATTGTGGTGAAGGGGCTTGTGTACTTCTATGATGCTATGAGCTATACCATATAGGGTCAGCCAAGATGTGAAGGAACGGGAACTGGCAACCCACTCCAGTATCTTTGCCAAGGTAATCTTATGGATAAGCACAATCAGAGATGTAATGATTATGTCTGGAGTGTGGTCTATAGGGTCACGGAGAGTCGGATTCAACAACTGAACAAGTTTTGGATATAAATTTTAAGTATTGCAAAATGTCAGTACTAACAATGTTTTCTACCAAGTATTGTGTCAGATGTACCCTCAGCTCCTTCTCCATCATATGTCATGTTTTGTTTTTATGATAAGTATTGCGGACACGGAGGGCTTCCTCCAGGGCGCTGGGGGGCTGGCGCAGTGACGTAGGAGGCGGGTGCATCATGTTCACGCCATTTTGCCTCAATCGGCGGCCCTCCAGAGCGGTGATCCCCACCCACCCTCCCAGGATGTTAGATTTGGGAAGTTTATGGTCTGGCTGTAAAAAATAAATAAAATAAAATATACATGTATATGGAAAAGAAAGTTAAAAAAAAAATATATATATATATATATATATTATTGTAATATTATAGGATTTGGTTGATATTGTATGTTATGGTTCTGTATTTGTTCTGTATATCATCAACTTTATTTCTGTGTGTATTTGGTAATAAGTTTAACTACATGTGTTTGTGTTGGCGCAGCAGCGGATGGGGGAGTTGCCCAGCTCAGTAGGTAACAAAAGAAGTCGGGCCCCCTACCTCAGGGGCGTGGTACAGTGACGAATAAGTGGGCCCCATGGATGCGGGTCCAGGGGCAGGAGGTTATTTCCGCTGGCCAGGCTCCTCCCTCTTCCATTGGGTAATATAAAAGGTGTTAGTCAATAAAGCTGTGGCCCGTGGTTTTCCCCATATTGTTGTCTGCCTCTTTATTGTAGTGGGTTACCCTGTTAAGGTTATGCTGTAATAAGTGCCAATGGATCCTGCAGGGGTCATTCACTGTATGGACCTCTTTGTATACTGCCACTTTAATCATTATGTAAATAAATGTGTTAGTAAGTTATACACATCTGTTCTGACAGGAAACTAATAAGTGACATAAGCTAGTGTTTTATGTGGGCATGGCTATTGAAAGATGCCTGCTGCACCAAAACATTGCTTACCTTTGACTTCAATAACACTGAGCAGCATTATCTCGGCAGCGAAAGCGTTAAACATCAAAATGAATTACAAGCACACTACAGAGTTAATAGCGATAAAACAATTTATAGAAGCATGTTGTGCATTTAACCCCTGCCACTACACTATGCAAACATCATTTTTGGAAGGTTGCTGACAGCAGGATGAGGTTGCCATGGTTACTAGATGCAGTAACCATAGTTACATATCCATGAGATAAGGACCACTTGGCTGGAGCAGCGTTGTATCTGTGCCCTACTTATGGCTGCCAGTTAAAAAACAGTGGAGCTGCTCAGACTATAAACACCCGGTCAAATAGGGGTAATAAGATACACAGCAGGGAGGGATCTTATCAAACAATTAAACAAGTTTAAAAAGTAGTCTTTTTATTTATTGTACATGAGGTAAAGAGAGGATTTTTAAGAGTGGTAAAGTCCCTTCTGGATCACTACCTGGTCGTGGTGAAGAGTCCTGTGTACCTCAATGAAGCATGTAGGGTCACCCAAAATAGGCAGGTCATAGCAGAGAGATCAGACAAATCACAGTTCACTATAGAAGGAACTGGCAACCCACTCTAGTATCTTTCCCAAGAAAACCTTATGTATAAGCACAACCAGAGACTTCCAATTATGCCTGGTATCCAAAGCGTCACAAGGTGTCGCACACGACTGAATGACTAAACTACAACAAGATTCACAAACATGAAATCACTTGTATTTACAAGCATACTGGGCTGCCACATGGCCCAGCTCTCTCTCACACTTGTGATTACTATAGAAGCACATAAGGCACATGCCTTAAGTCACACACCACCCTCACGTGTATAAACTGACACACAATTGGTCATATACAAAACATATGAGCAAATGAATACAATGACATACAGAACTGGTTACATGTATAAAATCAAACAAGCAACTGTCACAAGATTCAATAATAAAATTGAGATAACATACAAACCTACTGAGTCCAATTAGAGACTTTACTTTGTACTATAAAATATCAGTTTGGTATTGAATGAGTTGTATGTGGGACTCTAAACCCTGTGGCATCGGAGACCTTGCCCTTATTTCATTTAAACCTACAGACCAGTCTAGTCTCCCCATTCTATCATTATAGAACGTTTGTGCGTAATTATTCATAGGCATAGTTATGGCATATCCTAAGATTTTTTTAGAATGAAATGTATTTGTCTCTACCTTTGTAAAACAAACAGAACTGTTACATGTATGTAATCAAATAAACCGCCACATGTATGAAATCATGCATGCTTACAGTCACACACAGGTCCATCACAGACTTGAAATCCCATAAAACGTGTAACCCCTCTAGGGCAAACACTAAAGTAAAAAAAAATACATATTATGCAGCCATGTTGTTAAAGCCACATGGAGAAGTCACACTGATTTTTCTCGTGCCTTGTGCATACATGCATTCGCTGGTACGTCTTGTTTATGAAACTGTGTTTCTAGGCTGTTTACGTGGGCATGCAGACAGAGCTGTTAGTTTAAGCAGCATTATATTGTCATTTGCTGCCACTGAGTGGGCTGTGCTGGATGTGATGATTCACACAGCTCTGACCTACTTATTAGAAAGAAGGTGAAGCAGAGACTAGGGCAAACAGCAAATAAACCTCTCTCGATCATATCACTGGCACAGCCGCTATAAAGCCTCACTTATCCTGCAGAGCTTACACTCTAATATCATCACATTACAAATATTGAACTAAATACAGCCATGAAAATATGTTTATAGAATTATAAAAAAACAAGAAGGTAACTACTTTCTGTAAATTCTATGGGTATTTATACCTGCATAGAAGATATTTGATTAATGGTAATGTTTAATTAACTGTAATGCACATATACTTATATGTCAGTGCTATCCAGCCGCGGAGTTATATTTTAGGTTAAAATGTGAGTATAACTATATCCGAGGGTTCCCTGGTGGTCCAGTGGTTAGGATTCAGGGCTTTAATTCTTACTATCATCCCACAGAGGATCTCTGCCCTATCTCCCCCTGCCTATCCCTACTAGAGGCATACAGGGTGTTTCCACACCATTTTTTTCCTGACTAGAGCCTACAGTGTAACTATTTGCTTTTTATTCTTGCAAGGCATCTCCTTACTATTCAACCTTACTAAAGAGCAACAGATTATTGGCTCGCTGTTCAATACAAAAAGTGGGCCGCAATGACTTGCCTTATCCTTTAGAGAGGCCTGCAGAGAATTTCTCACTCTCGATCCATACTAGAGGCCTGCAGACCATTTTCTTATTTTTTATGCTTAATAGATGCTTGCAGAATATCTCCACACTACTTATGCTTATACATTGTCTAGAGAATATTCTCTCTTTGTTTATTCTTACTAGAGGTCTACCAATCTTACTCACTGTTGATCCTTACACAAAACCACTAGATCCTCATTCTGCAGAAAGTGACAGAGCAACCTTTTTCCCAAAGCAAACTGTGCAAATTAGAACATCACTGCTCATAAAAATATGCATCTCACCTATTATGCCTTGGTAGCACATTATGTGTGCTCTTCACAGAATTTAGAAACTGAGATTGTAGAGATGTTAATCAGATAAATGCTCAGAAAAAGACATCCAAGGTCTTGGATGGAAGTGCAGTAAATATGTAAAAATATATTTAAAAGTTACAACTGGATTTCCAGTGTCTCATGGACACTTTCAATATTAGAAAGAGCCATCGAACTATCAACACCTCTCTAACTCTTCACAATATGATAAAATATCCCCCAACCACTCATTTGGATATGGTAAAATATCCTAAATCATCTAGCCAATTAGTTGGCTGTGATAAAATGGCGTTCTTCCCCCTCTGCAGGTTATGATAATAGTGTAAACAATCACTCTACAGGCTATGGTAAAACATCAATTACCCATTCTGAATGCTAAAGTAAAACAACCTATGGTAAACAAGCTTCAAGACACTTTGCAGGCTAATATATATATAGTAAAATATAATGGTAAAAAAACACCAAGCCACTCTGAAGGATGAGGTAAAATATCTTACTGTCATTTTACAAGTTATGGTAAAATGACATCCATACCATCTGTAAACCATGCTATATGTCTATAAAACTGGGCCACTCTGCTAACTCTGGTAAAATGATATCCAGTCACTGTGAATAGCATGGCAGACAAGGGATCTATCCAGTTTTATATGCGCCGCTAATCAAGCGTGCTGCTGCCGACTCTTGGAACGCACGTGCGTCACACTCTAGTGGTGAAAATTTGGTAGTACAGCAAAATAACTATTCTCACCTCCGATGACGGCGCTGAATCGATAGCGAGGCCATCGCTATGTTCGTCGTGGGCACTCGGCCCTCGGGCGGGTCTCTCATAGCTCAAGGCCTCTTCTGTCAGCGCGCCTTTTGTGGCCTAGTAACTCATTTTCACCACCAGATGGCGGCGCATGCACGCGGCGGCACGCAAACAGCAGCGCACAAAAAAACGGTCAGGACCCAGACAAGCATCTCACCACTCTGAAAATTATGTTGAAACATTATCTTGTCATTTTGCACACAATAACAGGGTCAGTTTACACATTTAGGTAAAATATCACCTAGCAAATCTGCAGACCATAGAGGAGCTTAATTTTTATACTCGGAAGACATACTGGCCAGCTAGAGACTTGCTGATCCATGCCAGAACCTTTTACTCAGTAAACATCTGCAGAGCATGTTTCCCTGCGTCACCTCCTCTCCAATAAGTAGGTCAAAGCTGAACACAAGGATTTGACTGGCTGTAGACCACCCCAGGCCTCCTGGGGTCGGTAGGAGGGCAACGTGACCCGTGTAGGAACGGGAGTAGGGTAGAGTAGGAGTGTCTAGCTGGGGGGCAGGGCCGTAGCCCGTGCAGGAACGGGAGTAGGGTAGGATAGGAGTGGCTAGCTGGGGGGCTGGGCCACCTAGAGGTTTGGCGCCAGTTTTGTCAGTGTGCCCCCAGCTAGCCAAAAATGCAGATCCCACCCACCCATCCCTTATATATTTTGGAACATAGGTGTTAAATTATTGAAAATTGTAAATATGTGTTCAAAAAAAAAAAATAAATAAATAAATATTTATATATATTTATGTATGGAAAATTGGAAAATATGTGTAAAAAAAATAAAAAATAAAAAAAATAATGGAAAAGTACCAATACAATAAGTCGAGTATATTACTTTAATCTGTTTAGGTTATTAGCAGTTGTATATGTATTCATTTCAGGCCGAGTTATGATGTGCCTGTATTTTGTTGTTGTCACAGCAAGGCGGTGGTGAGGGGAGTCGCCGGGACAGTGGTAAAGTGGGGGTGATCCTACCCTACGGGGGCACGGATGCTCCATCATGGTAGGCCCTGGACGAGGGTCAGGGCGCAGAGTGTACTGTCTTGGTTCCCAGGCTCCTCCCTTCTCTTGTTTACGTATATTTAATTAATGGGTTTGTTATTACGTGAACTTGGGTTTACCAATAAACGCTGTGGCCAGTATGCGCCCCAAACAAGTTGTTGTGTCTAATTATTTATTGATTAAGGGTTTAGAAAGGATTTTGCATAACAAGATTATTCAGGGAGCAAGTATACCCAAAATGTCACGCGGACATACCCACTGGGCCTTTCACGGGTCATGTGTGTGTATGTGAATCATCACATCCACAGCAGCCCTTTTATATCACTGTGACTTCAGTCCAGGTAGCGGTTTTGTGTGACAACTTTGATTTAGACTGTCTGTATTAAGTGATGCTCTGCAATTACAGGTTGGGAAAGTAATACTTGGTGCATCTTTTATAAAGATATTGCAGAGGAGGTTGGTGCTAATATCCAGAGCAGCCAGGGGATGATGTGCAAGGTCATAAAATAAAGATATTTTTTTTTGTAATGCTCTGCAGGCCCCCAGTAAGTATGGAACAATATGACCTGCATGGTTATCATAAGGAGTGACCATGAGCATACGTTCTTAAAAACTAAACTAAGAACAGAAGGTAAAACAGCACTGTCCAGATTTCTAGTAAGGACAGATGGTAAGGAAATACTCAGCAGGTCCAAATTAAAGTGGCATGGAGAGGGCATACGTTATAGGCCTCTAACATACCATGGGTTTATTAAAATGGTATGAGGGCAGCTAATCACGATAATAACCAGCGACCTCAGTGCTTGGGAGCAATTACTAAATAATAATATTAAATGGATTTTTTTACAGTGCCACTAGGTAGGCAATGGGTTAAACATCCTTGAT
The DNA here is from genome assembly GCA_027410445.1 of Discoglossus pictus. Classification (NCBI taxonomy): domain Eukaryota; kingdom Metazoa; phylum Chordata; class Amphibia; order Anura; family Alytidae; genus Discoglossus; species Discoglossus pictus. The sequence continues at coordinate 283,174,303 of CM050163.1, forward strand.
CTGCAAAGAAAACACTCTGCAGGATTGCAAGTGGAAAACAGCTGAGTGATGCTGGTGTCACACAGAAACACAAACATTCATTTACATGATGGAGATACATAGATAGATAGATAGATAGATAGATAGATAGATAGATAGATAGATAGATAGATAGATATTTGTAATTTAACAAACATTTATACTTGCACTGAATAAATTATGAACACCAATTCTTGCATTTCAGCAAATTAGGAGATGCTTCAATGTTTATAATGACACACATTTTTATGCATACATGCTTGGAGTCAACATCCAACACATCTGAGCTACAGCAATATATGCAGTCAATATCATAAACATCACTGGCAAAACATGCATATAATGCATAAATAAACACATTTGCAGATACACATTATTGTTTACAGCTTGCTAAAATAAAAACAGATATTCGGAGATGCATTTTGTCGCTCTTGGAAATAAAAATAAAGAGAACATTCTATTACATGAAATTAAAAAAAAAAATGTTTTCAGCATCCATAATGAGAAATCATTTTGCTGCTACCCTGCATTCCTTTTGCATAATGATATATATATATATATATATATATATATATATATATATATATATATACACACACACAGAAGAGGTTAGCTTACCTCATTTATTTGCAAGAAGATTCAGAATTAAGGTGTGAGGGAGGGATTTGTTTGTAGGCTTGGATCTGGGTAGTGGATGGATAAAGAGAGAAAATCCTGCAGTGCCAAGCTGCTCTGAGGCTAAATCTCCTTTCCTGCACCCAGTCTCCTGTCTACACTATGGCATGGAGATCTGAATAGGGTTGTATGTTGCTATGCAGCTATGCTTGGTGTTACCCATCCCTGTGCCCCTGGACCCCCTTCAACAGATCTGAGGTTTATCCAGCCCCTTACATGCTGTTGCCATACAGAATCTCATGCAATCCCTCCCTGGAGGTGTGTGCAGAGCAGTACACACACAATGCAGCTCCTATCACTGTGCATTGCAGAGAGCCCACACCAGCCAATGGGAGCCTAAGCATGCAGAGTGCACCCTCCCTGGGTAGCCCTGCTGTGTCCTGTCATTTCTATAGGATGTGACAGCTAGCCCTTCTCTGTTGCCAAGACAGAGATTGTATAGGACCACTTGCTGAAAGCTGTCAGAGCATGTTGTGTCACCACTGTTTTCTGTTAAATAGGGCAGTTGGTTGAGAAACATAATTCCAGGTTACACATCTTAAGTTATGAATCTGGGTTACAATTTTAGTGTTGAGTGGATGAAAGGATGTATTTACATCTTTATATAGCACAGACATAGAGTGAATAGAGGCCCCCGCTGCAAAATAATTTGGGGCCCCTTGCACATCTCTATACACCCATTGAGGTCAATAAAATCTTAAAATATAGTTGGCCAGAAAACCCATATGGTGATCAAATCACCTTTTTTGAAATAAAATAAATAATTATCTGTCCTCCACTGAGAAATTAAGAGGATTGCAGAAATTAAGAGGATCTACCCTGCTGTGGATGCCAGTGCTTTGCACCTGCTGCACTATTTGTTGCTTCACAAACACACAATTACACACGTACACACTTTATATATATATATATATATATATATATATATATATATATATATATATATATATATATATATATTAAAACTGTGTAATACAGCATAAGCTTAAATTTGGATTAAATAGCGAAGCCTTTGTGGGCACATTTGCATGTCCCTGCCCAAGTTCCCAGAATGCAGTGTAATAACTGAATTTCTTGGAATTCTGAGCAGGAAACAATTTTTTTTTAACTTGTTCTAGTCATTCAAATGTGAACACAAATGTAATGTATATATATATTTCAACCTTGGCTTTGCATTAAAGCTGTGTAATACAGCATGCATAAGCTTAAAGGAAGCCATGTTTGATAATGGCTACGGAATGAAGAGCGAGGCATTTGTGGGCACATTTGTGTGTCCCAGCTCAACTTCCCAGAATACAGTGTAATAAATGTTTTCCTCGGAACTCTGAGCTGGAAGCAGGTTTTTTTAACATGTTTTAGACATTCAAATGTGAACACAGATGTACTTTTTATTTATTATATATATATTTATATATATATATTGCCAATACAATGTCATTTTTAATACTTTTTAAAGCGACTATTTCTAATTTCTGTAATCCTTTAAGTTTTTTCAAATCTGTTTGCAATCTCTTTACTATCTACCACCTCTGCTGTGATGCCCTCCCATAAACCCAATATTTTCAGCTATATTGCACCACCTTACCATGTTACACAACTTATATTGTAAATTACCAGCCTGCTTACCTTTGCCTCTGTCCTTTGCCAGGTGTAACAGTAAGTGAGATCTTTCCCCATCTTTTATTTATCCCACACTCCTCCTACAGAAGACTCGAGCTTTGCCTACTCATGTTCTGTGCAGATGAAACATCCTGTACAGGTTTTTAGCACCGAGGTAGTGTACTTGCTTGTAACACGTGAGGAAGCGTGCATGCTGTTATTATTTCATGTTGTAATTAAAAAAAGAATGCATTGTTTACCGGGCTGTCTTACTTATAATTAACCCTTTAAAGATAACATAGGAAGAGAGAAGAGCAATTAGCTTAGCTCACTAATTAGTACTAAGTTTACTAATAACCGTAAAATTGTCCATTCAGATGTGTGTATTACTTCCTTAGGCACCTAGACTAAGAGGCTCACTGCACTAGTGGTACCATATGTGGTTATATTCAGTGTTATATAGAGATGGTTGTATTACTGTTTTTCCCTTTTTCTAATCTAACACCAGTTTCCACTCTCCCATAGGTGCCTCCATAGGCATCCTGTACTAACCAGTAGAAACACTGCATTCAAGTACATTTTTAACTCTATACTAACATATAAGCCAGAGGCAGCACAGTGCAGCGATCCGGAGCAGCACTGCCTGAGCTGATTCCTTGTGGTGGGAACAAAAGACTACACATCTCATGATGCTTTGCTGCATAGACTGAATCTCCAGACATTGCAACAATGTTACAGCTGCCTCTGATTGGACATAACAAATTATGAATTTTAGGATAATTTAGCTTGGATTTTCAGGGTCATTCCTTCTCAAAGTCAACTGGCAGAAACGTGAAGACATTTGCATACTGTAGGGTAAGTTTATTCATTCTTATTTTGGCATTTTTTTCATGCGAAAAAAAAGTTTGCATACTCTACTGATTCTCCTCTATCAGAGTAATTCATAATCCATGAAACTTCTATATACCTGTATTGATTTTAATCTCAGTTTCAAAACCACTGATTAAATAAACACCATTGTATTGTCCCTATAAATATCATGCAACATATTAAATAATTCCTGGATGCTGGGATTTTAATGCTCTGTTTGTGGCTGTTTATTCTGCTGAAAGGCACCAAAATTTTGCACTGTACTCCAGCTGCAATGGCACTTTTTTGTGATATATGTTATAAACAAACAACATTAACTGGTGTGTAAGCCACGGACAAAAAAAAAACATTTTTAGAGAAAATATGACTTTTACACATTCTATTTATGATTGCAGGAATCCATGTTCTGTTTGTTACATCACTTCCTTAAAGCTGAGGGTGTTTTCCTGTATCTAATAGTGGTTGAAACAATGGGCTAGGAGGGAACACAAGTGGAGGTCTGGTTAGGTTTCTAATAGAATTCATTTGCTTATATGAGCCTGAAGTCACTGTGAAAAAGAAATTTGCACAGCCATGACTTGTCTCTTTCAACCACTTTTTTGACAATGTAATGTTGTATAACACAAAAGAAAATGTAGGACTACCCAGACTTATCAATTCAGCTAGTACTTCATTTTTAAATAATAAAAAAAAAAAACTATGTTCAACACAAATTGCTAGAAGGCAGTAATTGACTGTGCGGTAATAACTTTATGATTGCATAACAAAGGCAGATACGCACTGTCCCAAGAAAGCTCCACAGAGGTGACATAATTTTAAAGCATGCTCCTGTGTGATGATATCATGTCACTTGTCATGCCTTCATACTCCTAAAGAAACATTATGAGCAGTATGAATTTTGGTATGCAAATGGAAATGGAACTTTTTATTCCCCTCAAATACTTCAGCAGAAGTATTAAAGTCATTGAGCCTCATTCAACTGAGCCCTCGGGAGATGCGGGCATCCGTAATGCTGTAAGTTATTTTGCTATTCAATTGGCGTCTTTTTGCGGGCTCCGACCGGGTTACGGGCTCCGGCTTCCGATTCCTTGCAATGGTTAACATCGCAAGCTAAAGCCTGTCCAAGCCTTTGATCTTTCACGACCGCAAGAGTTACGATCGCTAAAATTGCAAATTGATTTTCAATTGCTTTGATTCCCCCTCGCTAACCATGTTGCCTATGCCGCAAATGGTAAGAGTCGGACCACAAGTTATGGGTTCCAAGGAGGACTCACAAAGGGCTTAATGACATGTCTGGAGCACTGTAAATGCAAATATAAATACAATACTGTATTGTAAATGATGGGAAACACAATGTAAGACATTAGAATTAATTGCACAACAGTCTCAAGCCCGTAAATCTGCAATATAAAATGTTATATTTTATGTGTAATTTCGGGGTTATATCAATCTTGGGAACCAATGAGTTAATACATATAAGGCCACCCACATGGACTATAACATTGGCTTCATTCATTTTTATTATTTTGTACATTGCGGGTTTCCGGGTCCGATTGACATGTCACCTCCATGTTTTACTGACGTCATGATGACGACCTCCTTCCCTATTGGCTGTTTCTGCATCAGGAATTACTGTCTTGCTTAACTGTTCATGTTCAGGCTTGAAACTGCTACATACGATGGCATGGTTTACGATTTACGCTATTGAATAGCACTGTAAGTCTAGCACGCTGCAGGCCTGCAGACTTACGGCCTACATCCCGCGACTTGCGATCTACAGTGATGGCACAACAGGGCAGATTAACTAAGGAATTAGAGGGGTTGTAAAGGCTGCAAACTTTACCACATGAAATAGTACAGCAGCCATCAGTGATCTGCTTCACAGACACAATAATGTTTTATGAATCTATGGAAATGTCTTATATTTTTAACATGACATAGATTTTATTTGTAGATCAAACATTTACAGCATTAAGGATGGATATAACTGATGCTCTGATATAACAGTGTATGTGCTGTTATATATATTTTGCCTATATATGAGGGGTTAAGTTCAGTAACATCTTGTTATTATTAGTTTATGTAAGCATACACTATTTTTCTGTTTTCCTATCTCACACAGGCTAACATTTACAGTATGCTTAGTGATTTGCTGGATAATGATAGGGCTAAGAGATCAAAAGCAAACCTGAAATTATTATTTTTATCTTTATTTGTAACGCGCCCACATATTCCGTAGCCCTGAACAAGGGTTAGGTATCAGGCAAAACAAAAATTGACATATAGCAAAGAATGGAGAGCCCTGTCTTTGAGTTTATAATCTAATGTGCGTGGAGCTTTCGCTGAAGCACCTTACAAGATTGAAAACGTGCAAACTTACAATCTAATCAGTTGGGTATGGTGGAGTGAGAGATGGGTGCGAGTTAAGGTGGCAGGCGATGGGCTTCTTTAACCAGATGTGTTTTTAGTGGGGTTTTAAAAATGTTGAAGCATGAAGATAGTCTAGTGGAGCGAGGTAAGGAGTTTCAGAGAATAGGGGCAGCACAAGAAAAGTCCTGAAGGTGGGAGTGAGAGGAGGTGATAAGAGAACGAAGAGGACGGGTGGGGGAGTGTTTTGCGATGGGAGCGGACATATAAGGGGGTGTATTGTTGTTGAGGGCTTTGTAAATTAGGGACATCATTTAAAATTTTATTCTAGAGGTTATGGTAAGCCAGTGGAGTGATTGACAGAGAGGTGCAGCAGATATTGAGCGATGAGTATGGAAGATGAGTGGAGACAAACAGGTGACGGGGAGGCCAGCAAGGAGAGTGTGGAAGTAATCAAAGCGAGATATGATGAGAGAGAGAATTAGGATTTTAGTTGTGTCATGTGCAAGAAAGTGACATATTTTGGAGATGTTTTTTAGATGGAAGAGACAAGATTGAGTTAATGATTGTATATGAGGATTGAAGGAGAGGGCAGTGTCCAATAGAACTCCAAGACAGCGGGCCTGTGAGGTGGGGGTAATTACGGCATTGTCATCAGAGATTTATGAGGAATGGAGGCTGTAGTAGAGGGTGGGAAGATTAGGAGCTCAGTCTTTGTCATGTTGAGTTTAAGATGATGGGCAGACATTCAGGAGAATATGCTTGAGAGGCAGTTGGAAACTTGTGCTAGAAGAGAAGGGGATAGATCTGCTGCTGAGAGGTAGATTTGAGTGTCATCTGCATAGAGATGATGCTAAAACACAAATTAATGTATTAGGGTACCAAGTGAGGACGTATAGATAGAGAAGAGGAGGGGACCTAGGACTAAGCCTTGGGTTATGCCAAAGGTTGAGGAGAAGAAGTGGCGTTAGAGAAGATGACATTAAAAGTTTGGTCTTCTATAGGTGATGTGAGCATTACCCAGATATAATTGACATTCTCCTAACTTCTGACATTTTGTATATATATATATATATACATATATATATATATATATATATATAAAGAGTGAGGTAGCCATGAATGTCCAGTAATCCAGTTGAATAATCAGAGTATTGCAGTGAATAGTGATACCTTTTTTATTGGACAAACGTATTCATAATATAGAGACGAGCTTTCAAGAGATAATGCCTCTCTTTATCAAGTCAAAAAGCGATACTGATACAAGTATGAACTAAAAACAGTAAACAGAAAGAAATGGGAAAAAAAAAATTGGAAAAACAAGAAAGACACAATTCATTGGGCAGAGTTAAGTGAGAAACAGACCAGCATCGTGAATAATGTCCTGATAGGTCAGTAAGTCTATAGATCAGGTTGTAGATAAGAACACCGCAGAGTAAAATAAAGAGCAATACATTTCAGCATAGCATAGCTTACAAAAACAGCAGTAGAAGGGGGGGGGGGGGGGGGTATGTGGAATGTGTTAGCTTTAAGACATTATCAGCCTTATTAAATTGCAATTCGGTAAATTTAAAAGGGCTCTACTTAAGCACACAGTATATTTTTTTACAGAAGTTTTTAGTTAGTAAACTTCTATCCAAAAGCAAGGTTTTCACTAACTAAAAACTTCTGTAAATAAAATATGCTGTGTGCTTAAATAGAGCCCTTTTAAATTTACCGAATTGCAATTTAATAAGATAGTGGGCCAAAAAGCCTAAGTCGATGTTAATGCCCAAAACCTTTGTATTAAAAAATGGAATCATTTGTAATTTATTCATTCATTCTTATCTACAACCTGACCTATACACTTACTTGCTGACCTATCAGGACATTATTCACAATGCTGGTCTGTTTCTCACTTAACTCTGCCCAATGATTTTTTTCTTCCTTGTTTTTCCATTCCTCCCCCCCCCGCATCTCTTTTTCTTTACTGTTTTTAGTTCATACTTGTATCAGTATCACTTTTTGACTTGATAAAGAGAGTCAGTATCTCTCGAAAGCTTGTCACTTTATTATATATATACATCCATACATATATATATATATATATATATTTATATATATACACATATATACACACATACAGATAGATAGATATTTACATTTACGCTTCAAGTACCTTTAAGAAGCCAACATTTTGTTCCCTTTTAGTCTCTTAAATGCTTGGAGCACAGTTTTCTGGGAACTAGGATAAGTTAAGGTCATGCCTCCAGGAGCAGGATTCTCACTCAAAGGCTTTATGCTATAAACACACAGGTTTTTCTGAAACTGAAAATAATGCTTGTGATTTTGGATATAATGTTTTGAGAGATAATGGCTTTAAACCTGATGTCCTCAGTGACTCATGTTCTGTTCTCAGTGAAAATATGTATGGAATTTATTATGTACAGTAAGATAAAGGGAAGTATGACTGTTTCATGTCAGGACAATGCACATATGCTGGCATGTAAAGCAGGCAGTGGTTATATCATGAAGGTGCTTTATTGGGAATTGTAATAAGTCAATAAAATCACCTACTTAATCTATGTGTTAAAAATGCTTTAGAAATTATATAGCATTTTCATCACATCAGAAAAAAACTTTAATGAATACAGTGAGGGAAAAAGTATTTGAACCCCTGCTGATTTTGAACGTTTGTCCACTGACAAAGAAATGGTCAGTCTATAATTTTAACAGTGAGAGACAGAATAACAAAAAAAAAAAACCAAGAAAAATGCATGTCAAAAAAGTTATAAATTGATTTGCAGGTCAATGAGTGAAACAAGTATTTGACCCCTTCGTCTTGACTGGATGAGGGAAGGAGGATTTCACCCAAGATTTGATGGTACATGGCCTCATCCATCATCCCCTTGATGCGGTGCAGTTGTCCTTTCCACTTAGCAGAAAAACACCCCCAAAGCATAATGTTTCCACCTCCATGTTGGACAGAGGGGATGGTGTTCTTGGGGTTATAGACAGCCTACCTCCTCCTCCAAACACGGCGAGTTGCGTTGATGCCAAAGAGCTTAATTTTGGTCTCATCTGACCACAACACTTTCACCCAGTTCCCCTCTGAATCCTCCAGATGTTCATTGGCAAACTTCAGATGGACCTGTACATGTGCTTTCTTGAGCAGGGGGACCTTGTGGGCGCTGTAGGATTTCAGTCCTTCACTGCCTAGTGTGTTACCAATTGTTTTCTTGGTGACTATGGTCCCAGCTGCCTTGAGATCATTAACAAGATCCTCCTATGTAGTTCTGGGCTGTTGTTACCTTCTCATCAAGCTGCTTGGCGATGGTCTTGTAGCCCATTCCAGCCTTGTGTAGGTCTACAATCTTGTCCCTGACATCCTTGGACAGCTTTTTGGTCTTGGCCATGGTGGAGAGTTTGGAATCTGATTGCTTCTGTGGACAGGTGTTTTTTATACAGGTAACAAGCTGAGAATAGCAGCACTCCCTTTAAGAGAGTGCTCCTAATCTCAGCTCTTTACCTGCATAAAAGACACCTGGGAGCCAGAAATCTTGCTGATTGATAGGAGAGCAAATACTCATTTGACTCATTAACCTGCAAATCAATTTATAAACTTTTTGACATGCATTTTTCTGGATTTTTTTTTGTTATTCTGTCTCACTGTAAAAATACACCTACCATTAAAATTATAGACCGATCATTTCTTTGTCAGTGGACACATGTTCAAAATCAGCAGGGGATCAAATACTTTTTCCCCTCACTGTAAACGTATGTTATTACTACTAATAAATAAATAAATAGCTCTAATTACTACGTCAGGAATGGTCTAATATCTGTATTTAATACTCTAAAGAATGTATATCAGTGTTTCCAAAACTAACTCACTAACTAGTTTGGGCTATGGGATTGTTGACAGAACCCCATAATTCCAAAATGGAATCCAACAAACATCTGTATTTACTCCATAATGGTTCCCATTTCCGTGGTATATCACCCTTTACACTATGTGTAAGTGTGCATGCTACTGCATATCTCAGAGGATTTAATCATGCATGTAGTGGGAATGTCCCAAAGTTACCACTTTTTGGAAGATTAGTAAACTGGTATATAATATTTTAAACTCTAGCCCTCATTGCGACATTCTTGTTTTTTTATCCCATCAGCATGGAGTACTTTTATTAATACATATTTTATTGTCTACAAAACTAGCAATTAAGCCCTATTATATCTCATTCAAGGTCATAAAGAAATATTTTACAGTGTGTGACTGTTGGATACAATACAAATCATGCCAGTATGTGTCTGATGTGGCAGTTCAGTCAACTTATTGCTTCAGTTAGTTAAAGGGACACGGAAATATTTTTTTCTTTGTTGCACCAGAAAGATGGTATTTGATAATGTGTCACCATGTATTTTCTTTTTTCAAATGAAGGTCTCGGAGCACAAATATGTATTCAGAATTGTAACTGTTCTGTGGGACTAAAGTATGCTCTCTGCATTGTCTGTTAGTTTAAATGAAGTTTTAACAGATTTGTCTTAAGATTTTTCATGTAAAAAATATTTTGTAATGTTTAAAACATAATATTTTAAATGCATGAAAAAAAAAACAGTTTTCACTTCCTGATATAGGGCCTCATTCAAATGGGATTTGGCCATTTGAATAGGGCTCTATATAAGCACAGAGCATATTTTTTTGCAGAAGTTTTTAGTTAGTGAAGACCTTGCTTTTGGATAGAAGTTCACTAACTAAAAACTACTGTAAAACAATATGCTCTGTGCTTATATAGAGCCCTATTCAATTGGACAAATTGCATTTGAATGAGGCCCACAATGTGTTTATCTGCATGACTATACACATTCTGTATATTTTACTGTATCTATTTAATTTTATCACATTTTAACTTATTGTGATGCCTATAAAGTTGTTTTATTAGTGTATCTTTCCATAGTTGTTTCTGTGTTTGCAATAGTCACCTATATATTCTACCTTCATTTCCTCATTTTAGTCTGTTTCCATGTAGAAAAAATGTTTACCTGCCCTTATTTTTAAGATCTGCAGATGTGTGTGTCTTAGCAAGACATGTAAAGTGGCACAGAGGAGGTTCCAAATATGGTATAATTTAAAATAATAGAAAATAGCAGGTAAACTGAAACCTACAGCAAATGTCAATTGAACTTTGCAATTTTATCTGTCAGTCAGTGTGATCCACCCACCAATGACATTCTGTATCTCTTGTTAATTGCAGTCAGTTACTCTGATACAGTATTTGCTGAATACCCCTGGAGATCTGAATTTATTACCTTCTGTTCAAGTTATTTGTAAAACAAAAGATTTGGCATGCTCAGAACCTAAGGAGTAACTAACCTAGTTAGATAAATTACATTGCTAATGATCTGCAATTAACAAGATATACAAAGGGTTCTTATTTGGTGCATCAAACATTCTGATTGCCATGTATAAAAGAAAAACGTCAACGTATGTTTACTGTAGGACATATCATTCAATTGATATAGTACTTATTGTTTATGCAATAGGTCAGGGATGATCAAATACAGCAAAGTCCAACTGTATTCATGAAGTCAAGGTCTGAAATTCATGTTTTAATAAACATACAAATAATTAAATATACAGTAAAACCCCCGTTATCCGGCACCCACAGGGACTCCATATAGCCTTAGAAAAAGTCCTTTAAGAGGACGAAACGGACCTTTGGCATTTTGTTTTTCAGTGGGACAGGGTCTTATCTCTACAATGTGGCTCAATGGGTTCACTAGTCAACTTCTATTAGAAAAAGGAGTGTGGAGAGAGGGGAACTGAATTGCAAGTATTTTGTTTGCCACATGTTATTACCCTCCCACATTTGTCTAAAAATGTGTAAATTTTACTCTTATGGCAACTATGAAATACTTTTTCTGCTTAAATATATAGTTGTTCAATTGACTGTCGAGATACCCTGTTTTTGGAGATATAGAATACCTGTGTTCCCACTATATAGTTTGTTTTTAATAATATGTACATTTTGTGCTGTTTTATTTACATTTGTTCAACTCTGTGATTATCAGTGTATCATGTATTCACAGGATCATCAGTATAACCTGAAATATGAGAGTTGATTTGCCCATATTTAAAACAAGAGTACTATACCAGTTTATGGATATATGGATCTAGACTAATTGAAATAGAATTGAATATTTCAATATTTATAATTGTCTAAAGTACTGTAATTTCGTCACTATGCACTATGTAAAAGTTGTAAGCACTTTTTTAAACATTTCTTCGGCGTCGTCCAGGATCAATAGTATCCTAATAAAGTAATTTTTTAGATAAAAGTAAAGGGGTGTTAAGCACCCAAAGGATACACAAAGAAAGGTCAATAGAATAGATAATTTTGGATATAGTACTTATTGTCTATGCAATAGGTCAGGGATGATCAAATACACAAAGTCCAACTGTCTTCGTGAAGAGTCAAGGTCTGAAATTCATGTTTTAATAAACATAGAAATAATTCAATATACAGTAAAACCCCCGTTATCCGGCACCCACAGGGACTCCTTATTGCCGGATAACTGTAGTTGCCGGTTAATTGGGAGTCCCCAAATTTAAAGGTCTAAACAATCCTTAAACCCCCCAAAACCACTTAAAATGCATTTAAAAAGGCATTAGCACCTAAATTGGGCCATTTAGGGCCCAAAAAACTATAAGAAAAAAGTAAGCTTTTTTTTCAGTCTTGAACTGCTGTATAGTGCCAGTTTTGCCGGTTTAACTGGAGTTTTTTGAAAATGAGGAATTGATGCCGGTGCCGGTTGCTTGAGAGTCCCGGTTAGTTGGGTGCAGGATAAGCGGGATTCTATTGTAGTTGCATTCAGAAGGGCTCATGAAGGAAGTTTACATTGTGAAAGGGACAAAATGTAACAGGTAGCTTATTAAAGAATTTGGAAGCTCTTTTTGTGATACTGTATATGAAACATTTAATAATATAGTGCAGGTCAGGAGAATAGGTACAGATCTGCCTATTGACTACAGCGGCAGTAGGAGATTGATTGATATACATCTCTATCAGTGGCGCAGCTAGAGAATGGAGGGCTTGGTGCAAAAAAAAAGTTTTTTTGTAAAAAATACTTGCGCTGGGCCCCGCCAGAACTAAATCACTCAGTGCGCATCAGTATCCACTCTGTACTGTTTTTTTGCAGTCCTTGCTCTCTTACCTTCTTCCCTGATACACATCCCCAGCATGCTGAACTGCTCCACACTGCCACCTCTTGGAGCTTCAGTAGAAATGCTCTTTTTTAAAAAGGCACACATCAATTTCAGAGCAGGTGTGTGTGCAGCCAAGGAGGCCCAGGGGAGCCCAGGGAGGTCCATGGGGGCTGTGGTGAGTTCGGCCAGGGTGAGGGGCCCCATGGCACCCTACACTACAGAAAAAAAAAATCTGAAGTCTGATATATTAGTCATGTCTGCATTAGGACATAGTGCAGGTCAGGAAGAAATTGGCAGTAGATCCTGATTTGGTTCAGATCTTCCTATTACTACAGGTGCAATAGGAGACTGATCGATATCAGTATTCAAATATTAGCAGGCATGTACAGGATATGCGTTAGGAGACATCAACACATTAACAGGCACATCTATGCATATGGATGAACTGTCAGATATTGTTGTTCAGTTGTGTCTGATAGCCCTTGACCTTATGGACACCAGTAAACCAGATACATCTGTCAGCCACTGCCCCTCTAAGTTCCATCAAGCTCATGCTCATTGCTTCAATGATCTCGTCTAACCATCTCTGCATCTGCCGCCCCCTGTTTTGTGTGCTCTGAATCTTTCCCAGCATAAGGGTCTTCTCTAAGGAATCCTGTCTTCTAATGATATGGCCCAAATATTTAAGCTTTTGCCTCATGATTATATCTTCCAGAGAAAAGTTTGGTTAATTTTGGATATGATGTAGAATAACAAAATCTTATAGATAGGGTGCAGTACAAAATGTAATAGTTATATAATAGAATACAAACAGTATATAATATGTCAGTTCTAACATGTTTATGTATTCCAACTCCTGAGCTTTCACATATTTTAATTATATTGGGGAAAAGGGAGCAAAAAAAGGAAAGTCATCGTATAGGCAGCCCTAGATTGCTATGCAGCAAAGCATAGTGATGATAAAATATTAAAAGACTTAGGGCCACATTAAATTCCAAGCCTGTAACTTGCTCGCTGACGGCCACATATCAGCGATTGAGTTGCGATCTCCCGTTCCCATACGTGTCCGATGCTATTCAATTGCTCAAGCACGCAAGTTGCGGGCTTGATGCCAAACTCGTAAACCATGCACTGGGTCGTAACAGTTCAGGACGGGAACCAGATCAATTCAGCAATGAGACTGTCATTATTATGGCAGTAAAACATGAAAGTTACATGTCAATCAATTAGGTTTGGGGGTCCAATATGCGATCAGACGCGCAAATCCAAAAAATAAATAATTAGTAAAATGAATGCCAATACTGTTCTAGTCTATATGGGTGGCCTGATATGTATTAACTCACTGATACCAGAGATAATTTTAACCCCGAAATGACACATAAAATTATAATTTATCTCCTGCCAATTATGTCCTACATCTCTTTCCCCTTTATTTACAGTGCAGTATTGAACTTTTATTTGCATTTACAGTGCTACGAATTGGTGTTTAACTCCTTTGCGGGTCCTCTCTTGTACTTGTAGGATTTTCTCCTCCATTTGCGGTTTACGAGTATGGATACGTTAGCGAGCTTGGTTAAATGGAGCAATTGAATAGGGATTTGTGATTTTATGCCTGCAAAAGTGACAGAAAAGATTCTGGAGGGTGTAAGTTACAAGTTTGACGGCTGCCATTTTTGCAAGGCCATAACTCGTAACCTGATCTGAGCCTGCAAAAAAACGCCCAATTGAATAGCAAATTTGCCTTCGACCTCCACTTGCGAGCTCGGATCTCAAATTTGCAGCAATTGAATGGGGCTCTTAATCTGTCACAACAGTGCATATGTATAGGAGAAATGTTAGAGTAGCTATCAAAGCAGATGACTTTTTATTATGCTAGCCAATCCTAATAAAGTTAATTGTTGAGCATATAATACCTTGCAGTTAGCAGCGCCTCCTCTATAAAAACTATGTATAAACACTATATAAACTAAACTTTAAGAATTAGAATCTGCAATTTCAGGTTCCCAAAGTACACAGGCAGTGAGCCAGATATAGCGTAAAGAAATAAATTAATGAATTCAGTAAAATTCCCCAAAATGAAAAAAAAAATAAAAAAATTAAAAGCTAAAATTACTATGGAGAAAGATGAGAGAGAACAAAAACTATAACTACAATAATATTATGGAGCTAAACAGATGGAAGAGACAGTATATTCAATTGAGAGACTTTTCTTTCTATGGGGAAACAACATGACAAATAAACTTATATCCATATTTCAGAAGACAGTTAATTTACAATGATCGGATTTGATTAGAAATGTATGGAGTTAATAAATAATATGACTATTAAATGTATGTAACCATAAAATGCTATGACAATAAAACATAACATCAAAGTAAATAAAAAGACAGACTCATCACATATATAGTTGTGAGCGTACGAGTTGTTGCTAACGCTGCGGGCTCGCGTAGCGAGCCCGCGGCCCTCGCGAAGCGAGGGCCGCGACTCGCGTAGCGAGCCGCGGCCCTCGCGTAGCGAGGGCCGCGGCTCGCGCAGCGAGGGCACTGCCCGAGGGTCTCAGTTGCTGGCATGGAGCGCCGAAGGCGCTCCATGCCAGCACCTGAGGACCTCGCAAAGCGAGGGCCGCAGTTGCTGGCATGGAGCGCCGAAGGCGCTCCTTGCCAGCAACTGCGACCCTCGCAAACTTCACGTCGCAACCCAAACAGTACGACACACACATTACGACACTCGCAAACAACATACGACACACGTTCACACACATTACGGACTCGCAACACTCGGACGCAACTCGCGAACATTACAAAATGTCAAACACAATACATACACACACCACATACATAAAAAACTTACCTACACCAAGAGGGAGCACCCAGCACCTCAAAAATACAACTTACACCTCGATTTTACTTCAAATAAAACAGTTTAGAGACTAAAAAAAAAACGAAGCGAGAGAAAAAATGGCCGCCGAACAAAACGAAAACGAGGCTACAGCACTCTAAACTCGCAAAACACCACAAGAAACTCGCAAAACACCACAAAACACCTACGGATATTCCGATACAAACGTATAACACACATTACTCGCCATTTCTCGCCAATGCGGAAGTACACGACTACGCTAACGGTTTGGTCTCGCGCACGCACAGTGTTACACTGCACACATTCAGCACGCTTACACAGCAGATCCACACCACTAATGCTGCAGCAACATCAAAACACATTCACAGCTCTTCCACACAATGCTTTAAAATAGGTAAAGTATATTCATTTATTAATGTATTATATATTTCATTATTACACACTAAACAGCATTAGCTACCTTACAATTTCATTGCCGTCATTTTTTGACGGGCAATTCGCTAGTTTATATATATTGAATACATATTTATTGTGATTCAATTAATAATAATAATGAATAATACAAGAAACATTATAAGAAATACAGTATTTGATTCATGAGGAAAATCATACACATGAACACTCTAAATATGTATATAATAATGTATATATTGTATATAGCTATCTATAAAATAGGAGATATGAGCAAGTATTAAAAGCTTTGATGAAATTCATGGGCCCTCATTCTATTATCGGCCGTAAAACGGCCGCAAAGCTGCGATTCCTTGCGTGGGCTCCCTTACGGCCGGCCGCATATCTTGCAACCGGCCGTAAGCTCAGAAATCTTTAAAAGCAAATATAAATTCAAGACGGCACTGTAAAGCTCTGTAAATGCTAGGGATCATAATGGGGGACATGAGGATTAATAGCAACCCCCTCTCAAGCTTGCACATCAGCCCAAATCCGAGATTTCATTAACTGTTTATTTTCCGGCCGCAGCGTGGGCGGGTCTGAGGTGCTCCAAGCCCTCTGGACTTTTTCCACGGATATTTGACATAAATTAAAATAAAATGTATTTACGGATTTGAGTGTAGGGGAATGTTGTGCTATGAATGCTAACACCTACAATCACTTTATAGTCTCCTCAGAGTGCAGGATGGCTTTATTATGGCTATATTATGTGCTTAATTGTGTGCCTGCGGGACCTTTTTGCTGCAAGTAAGCTGCGGCTCGGTTTTAGCCTTGCAGAGAGGGCTCCCGGAGCAATAGAATAGCAACCAGGATTTTCTTGCGGCCGAAACTCTTGCGGCCGTTTAAGATCAAAGGCATTCCTCCGGCGCGTGCGGCCGCAAGGGATTACAAGGCGCCGGTCGCAAGCCTGCCGGAGTCCCCGGCCGGAAGGCAATAGAATAGGCAAATAGCTTGCGGCCCCGCATCTCCTACGGCCGTTAATAGAATGAGGCCCATAGTGTTTAACACATACAATCAATGATAAAGACAATAATTGAAATACTGTAAATAATTTGACTTGAATAAAAATAAAATTAATTCATCATAAGACAGAAAGAATAATTTGCCCACATTTGAAAAAATGACTATATGAGAGGCTACTTCTGCTGAAATTACATAAAAACAATATATTCACATGTGCCTAATTAAACAGTATAAACATGTCCACAAAAGTGTGAGAGAATAACCTTTTTAATTAATAGTTCACTAAACATTGTTTTTAACATAGTGATAAAGATCACTATGGCACTAAATAAGAGACTGGCGGTGACCCCTGAGGAAATCTAGAAACGGGCATCGGTTCAGATGCAGGACGCAAGTCACAAGCCAATTACGTCATTAGTAAGCGTCTAAGCTGCAACTTGCGCGAATCCATCAGTTACAATAATACTCACCACTGAACAAGTCCCAAGACAACATAGTAACAAATCGCAAAACAAATACGATAAAGATATACTATGAGAGGGATTGGGAAGATTGTTATCTTGAGAGAAAAGCATTAGCCATAAATTTAGTAGACTGATGTGTGGACATGGCAAAATAAGATCAGCGTGTGCTAAACGTTTCAAAGTGCACAGTATGAGATAAGGATAAAGATATCCAACAACAGTGCATTGCATTTATTAATATTATGAACAACACAATCAAGGAATACAAAAAATAGATAGAAATACAGAGTTTATTACAAACAGCACAGCAAATAGCACAGCAAACACTATAACTTAAAACTACTTTGATTAATATTATAAAAGTTACTACAGAACTTTAATAACTATAAGCACTTTTTTCAAAACTATGGACACTTTAAGCACTAACAACACCTGGCACTTTATTTTATATCCTCTCTGGTAACTTTATATTCCACAAAGTCTGTATCTGCTAATCTCTTCAAGTTATTACAAAAATATTTTTACAAAAATATAACTCTGGATTAGCCAATTGAGTTTGATGCTTTTATTAAAATTACATTAAACTGGGGCCTCATAAAAGCAATTTCAAAAACACATGACTTACTAAAACAATATTCCACTAGAATTTGTCTAGAAGTCTGTCCACATATTTTTAGGAATTACTATTTTGACCATGAATTGGAGCCTAGAGCTACCATTCCTTTTTTTTTTTTTTTTTTTTAACAAATATATTACATCACCAGAAAAAGAATAATAAACATACAATACACAAAAACAAACAGGGATAACGAACAAACATTGTACCAACGATATACTCTAAAAGTAGAACGGTTTTCTAGATTATATAATACATTGAAAAGGTACAATGTACATCCATACTGGCATTCGCTCAGATTCGAGGCAGATAACATGTTTAAACACATGGGCCAATAAGGAGAATTAGGTCCTAATGGAGTTACACCCGAGAAATAGTAAGGTAAGTACTATTTCCCCCTGCTCTCTGGATAAAATGTACTATGTTTGATGTAGTTGTCCCATTTAGACCAATTTATCATATTTCTATTTTTTGCATTAGCCGAACTATAAGCGTTGAGATATAAGTCTCTGTTATAACAAATAGTGTTGATTAACTCTCTAATTGTAGGTATATCTGGGGTTTTCCAGTATTTTACTAGCAGCCATTTGGCCCCCAAGAGGACATGCAAAACCAAGTTCCTTTCCACTGGGGAGAGAAACTCCAACCCTCTATGGAGGATGGCCACTTGAGGGGTACAAGGAATATGTTTATCTAAAACTCTAGCTAGAAATTGACAAATTTCTAACCACATATCTGAGATCTTTTTACACTTCCACCAGACATGGGAGTCATCTCCTAGAAAACCGCACTGTTTCCAGCAAAGGGCGTCCCCTTTTGTATTAAATTTTGACATTCTAACCGGGGTTAAATGCCATCTGTGTAAGATTTTTAGAAAATAGTTCCAGATAAGCTGGATTTATAGCGGATTTCTTAATCAACATTATAATATCCCTCCACTTGTCTTCATCAAGAGCCATATTAAGATCTAGTTCCCAGCCTATGATTCCCTTACTTTTAATAAACAGAGTAATCTCGCTTATAATCTTATTGCAGTTTGAAATAATATGATGATTCCTTCTCTTTATAATTAGTTCTTCTATTTTAGTAGGTGGATTTATTCCTAGGGTTTTAAATCCCCAAGACATTAAAGCTTGTTTTAAGCTTTCGTAATTTAGCCATGAGAGTTTTTCCAGGTTATTTTTTTTCATTAACTCTGAATATGTCAGAAGATTGTTATTGTAATATAATTCTGATACCAAGGAAATGCCTCCTCTATGCAAAAGATAACAGTTTACGGAGGGGTCTCTGGAGTATACCAATTCAATAGGGGTGGCTAAAGATGGATAATGTGTTATTTGCATTCTCTCCTTATTCTTATACCAAAATTTTACTAGAAATTGTATATTTTTTGGTAGTTTACCCAGTGAATTCTTATTGTAGTATGGTAGCCATAATAGGTTCTTTATAGAAGAGTCACAAAGAATAGCCTCTTCAAGGGCAAGCCATCTGGGTTTCTCCTGGAGGGTGTTCCAATTTATAAGTTGCGCGATGATAATTTTATGATATATGTCTTTTATACTAGGGGCATTTAAGCCTCCTTTTTTATATTTCTTACTGACCACGCTTTTCATGATTCTACTTTTTTTCCCACCATATATGTATTTATCCAAAATATCCTGAATGGTTTTCAGATAATTATTTGATATTCTATCAGGTATAGATCTTAAGCAATAGGTAATTTTTGGGACAATACTCATGTTGGTTGCAGCGATTCTCGCCGACCCAGGGCAGGTTAAGAGATCTCCAGTTACATAGAATAGGTCTAATTTGTTTCATCACATCCTCCAAGTTAGATTTAAGGATATCCTTAACTCCAAATGACATTTTTATGCCCAAATGGACGATATATTCGGATTTCCAATTATACGAGGATCATTTTTCCAATCTATTTTTAACTTCCAGTTTAAAACCTCTCATTAAGGTATTAGATTTTAAATTATTTATCTTAAAATATGATAGTCTTCCGAATTCTTCAAGAATTTCTTGTAATTTTGGGCATGCCTCCTCCGGGTTGGTCATGGTAATGACAATATCGTCTGCGAAACCCATAAATTTAAATTCCTCCTTATTAATAATTACACCCTCTATAGCTTTACACTCTCGAATATAGATAGCTAAAGGTTCTATAAAGAGGATGAACAATAGAGGTGATAGGGGACATCCCTGCCGAGTGCCATTTCCAATTTTAAACTTTTCTGACTAGAAGTCAGGGTTTGCAATATATGCCATAGGATTGGCATACAGGGCTTTAACGGATCTTGAAGCAAAATCGTTAAATCCGAATTTCCTCAGGACCGCCTGAAGAAATTCCCAGTTGACCCTGTCGAATGCCTTTTCGGCATCCAAAGACAGGGCCAATAAGGGTATATCCTGTTCTACCACATAGTTTAAAATATCAATCATTCGTCTAGAATTATCAGATGCTTGGCGACCAGGAATAAAGCCTGTTTGGTCTCTATGAATCAACTGATTGATTATAGTTTTCAGTCTATTAGCCAATATTTTGGCGTAGATTTTTATATCTAAATTAATCAGAGATATTGGTCGGTAACTCCCGCACTGCTCCGGATTTTTACCTTCTTTCAAAATGTTGATTATTTTAGTCTCTGACATCTCAGGGGGGATATGCCCTGTTTGTTTTATTTCATTAAATAGGTTGCATAAATGACTCTTTAGTTCAGACACAAAAGATTTGTAAAACAGAGAGTCATATCCATCTACCCCCGGGGATTTGTTGGATTTGCCGCTATTAATTGTTTCAGTGATTTCCTCTATGGTTATCTCACTGTCTAAATATTCACTATCCTTTTCTGAAACTCTAGGAAACTTGATCTTACATAGGAAGGATTCAATTTCTTCTTTGCCAGGAAGTTTAAACCGCTTATCATTTCCTAGATTGTACAATTCGGTATAATAGTCCTGGAATATTACACTAATTTTATCGGGGTGTAGATGAATTTTACCCTCTTTATCTCGGATTTTTAAAATCCTGTTCTGACTACGTTGCTTTTTTAGTCTGTTAGCAAGATATTTACCGGATTTATTACCGTATAGAAAGTGGGATTGCTGATATCTCCAAAGGAGATTATCAGCTTGTAACTGGAGAATTTTTTTGATTTGATTATGTATCTCCTTAATTTTTCCTCTTAGTTCTTTACTTGAGTTCTTCATATTATCCTGATGTAGCTTTTCTAATTCTATATAAAGGAGATTTAGTGACTTGCCCTGATTTCTCTTATTTTCGGCTGCTCTAGCGATTAGTATCCCTCGGATAAATGACTTGAAGGCGCACCATAATGTCTTTGCTGACTTTACAGAGTCCTTATTTATTTCAAAAAATTCCTGTATATCTCTTTTGATAGCGGAAACAGATTCGTTTTTTTTAAGTAGCAATGGGTTGATTTTCCAACTGTTCTTAGGCAACACCTTATTTGTCTCTTCCAAGATAAAACTGTTAATAGAATGGTCTGACCAAGGTGCCAAAATTATTTCAGAATGTTCTATCATTCGCACTGTGCTTGCATCTGCAAAAATATAGTCTATACGAGAATAAGATTGATAGCGATTAGAGAAAAAGGTGAATTCTTTTTGGTCTGGATGGAACACCCTCCAGGAGTCTAGTAGTTCATAGCTCTTAATCAAGCTAGAGAACTCAGAGGCGGCTTTACTGATATGGGTTTCCGACTTGACTTTGTAGGACCTCTGTTTATCCATTAGCACATTAGTTACCAGGTTAAAGTCCCCGCATTACATAATCAATCCCTTTTTAAATTTAAAAATATCTCTTAGTAAATTTTTAAGATATCTATTTTGGTTTTTATTTGGCAAATAGACATTAACCAAGGTTATCAATCTATTGTTTATAAGGCCAACCCATATTATATATCTCCCCAAGGGATCTATTTTTTTAAAATTCTTCAGCCACCACTAACCTTTTGTTAAAGAAGATCGAGACTCCTTTTGATTTGTTGTTATATGTGGAGTCAATTCTAGTTGGGTAAGATTTATTGGACATATATTGCACTGACTCCCTCTTTAGGTGGGTTTCTTGAAGGCAGAGAATATCCGCCTGAATCTTATTATAATTCAAAAAGGCTATTTTCCTCTTTGTTACTGAGTTCAGACCATTTACATTATGCGAGATGATTTTTAATCCTTTACCCATTGGCAAGGTTTTTAGATTCCTCCCATGTCATAAGTAATAAAATTCCCACTTTACATTGCCTCAGATAATTCCAAAATACAATCATCATTCTTTCAACATAAACATTCATACATATTGAACCTAAGTCAACCAACATCCTAGACTCTGATTAACGGGGCGATAGCCTGATATAGGGAAATGTCAGGGGTGGCTATCCACCTTTGGTAGGGAGATCTGCAGATAAGCAAAGGAAAGAACAAGAAAAGAGAAAGGAGAAGAGAAAGGAAAAAAAAATAGAGGAGAGAAGATACCATTTGTGACAAACCACTTCTTTTACAGGTAGGATTGTCACCGATCTTGCAGTAACCACAGCCTTCTAGGGTATACAAAGTCCAGGACACCTTCAGCTCAGTTTTCCTTTTTTATTCAGTTTGAAAGCAGGTACTTTAAATAATAACAAAACAAACAAAATCCCTTGCTCTTACTTGAGCTCTTACTAGACAGTACTTGCTATCTGCAATTGGGTGGCTTTCCCACTTACCAATTTCCCAAACAAAAGCAATGTCTTTGCAATAAGCGCAGCCTCTCCTAGCTGTCTTTTCCTCTCCCCCTTGGAGCAGGCTGCTCTCTTCTTTTAAAGGCCTGTCTGCTAATTGAGTAGCTACAGGTGAGTGCCAATTAGCTAACTCTTAAAAACCAGATCCAAGCTGTGGTCTGTTTATACAGCAACTAGTGCTGTTGGAGCATTGGCCCCCCCTGCTCTCCAAATACTCCGCCCCAGGGACCCATACCATGTTTTGCAGAGCATCAGCTATGCATATTGCAAACTGTAACATCTCTCCCTGGGGCATTTAACTGAGAAATCCTCTGGTTGCTGTCTAGCAAATCAGGTCTGATGTATCTCCCATCAACCACTATTCCACCTTTATTCTCACATATCCTCCCCCCCAGCTCATACCCAAGGGTTTGAGCGACCATGGAAATCAGGGAGTGTACCCTCGAAAGCCCATCAGCATTACCTTGTTGCAGACCAGCCCTGTGTTCCACAGTGAAATTAAAAGATTGCAAACTCAAAAACCATCTGGTTACTCTGGAGTTACTTTCCCTGTTCTGATACATCCACGTCAGAGGAGCATGGTCCGTTATCAATCGAAACCTTCTGCCTAGTAGGTAGTATTTAAGAGAGTCTAATGCCCACTTAATAGCAAGACACTCTTTTTCAACAATAGAGTAGTTCTTCTCATGTGGGTTTAACTTTCTGCTCAAAAAGAAAACAGGGTGTTCTTCACCCTGGTATTCCTGTGAAAGAACAGCCCCCAAGCCCACATCAGAAGCATCTGTCTGAACTATAAAATCCCTGGAAAAATCTGGGGTCACTAAGACAGGATGGCTACAGATAGCTTCCTTCAGACTCTTAAAAGCCTTTTCTGCCTCAGGGCACCATTTAACTATGACTGGGGATTTTGCTTTAATAAGGTCTGTCAGGGGTGCAGCAATGGTAGCAAAATCTGGAATGAACCGCCTATAATATCCAATTAAACCCAAAAATGCCTTTACTTGTTTCTTTGTAAGGGGCTGTGGCCATTTTTGTATGGCTTCTACTTTGGCTTCCTGTGGTTTAACCAAACCCCTCCCAATAGAATAACCTAAGTACTTAGCTTCCTCTAAACCAATCGTACACTTGGAAGGATTGGCAGTTAAGCCTGCTGAGCGGATAGCATCAAGTACCGCTTGAACTTTAGGGAGGTGGGATTCCCAGTCTGCACTGTGGATGACGACATCATCCAAGTATGCTGCAGCATAACGAACATGAGGTTTAAGAATTCTGTCCATCATTCGTTGGAATGTGGCAGGTGCCCCATGTAACCCAAATGGCAATACAGTGTACTGAAACAGGCCACTGGGTGTTGAAAAGGCTGTCTTTTCTTTGGCTCTTTCAGTGAGCGGGACCTGCCAGTAACCCTTTGTTAAATCCAAGGTTGTTAGATAACGAGCTTTGCCCAGTCTTTCTATTAACTCATCAACTCTTGGCATTGGGTAAGCATCAAATTTTGAGAGGGCGTTTAACTTGCGGTAGTCATTGCAGAACCTCCATGTGCCATCAGGTTTTGGCACCAATACAATAGGACTACTCCAGTTACTCTGGGATTCTTCAATGACTCCAAGTTTTAACATGCTCTCAACCTCTAAGTTTATAACCTCCCTCCGGGCCTCAGGAATTCTATAGGGTTTGAGGTTAACTCTTTTCCCTGGTTCGGTTATTATGTCATGTTTAATCACTTTAGTCTTTCCTGGAACTATCGAGAAAACATCCCTATTTCTTCTGATGAAATCTCTGACCTCTTGCTTTTGATGGACAGACAGAGTCTTAGATACGTTCACATCTGGCTCTACTATAGGAGGTTCTGAAGGTTTTAAAGCAACCAGGACCTCCCTGTCCTTCCATGGCTTTAACAGATTTATATGATACAACTGTTCAGGCTTTCTTCTTCCTGGTTGTCTGACTTTATAATTGACATCACTCACTTTCTCTATTATTTCATAGGGTCCATGCCAAGTCGCAAGGAACTTATTCTCCACAGTAGGGACCAGAACCAATACCCTGTCTCCCGGTTGGAACACTCTGACTCTAGCATTACGGTTATAGCTGTTTTTCTGAGCCTGCTGGACTTCCAGCATGTGTTCCCTGACAATAGGCATGATGGTGGCCATTCTATCCTGCATTTGAGCTATATGCTCAATTACACTCCTGTGAGGAGTAGTCTCCTGTTCCCAGGTCTCCTTAGCAATATCCAATATTCCCCTGGGATGTCTTCCATATAATAATTCAAAAGGAGAGAAGCCCGTGGAGGCCTGTGGAACTTCCCTAATGGAAAACAGTAGATATGGCAATAAAAAATCCCAATTTCTTCCATCTGCATCAATTACCTTGCGTAGCATACTCTTAAGGGTTTTGTTGAACCTCTCTACTAAACCATCAGTCTGTGGGTGATATACTGAGGTCTTAAGATGTTTAACCTGCAAGAGCCTGCACAACTCTTTTGTGACTCTGGACATGAACGGGGTCCCCTGGTCTGTCAGTATTTCTTTAGGGATACCCACCCTACTGAACATCAACATAAGTTCCTTAGCTATTAGCTTTGCAGAGGTATTACGCAAGGGAATGGCCTCAGGATAGCGAGTTGCATAGTCCAAGATGACTAATATATATTGGTGTCCCCTAGCGGACTTTACCAGTGGCCCCACTAAGTCCATAGCGATCCTTTCAAAAGGCACGTCAATTATGGGTAAGGGTACAAGTGGACTACGAAAAGTCTTGAAAGGAGCCCTGTACTGGCACTCAGGACATGAGGAGCAATAGTTTGTAATAGCAGCAAACACTCCAGGCCAGTAAAACCGTCTAAGGACTCTCTCTCTAGTTTTTTCGACTCCCAAGTGTCCCCCTAATATGTGGCTGTGAGCCAACTTTAGCACTATATTCTGGTAAGTCTGAGGAACCAACAGCTGCCTAATGATGTCTGAATCCTTTTTTTCTACACGGTAAATTAGGTCATTTTGTACTTCAAAATAGGGGAACGGCAGTGCTCCTCCTGGCTGATTAACAACCCCGTTTACAACTTTAATATCATTTCTAGCTGTCACTAAAGTGGGATCTTCCCACTGAGCGCTTTTAAAATTACCTGGACTAATTCCAATATCAATTAAGTCCTTATCCTTGTCTGCATTATTAGTAGGCTCCTCACTAGTTTGAGCTGGGTTATCTCCTATTAATACTGGTTTAGGGCAGTATTTTTTCTTTTTCCTTATTTTTCCGTCACAGTGGTCAAAACCCAAGTCAATATCGGAAAAAGGGAACACATTATCCTCGACAGACTGACTCATTTCTGATAAATTTTGATCTGTCTTTTGTAAAGCTGCCCATAATTTTAGAAAATGAGGAAAGTCTCTACCGATCACTACCTCATGGGCTAATCTAGGTACTACACCCACTCGGTACTTTAAATTCCCATACTGGGTTCCAATATTTACTTCCGCAGTGGGGTATTCCTTTTTATCACCATGAACACAGATAATGCCTATTTTCTGTCCATGATCAGGTTTTACACAAGGTATTATAGACTCTGCTACCAACGTAACCATACTACCTGAATCAAGTAATGCTTTAGACATTTTTCCATTCACAGTTACACAGCATTTATGAGCGTTATTATCATAGTCATTGTTAGCAATACCACAACAACTGAGCAAAAATGAACGTGTTCCCTCATTTTTGCCCATATTGCATTCCATAGGTTCATCCTTAAATGGACAGTCTTTGGCCATATGACCATCCTCTTTGCACTTGAAACATTTGACAGTACAGTCTGACCACCAATTAGTTCCGTTCCCAGGCCTATTAGACCTGGATGCCCCCCTTAAACCTTGAACAGTCTTACCCGGTCTTGCAGAATCTTGGGGCTTAGGATTGCGAGGGTTTGCCTGTGAAGTAGGACATAGCAGTTCTCCTGCAGCCGCATATCTTTCCACCAAGGCAATCAGTTGGTCAGCTGTATGGGGGTCACTTTGGCTGACCCAGCGACGCAGGGAAGCTGGTAAACCACGCAAAAACCGGTCCATTACTAAGGTTTCCACAATGTGGCTAGCTGAATGGATTTCAGGTTGTAACCATTTCCGTGCAAGGTGTATGAGGTCAAACATTTGGGAACGTGCGGCTTTGTCTGAAGAATATGACCATGAGTGGAACCTTTGGGCACGTACTGCAGAGGTTACACCCAGTCGTGCCAAGATTTCAGCTTTCAATTTGCTGTAGCTACTTGCATCGGCTGGTTCTAGGTCATAATATGCCTTCTGCGGCTCTCCACTTAGGAACGGTGCCAGTATGCTTGCCCACTCACCAGCCGGCCATCCGTCCCTCTCAGCAGTGCGCTCAAATGCCAGAAGGTACGCCTCAACATCATCTGATGCGGTCATTTTCTGAAGATAGTGGCTCGCCCGAATCACCTTTGGCCCCTGGTATCTTCCATCAGGGTCTCCATTCAGTTTTCCAGAGATCGCTTGGATTACCTGTTGTAGTCCCTGGGTGACTTTTTGCTGCTCCTCACGGGCTACTTTAAACATCTCCGCTTGTGTCACAACAAGCTGTTTCACCAAGGACTCAGTGCCCTCCATTTGTGTTTTGGCCAGGACTTTAGCACACTCTGCCTGGGCCAGCACCAGTTGCTGCAGGGCTGCACTGTTTTCTGCAGCTCTCCTGTTAGTCTCCTGTTGCACAGAGGAGGATTGGATCAGAGCCTTGATAACATCCTCCATGTTGAGCTTTAAATGACTTCTACCCTCAGGCTTACGTGGATGCCCGCATTCTCCACCATATGTGAAAAACCACTTCTTTTACAGGTAGGATTGTCACCGATCTTGCAGTAACCACAGCCTTCTAGGGTATACAAAGTCCAGGACACCTTCAGCTCAGTTTTCCTTTTTTATTCAGTTTGAAAGCAGGTACTTTAAATAATAACAAAACAAACAAAATCCCTTGCTCTTACTTGAGCTCTTACTAGACAGTACTTGCTATCTGCAATTGGGTGGCTTTCCCACTTACCAATTTCCTAAACAAAAGCAATGTCTTTGCAATAAGCGCAGCCTCTCCTAGCTGTCTTTTCCTCTCCCCCTTGGAGCAGGCTGCTCTCTTCTTTTAAAGGCCTGTCTGCTAATTGAGTAGCTACAGGTGAGTGCCAATTAGCTAACTCTTAAAAACCAGATCCAAGCTGTGGTCTGTTTATACAGCAACTAGTGCTGTTGGAGCATTGGCCCCCCCTGCTCTCCAAATACTCCGCCCCAGGGACCCATACCATGTTTTGCAGAGCATCAGCTATGCATATTGCAAACTGTAACATCTCTCCCTGGGGCATTTAACTGAGAAATCCTCTGGTTGCTGTCTAGCAAATCAGGTCTGATGTATCTCCCATCAACCACTATTCCACCTTTATTCTCACACATTGAAGAGATTGCTTGTTAAGTAATGGGTTAAGCAAGCATATATGCCCTTGCAAAACCAATGTAGATGGTTATAAACTTCTAGAAGAATATATTAACCCTTAACACTCCTCCCATAAGGGGGGCGGAGTACATAACTTTCTTTCCCAGCTCTACCTCCGTTGCCCACCCCCCCCTCCCCCATCTCACCTCCTCCCTATCCTTTTTTAGGTGCCGTGATATTGTATTAAGAAAGTATCCCCTTCCAGAGGGTAGTGAGAGTGTAAGACATCCTGCTTCTAATGGATGAGCATTAACCTCTAAATGTGAAACTACATATTATATACTAAATTCAGATATGTGCTATAAAAATTATTATGAGGTATTCCCCTTTAAATTGGGGAACCAAGGTGGCTAAGGAAAAAAAAAAAAACCTTATATCATATAATCCTATAAGGGAATTCTCAATTATATAGTGAAGGGAAGT
The DNA here is from genome assembly GCA_027410445.1 of Discoglossus pictus. Taxonomy (NCBI): domain Eukaryota; kingdom Metazoa; phylum Chordata; class Amphibia; order Anura; family Alytidae; genus Discoglossus; species Discoglossus pictus. The sequence goes on from CM050163.1 coordinate 283,203,013, forward strand.
AATGAGAGAGAACAGGGACGGATCTGGGGAGAAGAGAGGAAAGGCATAGGAGGCAGGAAACAGAGAAATTACATATGGGAGGAGATCCTTTTTCAACTTTATACCCTATGAAAATCTTCTTCTAATCTATCTAATGAACTAACAATATATTCCTAGTAAGTCTAGAAACATTGTCCCTTCTGTATATGGGTACATTTACATTTTTTAGCTTATCCTTGTATGCCAGGTCAAGTTACTGGCAGACAGTATCATTTTTTCAGCCCCTTTAACCTTCTTACCTATATCAATCTGCCATTCTTTCAGCAATTTTATACCTTCCTGGACTGTTTTAATCCTATACCAATTTAAATCCTTATATACGGAAATACCCATTGGAGAGATCCATTTATACTTAATTTCTCTCTGTCTTAATATCTGGGTTATTTCTGAGAATTCTCTCCTCCTAGCTAGTGTCTGAGCTGATAAATCTGTAAATATTTTGATATGTTCATATGGGGAGGGTAGACCTTTCTTTTCATATGAGGCCCTTACAATTGTTTCTTTGTATGATCTAGAGTACAGTCTCAGGATAACGTCTCTGGGTAAGGACTTATGTAAGTGTCTGGCTAGAGGCAGCCTATGGATACTGTCAATAGTATTTTCGGATTTTGAAGTATTTGGGACCAATTTCCCCAATAAGTCCTCCACATAAGTTTTCAAATTGTTCTCTGGTATCGTCTCCGATATGCCTCTCAAACGCAGATTATTTATCCTACTGCGGTCTTCAATTGAAGTAATTTTTAGCTGCAGGTCCTCTAATTTGTTTTCTAGAGTCGTAGTGTATATTAGTAAGATGTTATTATCTGAGATTAATTTGTCACAGACTTTTTCGATCGAGTCCACTCTTTCCTTAACTTCTTTAATGAGTTGTGTATTTTCGGTGATTTTTTTGGTCAGGTCTGCCACAAGGCTAGTTTGAAAGTTTTGAAATAGTTCTCTCATTTTTGAGCATGTCAGGATATCTTCTTCATCAGAAAAGGAGCTCCCCGTGCTCACAGTTTGGGAGGCTTTTTCTGGCGAGCGATTAGCCCCCTCATTAAGGTGAGTTTCTTTCTCAGTATTAGAGGTATTAGCACCTTTGCTCCTGGGAGAAAAAATATTTGGTGTTTTTAAAATTTCAGCTCTTTTGTCTCTTGCTTTCATTTTAGACGGCATCTTTGCGAGTTTGCCTTTAAATGTAGGCCTGTGTATATCAGGATAAATTTCCACCAGAAATTTGAGTAAACACATTAACTGAGAATTCACTGGGGAGACATCAGTTTACCCGGCGTGTCCTCTAGTGTCAAGGCACAATTTCCAGAACTCAGCTGCAGCGCCCTGCCTTTCCCATTAACAGTTATACTCTACTATGAAACTGACTATTGGCTAATGTTCCCCTTGAAACTGCTTTCCATGGGCATAGCTGTTAGCCTACATAACTAGGAGCGGGAGGGGGCGCTGTGGAGCTGATAAAACTATTGTTGTTTGTAAACCTCCGCCCTTTAATAATTATTTTTAGTTTGGGAAACTTGTTGTTTTATTTATAATATCCATATTTTAAGATATTGCTGGAGGTTTAAGGACTTTAAGATTTGGAAAAACTTCTGCTTATTTGTCCGTACACCTTTTAGCCTTTCTTTTTTTTCTTTCTCCCTCTTTTATCTAGTCTGTATGGCCTTTGGCCCATATCATTATGTATATCGCTCTAGATATGGAGTTGACAATTCACCAATAAAATGAAGACATGAGAGTTATTATTACCTCACTGATGCAGGCCCCAAGGTGTCTCAGGGAGTCTGGAAATTTCTTTATATAAGTATAACATACCTCTTAAATGTCCAGATTGTTTCCTGTGTTCCAATTTCTTCACCTTACCCTCCAGCATCCAGACTGACCGTTCCCAACTATATTCCGGATTCCACTAGGGCAATATGTACAGGAACATCAACTCCCTCCATGTATATTTTATCACTGAACCAGTGTAAGTGAAGCACCTCCTAGGTCAGGCATTATCCACAAAAGCACCTCCAGCTTTTCCTGCCCTCCCAGGCTGTCTCCAGCTGCCTGTCATCAGCGTCAGTAGGAGCCCACGGACTTCTCCCCAGATCTTAGGCTATCTTGGGGCTTGTAACAGTCGCCAGGGAGAGCTCAGGTCGTCTGCGTGGTTCTGGAACCAGTCTCCGGTATGTTTAAAAATGGCGCGTTTTTTCAGAGCTCCGGCTCTCTATGAGCCTCCCCGCTTCTCTTGACGTCTTCTCCCCCTTCTCCAGGGCCCTGCACATCACACACTATGTTTCACTCTGTATGGCTACCGCTCCCCCATCATCACTGGCAGCGTTGCCGGGGGTCCTACCCTCAATTATGGAGAGAGTGGCGTTGTTCTGGTAGCACTTGTGCAGTCTCCCCTTCTCTGCTTGTTGGCTCAGCTCCTCATCTCAGCAGTGCTGCAGTCTCCCTACCACCCTGAAGCTAGCTGTAAGCTAGCATGACTCCATTTCCTGTCACGCCCCTCCACAGGTCAGGGGAGCAGGAGCCTAGAGCTACCATTCCAAATTTCATTTATAATGATAATAACAATAATACACATAATAAGAGCAGGCTTAAAGATAAATAACAATGGAATTCAGATAGATGCTTAATGCATGGAGTAATGTCCCCAATATAAGATGCAGGTCAAAGCAGCAATCCAAGAGCCATGAAAGCCAGTCCATTCAGCCACTATCTGCACTGACTCCCCAATGCCCTTCTTGCAGGATCCCACTTGAGTGAAAGTCCCAACTGGACTAGCATAGCAGGGATCTTGTATTGGATCTGATACTCCGAGGGTGAAAGGCATAGTACAAGTCTGCACAGCCAGTTGCATTGGTTGATCCAAGTTAATGCTGAGGGCACTTGACATGCTGAGATTTAGGGAAGCTGGAGCACATCTAGGACCCTCAAAGAACAAAGCTGTGGCTGCCACTTCTCAATAGGGGAGCGCTGGGACACATCACCCCGCAGAGAAGTATCAAGGTCGGAGCAGCCATGTGACTGGCCCTGATCACATATACAGTAAAGTTAGAAGGTGATACTGGAACTTTTGTAAAATCTGCTTCATCATCATCTAGTTGATCCATGTTCATGTTTGCTATTAATTTCATTGTTAATGTCATGCTGCTCCATTTGTGTCCCACTGTCTGGGGTGCAGCTTGGGTTGATAATAGAATATTGCTACTGTTCAACACAACCAACTGAAAGGGCGCCACTTCGATAGTTATGAGTTTCACACCAAAGCAAATATCAGGATGACAACTTTCTTGATCTATAGAGCTACAGCTTATCCAGGATATGAGGCACTGTAAAAATATTTCCTCTGCCATGCTGGAAGAGATTAGCTACCCTCAACTTTGACACAAGCTTATAGACCAGATCTGCCAGATCTCCCCTGTTGAGTTTTCAAAATTTGTTGGCATAAGGCAAGCAACACATTTACAGCATCATCTTGAAAAGATTATTTCATATCTGCTTGGTCTGATGATTTCCCCTCTTTTCTTCAGTTTAATTCTGAAATTTGCAATAAGAAGCTCATGATCTGAGCCGCAGTCTGCTCCATCTTTTGCTACAATGTATATAGTAAATCTGATTTCTATATTGTCCATCTGGTGATGTCCATGCATAGAGTTGTCTCTGAGGCTGTTATAGGTTGTTTACTATGGCCAAAGAATTATCTTGAAAGTAGCTAAGAAAAGGGAAAAAAGATAGGAAAAGATTTGTCCAACTGAATGCAGAATTCCAGAGGAATTCAAGATCGGAAAAGGAGTGTGACAAGTTTTATTGTCCCCATCATGTGTAAGGTCGGGCTGGCTGAATCCAGCAGCCAGAATCAATATTGCTGGAAGAAATATCAACAACCTCAGTTACGCTGATGATACTACTGTGATTAGTAATTAGTAATAGGTGAGTCAGTCATTTCTTCAAACATCCTGATTGACTCACCTATGCACAGAAATAATATCTTCAAATCCAGTCTTGTATGTGGGCCTCCAGGACCGAACTTGCACACCCCTGCTTTATGCAATTTGACCCTTTTATATATATCAAAATCTCGAACAAATCTTTGTTGAGTTAATCTTCATTTTGGTTAAGCTTGGATTTGGACTTCTGCATTTAAATGAAAATATTTTTGATTCCGTGACCATGGGCTCTTCTAGCCTTTCATGACATTTGTCTTTTCAGTATACCTAGGACCTCTACTAATTTTCTTTTGGCCATTAAGTTTGATGTTCCTCTGCAATTTTGTATTGTTAATATACATTTTTAATAATCTTGTGATTTGAATCAAGCAGAATGTATTTAACTGTCCTATATATGATTATGGGGAATTAGCAAAATTATTAAGATTCAGCCATTATTGATGCACTGGGATATCTTTATACATTTCTGCTCAGTATATTCAGTTACTATTGTTATATGTTTTAATGAGTAAAAGGAATAGAAACATTATGAATGAAAGGAATCAAATATATAGTTGTGAGCATACGAGTTGTTGCTAATGCTTGCGGGCTCGCGCAGCGAGCCGCGGCCCTCGCGAAGGCGCTCCTTGCCAGCAACTGCGGCCCTCGCAAACTTTACGTTGTAACGCAAACAAAATACGAGACACGTTACGACCCATTACAACCTCGCAAAAAACGGCCACAACACGCGCACATCAAAACATCAAAAATCAAACAAATACACACAACAAATACAAAAAAAGCTTACCTACATCAAGAGGGAGCATCCAGGACCTCGAAAACTAAACTTACACCTCAATTTAACTGAAATTAAAGCAGTTTAGACACTAAAAAAGCGAGAGAAAAAATGGCCGCAGAAAAAACCCAGAACGAGGCTACAGCAGTCTAAAGACTCAAAACACCACCAAACACCTACGTATTTCCCGAAAACACCTACAAGATTACAACACAAGGACGCAACCCGGGCAACCCCAAAAACATTACAAACACAACAAATACAAACAACAAACACATAAAAAGGTTACTCACAGCAAGGGGGGGGGGGCACCGAGGACCTCTGCAACTGAAGTTACACCTCCATTTAAGCACAAATTTCGGAGTTTAGAGACCCGAAAATCACCTAAGCGAGAGAAAAAATGGCCACCGAACAAAACGAAAACGAGGCTGAAGGTGCCTAAACACGCAAAACACCACCAAACACCTACGGATATTCCGAAAAAGCCCACCAAACAGCTACGAATATTCTAAAAAACTCGCACGACATAGAAAACTAATATTACGAAAAACTCGAACGAAATAGAAAACGAACAACGCTACATCAGCCACATTATATACACCAAACACCCTTACCTCACTTACAGTTTCATTGCCGTCATTTTTTGAGGGGCAATATTCTAGTAGCAAATAATAGCTTGACATACAGCTTGTAACACACACCGCAAATTGGATAACTATCACAAGCTAATCTATCTGAACTGGATAAACCTTGATAGTTACATTCATATTTAATAGTTAGTCTTTCACAAGATTGTGGGCATATTCAGGGGTCTAAAAGTTTTAGTGAAATCTGTCATTAATACAAGTATATTGGTAAAGGCCAACAATAAAGGTGTTTAAATTAGAGTGTTTTTTCCCCTCTCCCTAATAGGAAATCATATTTGAGAATTGTTAAGTCTTTAATCTGTGAACCAGAAAAGTCTTATCTACAGCAATAAATAAATTTCACTCTAATATCATTGAGTCCCTAGTTTTTAAACTAATGAATTTTTTAAGCTTTGGCAAAGTTTTTTTTTAGTTGGGGATTCCTGCTGTATGTAACATAATTTTCTCATCAGTATTTTTAGAGGCAATATAATATGCCAGGACAAACTAATGACATAAAAATGTCAGTCTTCTTTATAACAGAGTATGGAAATTCACTTTAATCTATTAAAATAAGCAGGCTAACTAAAGGAGACAGTTTCATGGAAAATAATGTGAAATAATGTGACAACATCCAATATACGAAGATCCATTGAGCTTTTGTGAAAGGCAGCATATTCTTCATGTTTCAATATAAGATAGCTTGTAATTACTGAGTATATCTAGATAAAAGAAGAACCATTAGCTTGGGTTATGTATGGACCAATGATATTTATCAGGCCTTGTCTGCATGAAAAATATTCTCTTTTTTTTCTCTCAATCAGCTTTATTTAGTAAAGGCAAGTTTATGACAACACGATTAACCATATAAAGGCTGTACAAATTGAGGTAGATAGTGAACATACATAAACATGTCATTCCTTTATAAAAAGCATGGAGGCAAAGGGGTAAGGAGGCAAGGGAGGAAGGAGGCAAGGGGAAAGGAGCTAAGGGTAAAGGTGTTTAAACATTGAAATATATATTAAACTAGCGAATTGCCCGTCAAAAAATGACGGCAATGAGATGTGTATGTTTTTAAAGTTGTTTAGTTAATATGCATATGTAATTGTAAGGTAGCTAATGGTGTTTTGTGTGTCCTACTGAAACATATAATTCAATTAATAAATGAATATACTTTACCTATTTTGAAGCATTGTGTTGAATAGCTGTGAACCTTGTTTGATGTTGCTGCAGCATTAGTGGTGTGGAGGTGCTGTGTGAGCGTGATGAACGTGTGCAGTGTCATAGTGAGCGTGCGCGAGCCGAAACCGTTAGCGTAGTTGTGTACTTCCGCATTATCGTAAAATGGCGGGTAATGTGTGGTATGCGTCTTCGCGTATTATCCGTATGTCGTTTAATGGCGGGTAATGTGTGGTATGCGTCTTAGCGGGTTATCCGTACGTGTTTTCCGTGGCTATAGTGCTGTAGCCTCGTTTTCGTTTTGTTGGTCCGCCATTTTTTCTCTCGCTTACAGAATTTTGTAGTGTGTAAACTCTTTTATTTTTAGTTAAGTGAAGGTGTAATTAGTTTTTTTGAGGTCCTGGATGCTTCCTCTTGCTGTAGGTAAGCTTTTTATGTATGTGCTGTGTGTATTTCTTGTGTTTTTGCTTTTTTCCCTTTCGTGTGCTGCGTCCGATTTTTGCGATGTCGTAATGTGTGTTATGTGTGTTATGCGTGTTAGCGGATTATCTGTAAGTGTTTTTCGTGGTTAGAGTGCTGTAGCCTCGTTTTCGTTTTGTTCTGCCGCCATTTTTTCTCTCGCTTAGCGAATTTTTTAGTGTGTAAAGTCTTTTATTTTTAGGTAAATTAAGGTGTGTTTTTTTGAGGTCGTGGATGCTCCCTCTTGCTGTCGGTAAGCTTTTTATGTATGTGCTGTGTGTATTTATTGTGTTTTTATGTTTTTTGATGCTCGCGAGTTGCGGACGTATTTTTTGCCTACGGTGTAACGGCTCGCCTCGCTACGCGAGGCTCGCCTGCAATGAGCGCTGGGGCGCTCATTGCCAAAGTGCTACATATTAACGTTAGGGGCGCGAAGCGAGGGCTCGCTTTGCAAGGGCCGCAGGCTCGCTACGCCAGCCCGCAAGCGTGAGCAACGGCCCATACGCTCACAACTATATTTGTGATAGCAAGTAGATAACTATGCCTCTTGTTTTTTTTAATGCTGTCTAATAACTTGCTTGTTGTTTCATCTGTCACTGTATAAATTATTTTAAAAGTAAACAAATATAAATATTTTTTTGTTAATCTATGAGCAGCCAATTCTGTTTCTTTTAATATATATATATATATATATATATATATATTTTTATATATTTATATATATATATATATATATATATATATATTTATATTTATTTACTGAGTGAGTTATTTATTTACTGGTGCGGGGGACCCTGTGCAAAAAAATATTTTGCACCTGCCCCTCCACCTCTGGGGGGGACACACACATTTTTTTGTTTGTAGCGGGGCCCTCCATTCACTAGCTCTGCCACTGGTTATATTCACAGCTCACCTTTGTCTATCACCTCCGAATCCAGGACCCGTCCAACCGACATAGGAGAAGATCTTTTTCAGGGGAAAAGAGGAATCTATGAGAGTTCTTAAGTTAAGTTATTGATATGCTATATGGAGAATCCAGCCATAAGTTCCAAGTGGTAAAGAAATTAGGTAGAGAATGTGAGAAAGTCCTTCATTGATAAGAAGATAGTTTATTTTGTTAATAATTGCTTAGATATGAAGAGAAGTCAATTTCCATTTGCGCGCTTTATGACTCTTTATTGCTATGAATTGAAATAGTTTATTTTGGGAAGCCTCGACATTTGGGGTAATTGGGACATTAAATATATTAGAAGCCATTGTTAAAGTATCCTCCCAAAGTCTGGTGACTTGAGGGCATGTCCACCAAGTGTAAAAGAATTCTCAAAAACAATTAGGATCCGGAGCAAGTTTTCATTTGTAAAGTTTGTCTGTTGTGTGATATATCCTATGGAGAAACTTAATAGTGGTTTCAATGATGCTACTTTTGAGGGAGCGCTTAGTGAGATTGATCCAAGAGTCTTGCCATGAGTCCAGGTCCCAGCTACTGTTTAGATCTCTCTCCCAATTACACATGTATTTAGATTTCAATCTGGTCAAGTCTGTATTGATAGAATCATATATAAGGCTTAAAATGCATTTTGTAAGAGGGGCCTTGTCGCATATTCTCATTAGCCAGGATGATTTTGATTTACCTAAGGTACATTCTAAAGGTTGAATGAAATGCTTGATCTTACGATCCTACAAAACTGTTCTTGTGTGGGAATTTAAAAAAGATTATCAAGTTGGTCAAATGTCAGGATCTGGTCATCTCTGTACCACGAACCTGTTCTCAATAGACTATTAGATCTCTACCAAGTTAAGAAGGTTGTGGGGATGTGAACTGTGGATGAGGAATAATAGGGGTGAGGGTAGAGAATTTACGAGGTTTAGGTCATTATTTTGGCTTGCCCAGTTCAAATGTGTGTGGGATAGCTTAATAGAGGGGTCTTTAAGTATCCCAAATGAGGATAAGGGTTTGAGGAGCCAGATAATAGAATCCCAAGTGTATGGATTCATCATAAAGTTTTCTATCAAAACCCATAGGGGTTGATGAGAAGTTGAATGGGCTATTGGTATTAAAGAGATTTGGGCAGCTTTGTAGTAAAGTTTGAAGTTTGGGCATGAAAGGCCACTTTTAGATTTTTGCCTAGATATTATTGTTTCTGAGATTATGTGGGATTTATTATGCCAGATGAATTTAAGGGTTTGGCGTTGAAATCTAATGAATTTTTGAAGCTTTTGCTAAGTTTTTTCAGTTGGGGATTCCAGCTGGATATAACATAATTTTCTAATCAGTATTTTGAGAGCCAATATAATATGTCAGCACAAACAGACCAGGGAAATAACAGTGTCAGTCCTTTAGATTACTTGCTATTCCTTAGATTGTAAATCTGCGAGTTTCAATCCTGCAAGGTGCTTTAGGGAAAGCGCTATGGACACAGGATTCCAAGCTTAAAGACAGGACCCTCCATTCATCGCAATATGTGAATCTTGAACTTGTCATTGCCTGTAACTTAACTTATGTATAGCAATAATAATAATAATAATAATTGGTAGGTAGAAAAAAAAGGTATAAAAGCCGTTGTAGAATATTCATTTTAACTGAGTTTATTCTACCTAGCCATGAAATGTTACATTTAGACCAATATATTAAGTTTTGCCCTAGCTCCTTAAATAAAGTTGTATAGTTAGCTCTATAAAGATTGGACAATCTTCAAGTAATATGTACCCCTATATATTTAATGTATGAGTTGGGCCAGGTAAATTAGAAGTTCTGTCATAGGAAGTCTAAATCAGGGAGGAATAAAGATATTTAGTGCTTCCGTTTCTTCTACATTGATTTGAAAGCTGGAGAGTCTGCCAAAGTCTTCTAAGGTTTGTAGCAATGCTGGGAGCGAGGCAGAAAGTTGAGATCAAGTGCAAATGAGTTCATCTGCAAAAAAGACAGCTTTTCAGATGATGATGATGACTTATACTGATGCCATGGATACATGAATTGGCACTAATAGAGTGGGCTAACGGTTGAATTGCTAAAGCAAATAGTAGGGGGAAAGTGGGCAGCCCTGTATTGTACCCCATTGGATGTTGATATATGATTTCGACTCCCTTGGCATTTTTAGGGTTGGTTTGGGATTATGGTAATATATTCAAATCACGTTCATAAATGAACCTGTAAAACCGAATTTGGTCAGTCAATGTGAATCAAATGCTTTTTCTATGTCTAGGGCTAATAGACATGTGGGGATTTGATGTTGTCTGGCCCGGTGAAAGGAGTTTAACACACACCTAATGTTGTCCCCTGCCTGTTTATAGGGTATAAATTCAACTTGATCTTTGTGTATAAGGCGTGAGAGAAAGCTAGCTATTCTGTCAGCCATGAGTTTTTCAAGTATTTTGATGTCTCTGTTTAACAGTGAGATAGGTCTATAGTTTTTGACCTCTTTCAGGATAAAGACCAAATCTGCCTGGTTTAGTTCAGGGGGAAGGGGGGGGGGGGGACAGAGTAGCCTTCCAGAATCTGGTTGAATAGGTTGTCAGATGGGGGGTAAGGACATCGGATAATTTCTTATAAAATAGGTTTGAGAGCAAATCTGGTCTAGAGGCTTTACCAAATTTTTAATAACTTTTTCTTTTTTGACTACCTGTTCCATGACCTTGGCATTGAGTAAGTCTCTGTCTTGTGCAGCGATGGAGGGAAGATCACAGGAATTCAGGAAGGAAGTCATTTTGTGTCTCCCAGCTAAGGGGAGAGGACATATATAATTTTTGGAAGAAGACATGGAAGTTTTGGGGCTAGCTTTAAGGTCTCCCAATTGAGTTTTTATATTAAAAACCTTCCATTGGGATAGTTTACCTTTTAGTTTTCTTAATAAGGTGTTTGATTTGTTAGCTTGAACGTAGAATTTGTGGTGTGTCCATCTCATGATTAGACAAAATTTGATTTAATTCAGATCTAATTGTATCTATCTCTTGTTGGAGTCCAATAGTAGGATTACAACGTTACATAGTTACATAGTATTTGAGGTTGAATAAAGACTGTTAGTCCATCAAGTTTAACCTTTTTAGATCTCTTCTGATCCTTTTAATATGTGGACTATTTGTTAATAATTGTTAACTGATCCAGAGGAAGGCAAACAGAAAAAAAAACAATTGAAACTTTGCTAATTGTCTCATAAGGGGGGAAAAAAAGCAAACTTCCTTCCTGACCCCAGAGACTGGAGATCGAATTTCACCCTGGATCAACATTCCTTCGCTAGGATAATCTTTTTTCTTTTTTTTTTTTATTACAAAATTACATGTACAAGACATAATAAAACATAAAATACATACACAACTTACATACAATACATACTAATAGTTATCACAATGGGAAATACGAGAATTTTAACCCAGTATAGGGTTTTCAATAAATTTCCAGAGTTTAATTAACTAAAACAGAGGGTAAGCCAACGTTGTTTATCTATAGAGGAGGGTCTCTTGCATGCTCTTTTACCTTAAAGTGGTCGCCCATATCGACCATTTTGCTAAAAGTGTCTTCCGTTTCTTAGTCTGACACATTATAAGGCCTTTCTCCATCAATTTATCTGATTCTAATCTAACTTCAATGTCTGACCATAGTGGTATTTTATTAGACCTCCATAATTTAACTAACTGCCATTTACATACCATTAGTATATGTGTTATTAACATGGCAGATTGGATAGAGGGCATTATGGGTAAGATATGAAAAAAAATTATATCTGGGTTCAGTTTTAACTGTATTTTTGTAATTTTCCTAATGTGGTTGATACATTGAAACCAGAAGGATTGGATCTTAGGATATTTCCACCACATATGTGTCAGGGAACCAGTCTCTCCACATTTTTTCCAGCATTCATCCGAGTTTATTGAGTTAATCTTATTTATAATGGTTGGCACTAAGTGCCATCTCTGAATTAATTTAATATATTGTTCCCTATACGACATGCAGATGGAATTTTCCTTAACAAATTTACAAGCTCTAAACCATTTTTCTTCCGACCAGGTAGTTTCGAGGTCCTGCTCCCATTTTATCATTTTATTTGTTTTAAAATTTTCTTCTCTTATACTAAAGATGTCATTACATTTAGAGATATTATGTATACTATTCTTTTTAACAATAAGATTTCCCAGAGGTAAGTTCTCTCTATGGCCTTCCACTTGGAAGCCACATCTTTACAGAATACGCTTCGTATTCTCATAGCCCAGCCATGTCAATTTATGGCTAGGGAATTTCTCCTGAAGATTTGTATGAGATAAAAACACTCCCTTATCAAATAGATCCCCAATTATCGTATCACCGACAGACTCCCAGTGTAATACTTCACTATATTTATACTTATATTGTAATAGACTCAGAGGAGCGACCAATGCTGGATATTTAGTCAAATACCATTTGTCTCTTTGTCTATACCACCTTTTAACCATTGTTCTTATTCCCACAAAACAATTTGCAACTATTGAATTTTCCATTTTCGGAAGCCAGAGTAATAATTCAATGGGAAAATTACTTACAAGTTCTCTTTCTATTTTAAGCCATTTTGACTCTTTAGAGGCTAAATTCCACCCCAAGAGGTGGTTTATCAAAACTGCTCTACTTATATTTGATATAGAGGGGGCTGCTAAGCCTCCTCTTTCTGGTTGTCGTTTTATAATATTTAGGCTCAGTCGTGGTTTTTTATTATTTATATATTTATTCACTGTACTTTGCAATAACTTGATGATATATCTGGGGATTACTTGAGGAATACTTCTGAAGACATACATTATCTTTGGGATAATTATCATTTTAATTAGGGCCATCCGACCTGACCACGACAAGAAATCTGGTTTCCATTCTGCAATATGTTGTTTTATTTGTTCATGAACTATTAAAATATTATCTCTTAATGTATTTTTAACTTGTGACTGAAAACGGATACCTAAGTGTGTAATACCCATACTTTCCCAATTTAGATTAAATTTACTCTTGAGTATATTAAGCTCACGCTGTCTTAAAGCCATTGTTAAAGTCTCTGACTTAGATTCATTGATTTTCAAGTAAGAAATTTTAATATACCTTCCTAATATATCAAATAAAGATACCAAGGACGTAACCAGTTCCGATAGTGTTAGTACCATATCGTCCGCAAACATTAACAGTTTGTTGTGGTTATTTCCGATTTTGATCCCTTTAATTGATTCTGTTGTACGTATTAATTCTGCTAGGGGTTCTAGTGATAGAATAAAAATCAATGGGGACAAGGGACATCCTTGTCTTGTCCGATTTAACAAATTAAACCTATTTGATCTAAAATCCATGCCTGTAACTACTGCACTAGGATTTCTATATAGAGCCATAATCGCACTACTCCCGAATTCTTCTAAACCAAATTTATCCAATACTGCTTCAATATATAGCCAATTTACCCTATCAAAAGCCTTTTCCGTGTCTAGGGAGATAAACATTGTCGGAGTATTTCTTTTTTTAACGTATGTCATTAAATTAACAATCTCCTGGTATTTTCTGGCCCTTGTCTATTAGTCATAAACCCTACCTGGTCAAAATTTATCAATTTAGACATACATTTTTTTAATCTATTAGCCAATATTTTAGCATAGATTTTAATATCAGAGTTTAAAAGCGATATGGGTCTATAGTTCAAGTAGTTTTCAGGATCTTTATTCTGTTTAAGAATATTAATAATGTTAGCCTCTGTCATTTTTGGGGGCAATTTTCCTGTATTTTTTATCTCATTATACATAATACATAAGGTCGGACTAATCTCTTTCATAAAAACCCTATAGTATGAGTTTATGAAACCATCAAGACCAGGAGCTTTGTTTAATTTTAACTCTAGTATTATTTGTTCGACTTCCTTTATTTGAATTTCTCTATTTAATTCTAACAGGTCTTCGTCAGTTATTTTAGGTAAATGTATTTTTCTCAAGAAATCATCTATATCCCTCTTTGTGGGTTTAAAAAAATGTGATCCTTCTTCTAGGTTGTATAGAGATCTGTAGTATGACTCGAAAACCTAACCTATTTCCTTGGGGTGGGTTATCTTCTTACCATGATGATCTTTTATGGAAGTTATCATTTGTTTAATACTTCGTTTATTAATTCTATCTATTAAGAATTTACCGACCTTATTTCCTAAGTTGCAGTAGTTCTGTTGGGATCTAAATATCATATTGTCTATTTGAAGTTGGAGAGTTGGAGTATCTTTTGTATCTGAAGTGATATTTGTTTAATTTATGTGCTTATATTTCTATTCAGTGAAAGTTTATTTTCTAATTGTAGCTTATGCAAGTCAATATAAAGATCCGTTAAGGCTCTACCTCTTGTTTTTTTTTTAAATGAGAGCTATTTGCTATACACAGACCTCTAACAAAGGTCGCACACCAAAAGGTTATTTCTGAAGTAACAGAGTTATGATTTAAGAGTAAAAAAAATTTAATCTCATATTTGAGTTTATTAACTAGTTCCTCTGACTTCAATAGGATTGCATCCATTTTCCACTGTCTATTACTATTTTCTTGTGTATCCTTTATTCTCAAACTAACCATCGCATGGTCCGACCAAGTAATATCTCCAATTGTAACACTTTCAATTAAACTCACTGTATCTTTATCTGTAAAGACATAATCTATCCTGGAATAACTCAAATGTCTACCAGAGTAATAGGTGTAATCTTTTTGCTCGGGGTTAAACACCCTCCAGCAATCATACATTCTATTCTTAGATATCTCCTTAGAGAATTGATTTGCTAAATTTTTAGAGGAGTTAGGAAGTTTTTGTCCTGTATCTATTCTATCTTTTATGGGGTCTATGTGCATGTTGAAGTCTCCACATAGAATAACTCTACCCTTTTTAATCTGGTTTAACTGTTTCAGGATTTTTTTAAGAAACTTGATCTGCCCTTGGTTTGGAGCATACACATTCCCTATAGTATAAATTACCTCATTAATCATACCCTGCCAGATGATAAATCTACCTTCTGTATCTATAAGTTTAAATTGTTCCTGAATCTTCCGTTTTTTACTGAACAATATTGCAACCCCTCTAGATTTCGACTTAAATGATGCTATTATAGAATCATAAAAATGTTTACTTGCTATTATATGTGGCTTCCCCTCCCTCCAGTGAGTCTCTTGTAAATCTATAACATCTGCGGCTTCTTTAATGCAATTTAGTGTAACAGTTCTTCGTTTATATATTGTGTTTAAACCTTCGGCATTCTAGGATATAATTTTAATCATTATTGCTTATTTCCACTACAATGCTAATAATATTACTGCTTAATGAAATAGTCTGAGACCAAATTCTAGCATAGGTTTCTCTATTCCCCATTAAAACTAACTTTCTCACTATAACATTCATACCAACATACATCTCTAGCACTGCAAACCTTCTAGTTTGCAGTGCCATCCTACAGGGCTAATTTGCCAATGTAAAGAAATGAGGGGTGTAAAAGGAAAAAAAAGGACGGATTCCGGACCTAATGGTGAGAGGCAGGGGTTTCTATATCTTACCCACAATTTTAACCTGAGATTACTTCGGTTCATCCTGTACATTTCTTACACCTTAAATAAAAAACAAAGTATAATCTATATCACTCCAGAAATATACACAAACGGTATTAAGAATTAACCTTTGAGTGTAGTATAAGGAATTGACATCTTTATATTACCCATATCATAAATACAAATGTCTGACATATATATTTCATAAGTGTTAATAATAATGTAAAATGCATGATACAAACTGTTCATTGTTCAGTGTAGCAATCGCTAGGATAATCTTGAATGCCCTCTTTATTCAAAAATATATCTAACCCCTTTTCAAATTTCTATCAAATTTGCTGTCACCACCTCCTTTGGTAGGGAATTCCACAGTTTAACCACCCTAACTGCGAAGAACCCTTTTCTTTCTTTAAGGTGAAATCTTTTTTCCTCTAACCTCAAGGGATGTCCTCTTGTCAATTGAAAATCTCTTGCTAGGGAAAATAAGTTTAATTTGGTTAGTCTTTCTTCATAGCTTAGCCCCTCCATTCACGTTATTAGTTTTGTTGCCCTTCTTTGTACCTTTTCCAGCTCTAAAATTTCCTTTTTATGAAGTGGTGCCCAGAATTGTACTCCATATTCCAAATGAGGGCATACCAGGGATTTGTACAGTGACAGAATAATACTGCTTCCTTGCTTCTATACCCTTCTTAATACATTCTAATATTTTACTTGCCTTTGCAGCTGCTGCTTGGCATTGAGAACTGTTACCTAGGTTGTTGTCCACAAGCACTCCAAAATCCCTTTCAATACCCCTACCCCGAGATTATAAATTAAAAGGCTATTTTTCCTTCCCGAATGCATAAGCTTACATTTATTTGTATTAAATCTCATCTGCCATTTAGGCGCTCATTTCTCTAATTTATGCAAATCCTTTGGAAGGTAAAGTACATCGCTATCTGATTTAATTACCTTGCACAACTTAGTGTCATCAGCAAAAATGGAGACACTACTTTCATGTCCTACTTCTCCGTCATTAATAAATATGTTAAAAAGGAGAGGACCTAATGCTGAACCTTGAGGAACCGCACTTAGAACATTAGTCCAATTGTAGTATGTTCCATTTACAACAACCCTTTGCTTCCTGTCTTTTAGCCAGCTCTCGATCTATGAGTAGATATTTACTGCTATTCCTCTATCCCTTAGTTTGCTCAAAAGTCTCCCATGTGGCACTGTATCAAAAGCCTTTGCAAAATCCAAAAAGACTACGTCCACTGAGTTGCCCTGATCCAAGTTCCTACTAACCTCCTCATAGAAACTAGATTGGTCGGACATGATCTATCCTTCATAAATCTGTGTTGACTGCTACGTATGATCTTGTTCAAATCGACATATTCTTGTATACTGTCCCTTTTTAACCCTTCTAAAAGTTTCCCAACTACAGATGTGAGGCTCACTGGTCTATAATTCCCCGGATTTGCTCTAACTCCCTTCTTAAATAAAAGTATCACCTCTGCTTTTCTCCAGTCATCTGGTAGCGACCCTGTGGTGAGTGAGTCTTGAAAAATTAGATATAATGGTTTGGATATTACAGAACTCAGTTCCCTCAGTACCCTTGGATGTATTCCATCAGGACCTGGGGCTTTATTAACATTTATATTCTCCAATCTCTTTTGGAATTCTTCCTGCGTTAACCAATTGTTTAGTGATGGTGGTGTAGCCCCATTATGTTGCGCTGTCCCAACCACTGGTACCTCCCTTGTGTATACAAAAGAAAAGAACCTATTTAGCTCATCTGCCTTTTCCTGGTCACTAATTATCAGATGGCCTCTGTCACATTGTGATGTTCCTATAGTTTCCTTCCTTGCCTTCTTTCCATTAATATATTTAAAAAAATATTTTAGGGTTAGTCTTACTTTCCTTTGCAACTGACTTCTCATTTTCTATTTTAGCCAGTCCTTTTGCAAGCCTTGTTGATTTCCTTATAGTCACATAAAGATGCCTCTGTTCCCTCCTTGCATAATTTAAATGCATGTTTTTTTCCCTTATCATTATCTTTAAGTCATTGTTAAGCCACATAGGATGTGATTTACTCCTATTCATTTTATTTCCACATGGTATATGCCGATGTGTATGTATATTTAGTAAGGATTTGAATGTTGTCCATTTATTTTGAGTATCTTTCCCTGTAAGTTCTTTATCCCAGTCTATACGTTGTATTGCTGCCCTTAGCCCATTAAAGTTAGCCTTTTTAAAATTTAGAGTTTTTGTTGGCCCCTTACAACTCTGTTTTTTGTATTTAATCTCAAATGAGACTGTGTTGTGATCACTATTCCCCAAGGGTTCCCCTATTTTAACATTTTATATTATACTAGCGACTTGCCCATCAAAAAATGACAATCAATAAAAGAAAGTGTTGAAATGCTGTTTGTCACACAATGTGAGTGTACTGTGTGCCTCAACTATATAGACCCCTCTAACACACTATTGAACGCATGTAATAAAACTGTAAGTGCCATTAGGGTCATCCAGGACCCTCATGACCCAAAGTGTAAGCACTACACCATTTTAACCCGGTCACTTATGGGGGTCTATCCAGACCCTCATAAGCCTCTATTTAACCCCATCAGTCCCATAAGGGTATATTATGACCATTATGGGCCTGTTACAACCGAACATTAACTACGTAAGTGCCATGACGGTCCTCAAGGACCATCATGACACTAAGTATAAACACTACACTGCACTATACCCCCCCATTAAAACATCAAATATCAACTAAACACCCTCTACACTAACCTATTAACACCTACACTACCTACCTACCTACCCCCTAATAACCCCCTCCCCACCACTGTAATTACAGAAATAAAAAAAACTAAAGTCATCAAAAGTCAAAAATCTACATTACATAAAATAAAAAAACCTAAAATCACCAAAAATAAAAAATGTGGCGTGGCTTGGGCTTGCCGGGAGAGGACGCGTGGAGCTGGAGCTCCGTGTCCTAATTAGCTAAAAGGCAGCTAAAAGGCACCGTAAAAGCCCAAAAAGGACTTGGGACGGTCCAGAGGAGGTTCCCCTGCCTCCGTAGTGCTATCTGGGCGCACCTCTGTACCTTCGGGGACTCTCCCAACGGAGGGCCCCGCTACTGCGTCCTAGCTAGACCTTCTCCCCGGAACCTGGCTGGAACTGGCCATCGAGGAGAGCAGCAGAGCGAAAGACGCTGTGGAGGGGAGAGGACCGGCTGACGGGGAGAGCGGCAGCCGACACCATCAGGCAGAGGTGCAGTTGCGGCGGACAGGGCCGCAACCGGAAGGAAGGCACCGGCGCTGAAAGTGCGCCAGACCCCAGAGCCAAGCCAGCTACCAGCGGGAGCCTTGGCAAGGAGAGGGCAGAGAAGGAGGCTCTGAACCCAGGAGAGTCGCCAGGGGGTAAGACGGGCCACTTGTCAAGGGCCAAGAGCGGAAATAAGGCGTGTACAGGAGAGAGCAGCAGCCCCAGGGAGACAGGGTGGCGTGAGCATCAGGGGCACCCCCCAATCCCCCCCAACACCAGGCCCAAGAAAGAGTCCAGCTTTCCTACTTAAGCCAGGCCACTGAGGCATAAGCTGCAGCAGCACTACAACACACACAGACGCTTAATAATTGAACTTTGTACATTACAGCAACTTCTCCTCCTTGCAATTAAAAGACTGAGATTTTCTTGAACACACAGATTGCTGACAAGTGCACTCAGCCGCTGCAAGGAGGAGACAGAGACCTTACAGCTTTTGTTCGCATACTCTTTTTTCTACCTGTTAAGAGTGGGGAAAGAAATATTGCTGATTGCATAACTGCTAAGTCTGTGTCCTGAAAGGGAAATAGTCTCAACAACAAGCCGGCGGAGGTGCCCCCGCTGCACAGAGCATCAGCGCCACCTGGTGGAGAAATTAAACAAATACAGCCCAGAATTTTTTCTTCTTTGAATATATAAAGTGGAGGAAATCTAACTGCCTGGGGGGATGTAAATCCAGAAGCAACTGAGAGTTCTGGCCGGCAGGGACTGAGAGACATGCCAAACTAATTGCAAACAGACCGAGCATAGCCAGAAAAGCCAAGAATAGAAAATCTACGTAACAGAGTGGCAATAATTGAGCATCCAGGGCTACCAATAAAGAGCAGCAGCGTTCAGGAGAAAATGGGGAAAACCAGAAAATCCCTTTCATCTAAAAAAATAGATGAACATTTTAAGACCGCAGGGGTGCAAGCCATGTCCGCACAGGACCCAGGCTCAGACCCATCTGATGAATCGGACTCTGAAACGCAAGAAGCGGCCTCACAGCCGGAGGTTAATATCAACAATCTCTCAATGGCGAGAATTGAGACCCTGCTCGCTGCCCACATTGATAGGGCGGTGACTGCACTGCAAAAGGACATACAGGAGATAGGCCAGCGGACCCAGCTGCTAGAAGAGACTATAGAACGAGTGGTGGAAGCCCAAGAGGTGAACAGGGCCAACATCACAGATAATGCAGCCAGAATCTCCAACATAGAAGACAAACTGGAGGACCTGGAAAATCGATCGAGGCGATTTAACATCAGAATTAGGGGGGTCCCCACTGCGGTGGTAGACCTCCCCAGGTACCTCAAAGCGGTAGTTGACAGGATCCTGGCAGGTTTCCCGGAGCATGTCTGGGAGGTTGAGAGAGCGCATCAGGCCCTAGGTGGGAGCCGGAACCAGACCCTTCCGAAGGACGTAATTGTCAGGTTTCTACGCCAGCAGTCCAGGGATTTAATCCTTGCGACCAC
The DNA here is from genome assembly GCA_027410445.1 of Discoglossus pictus. Classification (NCBI taxonomy): domain Eukaryota; kingdom Metazoa; phylum Chordata; class Amphibia; order Anura; family Alytidae; genus Discoglossus; species Discoglossus pictus. The sequence goes on from CM050163.1 coordinate 283,223,291, forward strand.
CCGCAAAATGTCTGCAATCACGGGCCCAGATGGAGCTACCTTGCAATTCTTTGCGGACCTATCTCCGTCCACACTGCAAAAGAGGAGGCTCATGAAACCAGCCCTGGACGTACTGTTGAGGCATGGTATCAAATATCGCTGGGGATTTCCTTTTGCTCTCACATTCTCAGTAGGAGGTACCCAGTACACTTCCCGCTCCTTGGAGGATTGTCAGGAACTTTTGCAGAGACTAAAACTCAGTGGCGAGGAATCGCCCCCTAGTGCGCTGGCTGCAGTTGCCCTACCCCCTTTAAAAAGGCAGTGGACTGAAGTTGCCAAGCCAAAGAGGGCCACAGAACAAAATGCTAAAGCTGCGGTCAGGCGACAAACCCAAAATTCTGAGTCAATCATGAACTGACATACGTCACCCTGATCCCAAAGACTACATAGCTAAGGAAATGAGCACAGGGTAATTGTAAACCTGAAGGAACTTAAAGAGCGCATTGGACACCATGAAGGCCTTATGTGCTGAGCATTTGAATACCCGAGACGGGGATCTGAGGAAAAACCAGCCAAGCATTAGACGAAAGCTGCCTGGAGGACTGCAGAATTCCTAAATATATTGATCCAGGACTAATGCAAATGTGTTATTTATGGTTGTTCTTTTCTCTCATTTCTCTCCGTATTGATGTTCCTAACAGGTTCTGTATGGTACTGCATAATAGTTATAGCAAGAGAAAGGCTCCGCAAGAGGGGACGTTAGCCTCTAGGGCCTGTTTTGTATGTTTATATGTTTCTGTTTTCCTTTTTCCTCAGACTGGGACCAACTGTTTACAGTAGATTTAGATATTGGGAAGGATTCCGGCTAACCAGTGAGCAAGTTAGTCATGTAAACTTTCTTTTACATCTTCCGTCCAGCATATTCTATTCTTATAGTGCCTTGGTGTGGCGGGTCCCTGCCGGCTGGAATTAGAGTAGAAGTAACCAGGATCTCAGGGATATTTGGGGTTAAGGAAGGGGTAGGTAGCCCTGGTAGAGTATCCGCCTCTTAGAATGTCCAAAGTATTGAACCCTTTCACTCTATGCATTCTTACTGTCTCGCTTGTCTTCTACCAACAAATACTTTTTTGCTCTTTTATTGGCCTCAGATACTCTGTCGCTCACAGTTTCTCCGCATTTCTACTTGCCTGGTATCTCTGTTTTTCTGTGCTTTCCAGGAGGGTAGTTCCAGTACGGGGAAGATTCACTCTAGAAGGGGCCCTGGTAAACGCCAGGCTCCAGGACAGAGGGCTAACCTTATTTATAGCTAAAGTCATAGCAACCTGGGCACTCTCAGGGCAACCCTCTTTTACTGTGGAAATACGGGAAGTGGTACCAGAAAACTTATGTTTGTATTTTTGCACTCCTAACAGAGCAAAACAGGCGGAGACCCAGCGGGCCTGGGCTTGGTGCTTTAGAGTTCCTGAAAAGGGGACGCTGCTCCACACTCCCTCCTCAACTGCGTATAGGGAAGGTAAGGCCAGTTTCACACACCATCAGCACAAAGTTTTTAACCTACCTATGACTGCACCCACGACAATACTCTCCCACAATGTGAAGGGCTTTAACTCCCCCTTCAAACGAAGGAAGGCTTTCCTGTAATAAAAGACCCACAAACCCTCGATAATCTTATTGCAGGAGACCCACTTTGCCAGGTATAAGTCACCCACATACTTAAATAAGGACTATCCCCAATTCTATCACTCCGCACACGCTTCTAAAAAGGAGGGGGTAGCAATATTACTGCATAAAAATTTCCAGTTTCAGCTCACTTCTAAGATAGTGGACCGGGAAGGATATTTCATAATAGTGAAAGGCACTTTGTCTGGAGCCCCGATCTCTATAGCCTCCTTCTATGCCCCGACAACTGCACCGCACAAGACCCTAATTAGATTTCTGAGGGTACTAGAGGGGGGGGGATTGGGGGAAATTGGTTATAGGAGGGGACTTCAACTTAGTTCTGGACCCCAGGGCGGATAAATCCAGCACCCCGCTTCAGAGCCGTTTTTCCAGGAAAAGTAGGCAAATACAAAAACTCTTGCACCTGGTGGGCTTGGTAGACGCTTGGAGAGGGCTCCACCCGAGGGGGAGGGAGTATACTTTCTACTCCCCCACTCATGGGTCCTATTCACGTATAGATACTGTGTATGTGAGCAACGCACTTCTAGATAGCACTCATAAAGCTACCATAATTCCCTGTACTTGGTCGGACCATGCAGCAGTCTCAATAGAAATGGACTTGGGTAAGCAATTCCATATGCCCTACAAGTGGAGGCTAAATGAGTATCTGATCTCCCTGCCCACAGGCCAGGAACAAATTGAGCGGGAATTGGTGGCTTTTTTCGGGTCCAATGCAGGCAGGGAAACTGCGGTGGGATGGGTTTGGATGGCACATAAGGCCTATATCGGGGGGGGGGGGGGTGTATTAAGCTGGCCGCTCAACATAAAAAACAGAACCAGCAAAGGGAGAGAGATCTGGCGAACAAACTGGCCCACCTAGAACACCAAAATCAGCTCTCCCCTAACCCAGCTTTGAGAGGGCAAATAGACAGGACTTGGTTAGAGTTAGATAGTGTCTTGTCCATAAAGACGGACAAGGCATTAAGAAGGACCCAACACTTATTCTATGCCAAGGCGAATAAGCCGGATAAAATGTTGGCTAGGAGCCTGAAAGCCAAATATGCCCAGTCTAGAATATCCCAAATTAAAAATAAGACAGGGGACCTTACCTACAGCCAAAAAGAAATACAGGGAGTCTTTGGAGACTTCTACCAGGATATTTACTCCTCAAAGAGCTCTGTCACAGAGTACTCTATTCTGTCTTATTTAAACACCCTTGACCTCCCCCGAATCTCATCATCAGACTTAGAATCCTTAAACAGGGAAGTGGCGGTTAAGGAAGTTATAGATGCAATTCAAGAGTTAAAACTAGGGAAATCCCCGGGCCCAGATAGGTTCACCAACATTTGCTACAAGAAATTTTCAGCACTCCTAGCCCCGCATTTATGCAGCTTGTTGAATTCGATCCTGAGAGGAGACGCAACCCCCCCAGAACTAAATTTTGCTGACTTGACGATTTTCCCCAAGAAGGCAGGGACCCTAAGGAAGTTAAAAATTATAGACCCATCTCACTTTTAAATGGGGACTTTAAGCTGCTCGCCAAGATCTTCTCCCATAGGATTTCAGTTTTTTTGCCCTCCTTAATACACAAGGACCAGGCGGGGTTTATTCCACACAGACAGACTGGGGATAATATAAGAAAGACTCTTAATGTCATACATTTAGCTAGGTCCAGGAACCTCCCGGGTTGCCTGCTTGCATTGGACATCGAGAAGACGTTTGATACCATAGAGTGGCCTTTCTGTTTGCCACTTTAACGAAATTTGGGTTTGAGGGCAATTTTCTAAATCTATTGCGTACATATTACACTGCGCCTAGAGCCACTCTAAAGCTGCCGGGCCCCCAGGGGGTAGTCATTAAAATAGAGAGAGGCACAAGACAGGCATGTCCCTTGTCTCCGCTGCTCTTCGCCCTGGCCATTGAGCCATTGGCTCAAGCGATCAGTTTAAACTCATTGATAGAGGGGATGAGGGTGGGTCATCAGCACTTGATGTGTTCCTTATTTGCTGATGACTTGCTATGCACTCTTTCAAACCCGGGCCCCTCTATAGACGCCTTGATGAGCACGATAAATCAATACAGCGCTCTCTCTGGCTTGAGACTGAACCAGGAAAAAACAGAAGCCTTAAGTGTGGGTATACCCAGGGACATGTTAGATCGGCTGAAGGGAGAAAATAAATTTATCTGGCCAACCTCCCACATAAAATATCTGGGAATAAACTTAACCGACTCTTTGCAGGGCATATATAAAGCCAATTATCCACACCTGTATAGGGTTTTGCAGAGGGACTTAGAGACCTGGAACAAAAGGCAGATCTCGTGGACGGGTCGGATAGCCACGGTAAAGATGAATATCTTGCCGAGGCTGCTTTACCTGGCCAGGACACTGCCGGTGCAAATAAATAATGCCGAGCTAGCGCTCTTCCAGTCCCGGATTTTTAGGTTCATCTGGAGAAATAGACCGCCGAGGGTGGCCCGGCAAATCATGTACAGACACAAATCACTAGGGGGCTTATCCTGCCCTAATTTTAACCTCTACTTTAAGGCTGCTCAGTATGACTCCATTCCGTTAGTGCATTCTACTCCACTACAGCCTAACTGGGTGTTTATAGAGGAGGCACAGATGGCCCCGCTAACATGGGGGATCATTTTGTGGGCTCCAAACATGCAACCTTTAAATTCTCAAATTTCCAACCCCATAACTAAATTAACCTTGAGGATATGGGATTGGGCTAGGAAAGCTTGCGGCCGGCGCCTTGCTATCTCTTGCTGCCGCTCGCACCGGAGGAAATCCTTTGATCTAAAACGGCCGCAAGGAAATCGGCCGTAAGAAAATCCTATTTGCAATTCAATTGCTCCGGGAACCCTCTCTGCAAGGCTAAAACCGAGCCGCAGCTTAGTTGCAGGAAAGAGGTCCCGCTAGCACCAATTAAGCACGAAATATAGCCCAAATAAAGCCATCCTGCACTTTGAGAAGACTATAAAGTGATTTTCGGTGTTAGCAAAAATAGCACAAAATTCCCCTATACTCAAATCCGTAAAATATATATTTTTTAATATACGTCAAATATCCATGTAAAAAGTCCATAGGGCTTGGAGCACCTCAGACCCGCCCACGCCGCGGCCGGAAAATAAACAGTTAATTTAAACTCGGGTTTGGGCTGATGTGCAAGCTTGAGAGTGGGTTACTTTTAATCCTCATGTCCCCCAATATGATCCCTAGCATTTACAGAGCTTTACAGAGCTGTCTTGAATTTATTTTTGACTGTAGATTTCATAGCTTACGGCCGGTTGCAAGATTTACGGCTGTCCGTAAGAGGAGATCCTTGCGGGGCCGTTTAATTGAATTGCAAGGTAACGGGACCTTCGCAAGGAATCGCAGCCTTACGGCCGGTTTACGGCCGATAATAGAATGAGGCCCCTGAAAAGGAAATACATATAATACATACAATACAATTAAATACAATACAATACAATTAAATACAATACAATACACCCCTATCTAATATACATCCCCCTATCTAATATACAATACTATCTATGTACTTTACATCCCCCAATCTGTCTAATATACAGTACATGCTATCTCTATATAGCGGCCCCTGTTAAAAAAAAACATTACATTAATACACATACATAAACATGAAACCAAGTAAAATAAACCCAATCTACATTGCACTTACCTCCCCGCGATGTCTCCGGCCTCCTCGTGTTCTGCCCCGAAAAAAAAACAACACACATCCACCCTGGCGGATGTCTCCGACGCTAATGAGCTTCCTACCGAGTGTTCCAGAATAAAATTGGCAATGGCGGCTTCTGATTGGCTGAAAACGCTGTCTATCAAATTCAGCCAATGAGAAGACGCCAATTGTGAACCAATGAGAAAGGGATACACCCCAAAATCCCACCCTGATTGGATAACGCACCTGTCAATCTTTATTTGAACCAATCCGAAGGCTTTATTGCCATCAGCGAATCACAATGGGATACACTCCCACATACTGATTGGTGAAGACATCTGCGCCCTCCCATTGGCTGTAATACTGATTGACATTGACAATAGCCAATGAGAAGGCACAAATGCCTTCACCAATCAGTACGTGGGGGTGTATTCCATTGTGATTGGCTATTGTCAGTGCAACCAATCAGAATGTGCAGATGCCTTCAGCCAATCACCCTGTGGGGGTGTATTCCATTGTGATTGGCTGAAGGCATCTGCGCCTTGTGATTGGTTTAAATAAAGATTGACAGGTGCATTATCCAATCAGAGTGGGATTTTAGGGTGTATCCCTTTCTGATTGGCTCACAAATTGGCGCCTCTTTTTTTTTTTTTTAAATATATATATTTTTTATATATAAAAGAAATTTACAATTTGCATACATACATAAAATATACTTTGTCATACAAAAAATACATAAACGTAACAATATACGAACAAACAAATTCAAAATGCTGCCATTGCTTTACATATTGCACTTAATTAATTTAATATAACGATGAACCTTGGCCAGTAATTTTCCTTTCACCTTCTCTTATCATTTTACCTTCCCCTAACTTTCTTGCCTTTCTTATATATTATCTCTTATTGATTATTATCTGTTCTTATTCACTATGTTTGCACATAGCCGCCTATTTATGGGATTACTTTCAGAATTACTCTTCATAATCTCCCGATTGATTTTTTATAGTATTTACTACTTCATTCCATGATGGAATTAATGATTGCTTCCAATATTTTGATAGAAGATTTTTTACAATTAAAAGAATATGAGATATTAGAAATCTTTCACGTGGCACAAGCACATCTATCTCTAAGTGGAATAGAGCCATCTGAGGGGTACCTGTTAGATGTTTATTACAAATCTTTGATATCTCTGAGAAGCATTTTACCCATAAAGCTTTGATCTTATTACATTCCCACCATACATGTAATGTCATGCCTATCTGGCCACATTCTTTCCAACATAAATCATCTGGTTGGAAATTTAATTTTCCAATTAACTGGGGGGTACAATACCACCTCTGTGTAATTTAAAAAAAAGCTCCCGATATGTGGTATTAATCGCTGATTTTTTTACTAATTGAAATGAACTTGCCCACATAGAGGGCTCAAAAGACATATTTAGATCTGCTTCCCAAGCTAATATGGCACTAGATTTTATAAAAATAGGTTCATCCGACATTGCCCTACTACACTTTGATATGATTTTTGAGTCATCCTCTCTAGTTGCCATAATCTCCAGCTTGTATAAACTATCTTCATTCAATGATTTAAAGCTCCAAAGCAGCAACTGCTTTTTTATTGATTCAAAGTCGAGCCATGAGATTTTACTACTCTTCAATTTGTTTTGTAAAGTACTTAAATCTAATAATTCTCCTTTTGAGAACATATCCCCTATATATCTAATACCTTTATATTTCCAATATGTAAGGTTTTGAGCGTTCTCTTTAGTTCTTATAATTTCAATGGGCGAAGCTAACGAAGGAAAATGAATAAAAATGTTTTTTAATCTGATTTTATACCAAAATTTTAGCATGGCTCTAAGTCCTCCTGGCTGGTTGTTAAGGGGAATGACTTCAATATTTGGCTGCCAAATAACCGTATGAATTGGTATTTCTCCCAAAAGGTTATCCTCTATATTTTTCCAAATTGCTCTATTACTTTGGATACTCAGAATCATTAATTTTGAAACCAGAATTTTGTCATGAATATCCTGTATTGAAGGTAGGCCCATGCCTCCTTTTTCAAAATTTTTACATGTTATAGTTCTCTTTATTCATGCTTTTTTCCCCAAATAAATAAACTTATCTATGCATAATTGAATCATACTTAGGGAGGTATTTCTCAGGTATACATCTAAATACATAGCTTAACTTTGGAATAATAGACATATTAATCGCTGCTATTCTAGTTTTTTATATCATTTTGAAGATTGCTCAGATTTTCTCTCATAAAGTTTTTCATTGAAAAATAAAATTTCAGGCCCAGATGTGTTATTAATCTAGAATTCCAATTGTATATGAATCGTTGTTTTAAAAATATCTTTATTTCATCCTTAATTTTTTTATGAATTATATCCGATTTTGAAGAATTTGTTTTATAATATGAAACATTACCAAATTCCTTAAGAATTTGATTCAACTTAACACATGAGTATGAGCAGAATATCATCGTCAAAAAGCATGATCTTAAACTCCTCTTCTATCTCCACTCCCTTGATCAAAACATTGTTTCTTATGGATTCCGCTAAAGGCTCCATAAATAAAATAAAAAGGAGAGGAGATAGAGGACATCCTTGACGTGTACCGTTACTGATGGTAAAACTCTGAGACTCGTATCCTGGTCCCGAAATATTACGGATTTGTATATAAAGCCTTAATAGCTTTGGTTCCAAAATCTCCCATACCATATTGTTTCAAAACTTCATTTAGAAAGTCCCAGCTGACCCTGTCGAACGCTTTTTCAGCATCAAGCGACAGGGGCAGCATGGATAGGTCTTTATTCCTTGCTATTGACATAATATCTATAAAACGTCTAATATTATCCGCGGCTTGTCTTCCTTGACGAAACCTGATTGTTCTAGATGTATTAATTTTGGTATAATAATATTTAGTCTATTTGCCAATATTTTAGCATATATCTTTATATCTACGTTTATCAGAGAGATTGGATGATAGCTTGTACTAAGTTCTGGATTTTTACCCTGTTTTAAAATATTTATTATTTTAGCTTTAGATAATTCTGCTCTTAATTTACCGGTTGTTTTAATCTCATTGTACATATCGCCTAAATGGTCGCATATGTCTTTTGAAAATAATTGATATTATAATTGATCAAAACCATCTGGTCCTGGCGTCTTATTTTTTTTTACCATTTTTTATAACTTCTAAAATATCCTCACTACTAATCTTTTTATTGAGATTTTCAAGTTCTTCTGCTGTGATTGAGGGCAAATTAATTTGACCTAGAAATGTTTTAATATCCTCTAAATCTGGTTTTCTGAAGAGTGGATCCTGTTCCAGATTATATAGTGATTTATAAAAATTCATAAAAATGTTAGCTATCTTATCTGGATGAGAGTATAATTTATTATCTTGGCCCTTCAGCCTTAGAATTCTGTTGAGATTTTGTTATTTTTTTAGCTTATTTGCCAAAAACTTTCCTGTTTTGCTCCCAAAAACAAAATGTGATATCTGATATTTCCACAACAGATTATCAACCTGATGTTGTAATATTTTTTTAATCTGCTTATTCAATGAATTAATTAGTTTTTGACTCTCTTTATTTGGCTTTATCTTATTTTAAACTAATGTTCTTTCTAACTCGATATGTAAGACCCTCAGGGGCTTGCCTCTTTTCTTTTTTTGTTCTATTGCTTTGGCAATTAATAATCCTCTCACAAAAGCCTTTTTTGCACACCAAATTATAGATGGGGAATTGACCGTTTCCTTGTTACGCCTAAAAAAGTTTAATATCTCTTCCCTTAAAGTTTTAACAAAGTTTTTTTTGTACGTCTTTCTGTAATATCATTTATCATAGTTATAAGCATTGAATGGTCTGACCACACCTCTGTTTTTTTTCAACATTTTTTACCCTTCTCAATGATTGAAGGTCTACAAAGATGTGGTCAATTCTGGAATACGAACTAAACTGGCCCGAGAAAAAAGTATAGTCTCTCTCGAACGGGTGAAGTACTCTCCATGTATTTAAGAGATTAAAATTATTGATCAATTTAGAAAATTCACATGATGTTTTAATCAACTGAGATTCTGTTTTTATTTTAACATTTCCTACTCTATCCTTCTCTGCGTCAATCACCACATTGAAATCTTCACATATATATAAACATCCTTTCCTTTTTTTCTTGACTAAGGTTATAGTTTTTCCATTTATGGCTCCAATCCAGATTATATATCTCCCATTTAAATCTATCTTGAAAAATTCTTCTTGAATACTTAATCTATTATGAAAGAGAATTGATACCCCTCCTGATTTATTATTATATGTGGCATCTATTCTTAACTTATAATTGCAGTTATTTAGATAATGAGTTGTCGTCCCTTTCAAATGTGTCTCCTGTATGCATATAATATGCACCTTATATTTTTTATATTGCATAAAGGCTAATTTTCTTTTTGAAGGGGAATTCATTCCATTGACATTATGTGAAATCATTTTAATACTCATTTAGCTTAATTTTATTCTATTTTAAGGGGAAAGGTTATGTGTATATTGTGCAATTTCGGGCTAGCTTCTATAAAATTTTGCAGCACTTTTATACTAAACTCATACAAACTAACATTAATTTTCCAAAAGGGGAATTGATTAATGACCCCCTATAGATTCAACAGGGCGATTTTTCCCATGTTTCGAAATTATGGAATTAGATGTAGAAACACCTTAGATGAAAGATTGAGGATACTGATCTTCATGTAACTTCCCTTTATCCTGTCAAAAATCATACTGATAAAGTAAGTCTTGATATTTAGCCTATATATTTATCGGTCTACTACGCTCAATATTCTAGGCCAATATCATAAGTAATTTTGTGCATTCCAGCTAGATTCTATTTATTTCTCTATAAGATATTTCCTTCTATTTGAATCAATATTAACGTGGAATCATTTTAAAGTGAAGAAAAAATAAAAAAAATAAAAATAGTTACATTTCTTGTGACTTGTGTACTTAAATTATACCTTAGTGATACATCATTGCTCTAATGTATTACACAAACATATCTTATATTTATACTTAGTGTTATTCTTTTCTTTCCTTTTTCCCTCCCTCTCCTTTCCCACTCTCTTCTTTTTAGGAATCTAGTCCTAAAACATTTCAATATCTAAATCTATCTTGTGACTTCAAAAATTTACTAGCTTCAAATTTGAAAGCTAATATGTTAGACAATTACATGTGAAGAGACTTCAGTCTAATTTACTCAAAACGAAAAATTAAAAACAGGTGACTTTTTGAAAAACTAAATCTATCTAAAAAGTTGTATGCTTAAATATAACTTAGTGGATTCTTAAACCTAAAAAATATTAACATAAAATATTTTATGCTTGTGTTTTAGTGCACTATCAAAAGGCTAATTGACTATTTGCCATTCTGGAAGTTTCAGATTCAAGCGTGGTTTAGCCTCTTGTTTAGCTTGGTAGTCCACCATTAGATTCCATTTTTGAAGCAATAAAAGTCCCTCTGAAAAAGAATTAACAATATGCCATGTCGAATCCTTCCAAATCAAAATGCCATTTGCTGATTTCAATTTGTATTTGATCTCTTCTTTGCGTAGACAAAATGTGATTGGGGCATATTCTTTTCTCTTTGCCAAAGTTTGTGATGAAATATCCGTAAAGATCTTAATTTTATCATACAGTGTCTCAAACTTTCTCTTGTTGTAACTTATTTCAACATTTTATTTAATCAACTCATCTTTGAAGGGAAGATAGTGTAACCGTATAATGATATCTCTGGAGGTAATATTTTCTATGTTCTTTGGTAGAGGTATTCTGTATATAGCCTCTACTTTACTATCTTCTTTGGAGAAATTTGGTACTAGACTTTTAAAGAACTCTTCCACATAAATGTTTAGGTCTTCTCCTTTTATAGATTCAGGAATACCTCTTATACGTAGATTATTTTTCCTCGATCTTATCTTCTAGATTGCAGATCTTTTTAGATAAATCTTCAATTTTAGATTCCAACTCAGAGGAATATTTCAGCAAGGAGACATTATCGCTGATTAATTTTTCATATTTGCTCTCCAAATGTTCCATCTTGGTGGAGATTTCAGTTATTAGATTTGTATTTGCTGTAATTTGTTTGGATAGCTCTGAGGTAAGATTTATCTGGAAGTCATGCAACATTTTTCTCATTTTTGAGCATGTCAACATTACTTCTTCTTGTGGTGAGCTTGTTCTTTCAAAAGATTAATGAGACAACTTATCTGCACATTGATTTGCTATTTGATCTATCAATATAGATTCATTTTGTGAGTTATTTAGAGATTCAGATTAATTCTTTGGCGCAAAAAAATCTGAACTTTTTATGGCTTCTCCTTTTTTTGATTTAGGGGGCATTTTTGCTCTCTTGTTGGACATCTCCTCCTTTTTCTTTCAGTTTTTCCTTCCTTTTTCCTTCTCTCTCTATTTTCTGGATCCACTAACTTCTTAAGGCTATCTTGTAATCTGTTTCCTTTTTCTTTACAGATTATTTAACTCCCTCAGTCTACCAATTTAATGAAAGCAAATACTCTGATCTTCAGTATGTTTTGATATTTATGTCTAAAAATTAATAAGGAAGTTGTGGTGTTTTTATACTCCCCTTACTTCTATTATAATTTTATCATATAATTAGATGAATGCTAGTGCCATTTTCGAGAGTATAAAGGTGTGTAGGTAGCAATATATAAAGAGGGTTCTTTTCTTTATCTTGATGTTGCTTTCTTCTTTCTTTGTTATTTTATTTTAATTTTTCCCCTTTAACAGCTGTTCTATTTTGTAAATATTGGCCTTTTCCTTTATTCCCCCAAGGCCGGGCTCAAAGCTCTTTTTTAGCCCAAATTTATCTTCACCACTGTTGTAGTTAACTGTACTTAGCTGGTTTCAGCATATATATCCCAGTCCTTTCAGCTGTTAAGCAGCTCCTCCTGGGCTTTAACTTCTCTGATTACTCTGCAGCTTTTCTTAGTTAGCCTATTATCACCCTTCTCAGGGTTTCTACCTGGTTCTACTTTATTCCTGCAGGTCTCTGACAGATCTCAAGCGTCACTGATATTTCATGGGGACTTCCTCCAAGACATATCTCTCGTGGATCTCTGGCGTCTTCCCTTACAGGAGTTATTCTATATGCTTTTAGTACATATGTCCAATAATCATCAAGAAAACCTGTGATAATTTAATATTTATCTTGCTCACCTTTCTTCTCTTATACTTATATCATATGTTTAGGTGAAATGCTGGTGCCATATTCCAAGATATATATGTGAGTAGGTGGAAAAATAGAAGGGGCACTTATTTTTAACTTGTGTTGTTTTCCCTTCTAAATTATTTCCCCCTTCTGCTCAACTGCTTTATTGCAGAGATCCTGGCCTTTTACTTTTGTATCCGGGACCCGGGCACATGGGGTCTTTTAGCTCAGACTTCTCCTCACCGCTGTTATACTTAGCTATATTTAGCTGATTTCAGAATATCATCCCAGTCCTTTATACTGCTATGCAGCTCCTCCTGGGCTTTAGCTTTTCTGGCTGCTCTGCAGCTCCTCTTAATAAAGCAGTTGTCTCCCCTCCCGGAGCTATTACCCGGTAATACACTGTTACTGTAGATCTCTGGCAGGTCTCTCGTGTTTGGCGGGGATTTCTGCCGTCACATGACTTGCGTGAGTCTCTGGTATCTCCCTTTGTGATGAATATCTTGCTATAATTCCTCACAGCAGCTCGATCTTCCCTTCTCATCTCCTGCATCTGCTCAAGGCACCAGCCATAACTCACGTAGCACTCAATAGCATTCAATATGATGGTAAATTAGGGAGCGCCGCATTAAATCACCATTCCTCTCGCTCCTCCAGCCATCCCATCGTCTTAGCTAGTGACGCATCTTCTCATTTCCGGTAACGCCCCCAGTCACACATTGGCGCCTCCTGATTGGGTGAATTTGATAGACAGCGTTTTCAACCAATCAGAAGGCGCCATTGCCTATTTTCTTCCGGAAAAGTCTCCGGGAGCCTTATTAGCGTCAGGGATGTTCGTGAGTGCGGATGTGAGTATTTTTTTTTTTTTTTTACAGGGCGGGGCAGAAGAGGAGGAGGAGGAGCCCGGAGACATTGCGGGGAGGTAAGTACAATGTAGATTATGTTTATTTTATTTTGTTTTTATGTTTATGTATGTGTATTAATGTTATGTTTTTTTTAACAGGTGCCGCGCCAGAGAAGGAGGACGGGACACGCCGGAAAGGTGAGTATAATATTTAGAATGTTTAGAATGTTTAGTATTTACTGTAAACGTGTTGCACTTATTTTTTTATTTTTTTTCCCTAGGTGGTTGATCTGAATGGACATCTGCAAAGGTAAGTGGTCCTAATTATTTTATTTTAGCTTAGAATTAGATTATTTTATATATAGATAGCATTTATTGTATGTTAAATAGGGGTATGTGTTTTATATAGGTGGCATAGCATGTATTGTATATGAGATTGTGGTATTTATTTAGATAGATTGTGTGATGTATATTATATTGATAGGATGTATATTAGATTATGGTATTTATTTAGATATATTGGGGGATGTATATTAGATAGATAGTGTATTGTATTGTATTGTATTTGTATTGTATTTTATTATATTGTATGTATTATATTGTATGTATTGTATTGTATGTATTATTTGTATTTCCTTTTCAGGTGTGTAATTTTTTTTTCCTGCAGTGTGGGATGTTGTGTTTTTTTTTTTCTGTAATGTTGCTTTTTTTTATTTTTTGTGACTTAGGTTTTTTTTATTTTCTGTAATGTAGATTTTTTATTTTTTGTGACTTAGGTTTTTTTATTTTATGTAATGTAGATTTATTATTTTTTGTGACTAGGCTTTTTTATTTTCTGTAATTAGAGTGGTGGGGATTATTAGGGGGTAGGTAGGTAGTGTAATTAGGTAGTGTAGGTTTTAATAGGTTAGTGTAGAGGCTGTTTAGTTGATATTTAATGTTTTATTGGCGGGGTATAGTGCAGTGTAGTGTTTATACTTAGTGTCATGATGGTCCTTGAGGACCGTCATGGCACTTAAGTGGTTAATGTTGGGTTGTAACAGGCCCATAATGGTCTTAATATACCCTTATGGGAATGATGGGGTTAAAAAGAGGCTTATGAGGGTCTGTATGGACCCCCATGATTGAAAGGATTAATTAGTGGTTTATGGGGGTCTGTATTGACCCCCATGAGTGAGGGGATTAATTAAGGGCTTATGGGGGTCTGTATTGACCCTCCTGAGTGATGGGGTTAATTAAGGGTTTATGGGGGTCTGTATTGACCCCCATGAGTGAGGGGGTTAATGAAGGGCATATGGTGGTCTGTATTGACCCCCATGAGTGACAGGGTTAATGAAGGGCTTATGGGGGTCTGTATTGACCCACATTTGTGACAGGCTTAATGAAGGGCTTATGGGGGTCTATATTGACCTCCATGAATGACAGGGTTAATTAGGGGTTTATGGGGGTCTGTATTGACCCCCATGAGTGAGGGGGTTAATTAAGGGCTTATGGGGGTCTGTATTGACTACCATGAGTGACAGGGTTAATGAAGGGCTTATGGAGGTCTATATTGACCCCCAAGAATGACAGGGTTAATTAGGGGTTTATGGGGGTCTGTATTGACCCCCATGAGTGACAGGGTTAATTAAGTGCTTATGGGAGTCTGTATTGCCCCCCATGAGTGACAGCGTTAATGAAGGGCTTATGGGGGTCTATATTGACCCCCATGAGTACGGGGGTTAATGAAGTGCTTATGGGGGTCTGTATTGACCCCAATGAGTGACAGGGTTAATGAAGGGTTTATGGGGGTCTGTATTGACCCCCATGAGTGACAGGGTTAATGAATGGCTTATGGGGGTCTATATTGACCCCCATGAGTTACAGGTTGATAGTGTATATTTGTTTTCTTTTATAACGGGTCCTTTAAAGACCTTTACGGTCCTTTAAGGTCCCATAATGCAGGAATTTTACATTTTCATTGTAGCGGGGGTTCCCGATCGTGTGCGATCGGAACCCCCACTGCAGTGGTTAATGTGGGGTTAATGCAGGTCTCCGAGCTTATCTCGGATCCCTTCTTGGGTAAGTTGTACGTGGCTGGGCTTTGAGCTTTGTTTTCGTTTTTTTCGGTGGACATTTTTTCTCTCACTTAGGGGATTTTCGTGTGTCTGAACTCAGGAATTTGGACTTAAATGGAGGTGTAACTTCCCTTTCAGAGGTCCTGGATGCCCCCCCCCCTTGCTATGGGTAAGCTTTTTATGTATTTTTTGTGAGTATTTGGTGTGTTTTGACTGTTTTTAGGTGTCGCGGTTCGGCTGTTATGTTCTTATTTTTCATGGGTGTGGGTGTTTGTTACGTTAAGGTTGGTTCCGAGGTCGTTTATTTTTTTTAAGTCGTGCGTGTGTGTTTGTTTTTAACTGTGTGTGAGGCGCCTTTGAGCCTCCACCTCCGCAAATGCGGACCCTCGCAAAGCGATGGAAGCATCTTTTCCATCTCCCTGTTCCAAAAATCTATGCCATATACACGTCCCCTAATAGTGGACGTAACAGGGATTAAACCGATAGGAATAGTACTACTTAACAGTACACACCTTATAATAACGCAGACAGAGGCAACGCGTATAATCTTCCATGCTGAGCAGGGGAAGCCCCCAGACTCTGACCTGTGTATAATCTTCCATGCTGTGCAGTGGAAGCCCCCAGACTCTGACCTGTGTATAATATTCCATGCTGGGCAGTGGAAGCCCCCAGACTCTGACCTGTGTATAATGTACCATGCTGTGCAGTGGAAGCCCCCAGACTCTGACCTGTGTATACTATTCCATGCTGGGCAGTGGAAGCCCCCAGACTCTGACCTGTGTATAATGTACTATGCTGTGCAGTGGAAGCCCCCAGACTCTGACCTGTGTATAATATTCCATGCTAAGCAGTGGAAGCCCCCAGACTCTGGGAGTCTGAAGAAGAGGAGTCAGAGGAGGAAGGTGGCTTTGAGGAGGTGGAAGACCAAACACAGCAGGCGTCCCAGGGGGCTTGTTGTCACCTTTCGGGGACCCTTGGTGGCTGGGTGGAGGAAGAGACCTTCAATGACATCAGTGAGGACAAGGAACGGGACATGGCTAGCTTGTTATGCAACCTTGTGCAAATGGGGAGTTTGCGGTTGTGCAAAGGGACTGTTTGCGGTTGTTTGCGGTGCATTAAATGGGGAGATTGGTCTGTTACTGTGAAGCGGGTGTAACCCTTACACTACCTGAACGATACAACATCATACCTGAGGTTTTAAAGCATGTTATTACAAACATTTTAGGAATGTTAGTTGATTTATGCACTTTATGGCTTAAAACCAGACTCTGCATCAACTATGTAATTTTCCGTGAGAGTTTTGCCATGGATCCCCCTCCGGCATGCCACAGTCCAGGTGTTAGTCCCCTTGAAACAACTTTCCCATCACTATTGTGGCCAGAAAGAGTCCCTGTGGGTTTTGCAATTCGCCTACCCATTGAAGTCTATGGCGGTTCGCCCGGTTCGCCCGTTCGCGAAAATTTGATGGAAGTTCGTGTCCGCGGTTCGCGGTTCGAACCGAAAATTTGATGTTTGCGACATCACTACTGTCCAGTCATGAGATTCATACCACGATGTTTACATAATGCCTATTAAGTCCCATTTTCTTGTACCGATTTCCATCCAATATCAGAGTTCTGATTATTATTAGTAGAAAATAATAATTTCATTTCTCATGCAGTTTGGTCTCTGAAATTCAGACTGGTTACAAGCATCTCATTAAGTCTCCATGAATAGGGTGGCCTGTATTTAGGACCTAAGTCAAGTGACATACTAACTAATGAGTGGTCAGACCAGGTACATGGGTGAATATCTGCCTTATTCAGTGTATCTAGGAGGGAAGAGTCTTAGAATAAGAGTTATGCATTGGTGAGTAAAAGGTATATTCCTTGTCATGAGGATGTATCTGTCTCTAGGCATCAATGAGATGAAGTTTTTGTAATAGAGAATCAATTTGTTTCAATTTGTTCGAATACCTGTCACCTTGGTCTTGGGATGACTTATCAAGTTGGGGGGTTAAAGCCAAATTAAGCCCCCCCCCCCCCAAAAAAAAAATATTATGCCAGTATCTACTGACTTAAATTATTTGAGTAATTTGATAAATGTTGTATGAGGTATATTTGTTGGTGAATAATAGGCAATTAAGGAGATTTTAGTCCTTAGGAGGGAACCGGTAAAAATAAGGAAGTTGCCATTTGGATCTATTTTTTTATGCGCAATATTGAAGGGAAAATCTTTATGAATTAAGATGGCTACTCCGTCTTTTTTACCGGGTTGACTGGAGGCAAAATAAGAAGGGTAATGTTTATGCATACTGTATACTTAGGGATATTATTATGGGTGAAGTAATACTGAGCGGACGCATGGAGTCGGAGCTCCGCAACTAAATTGCTTAAAAAACAGCTATACTTGAAATACATCACTATAATTACCTCCTAACCTACTCTACCGAGCTTCCCACCTCAGGCGGAGCAGATTAATACCAAATAGAAGCGGGGCACTCATCTGACAGCTGAAACCCAAAACGTGCACACTCAAGCTTACCTGACTTTACACCACGGCTGAAGGAAGCATCGCACGCTCATCCTCGAAAGACCTGGGACTAAAGGCAAGGATCTGGGTAGTCCATCGGAGGCGCAGTTGAGCCGGGCAGAGCGGTAGGTGGTTGGTGATCGGGAGGGGACAGTCGCAGGAAGGACGAGTGGAGGCCTGAAAGAGGCCAGCAAATGACCTGCGGCACTCCCAGATGCAGAGTGGATTCTGAGCCCCTGAAGAGGCTGATGGAGATGTGAGCCATGGACAACAACAATAGTGGTGGTTGAGGAGGGTGCGGCCTGCCTGAGAGGAGTGGGGGCAATTGGGAAGCAACGCAAGACGGACCTGATAGAGGTTTTGGCGGGAAACCCACCAGAGAGACAATGGAAAGCCCAATAAAGAATGGCTCAGAGCTATACATTAAGATCTGTTTAAGAATTTACACCCCAAAAGTCTGCATACGTAGGATCTAAACCTGGAATCTCCGCCATTTTTAAAATTTAGGGGGCTCCCGAGGCCCTGACTCCATTTTGTTGAAAGTTGCTGAGCCACATTGTAATATATACATACAGCCACTGAGCCACCAATAGATTATCTAAATAATATTAGATGCTTAAATAAACCAATGGTGGAACTGACCCTTTTGCTCTGACACAATTCTGGTGGCACTTGGGACATAAACAAACATCATTTTAGAGGGTGTGTGTTACACTGGGTGCCTTATAATGATAAAAGGACTGGAGATGATGCTCAAACTACACCTTGCTTGAAAGCCTTGCTTGTAGTGTAGCTTATGCGGTATATATTTACTCTATATGAAAACAAACTGACACCTTATAGGAATTACTGAAATCAGCTCCAACATACTGAAATATTACAGCTTATGCATCTTTTCATAGCCCTACTGCCACCTACGGCCTACTTAGAAATGTATAACTTGCATACTGGCTAACGCTAAGCACATTGTTAAGGGGCACAGAAAGAAGAAAAATGAACTGACTATTTGCTTGTCTACACACTAGTGAGCTGCAGCTCAGGAGGTGTACTTATAAATGGATCAAGATCATGTGGTCTTACCCCCATCCATGCTCTCAATCTTTCAACACCTCATTTGGAGAATGTAATTAAACATATGTATAACAATCCTTTAATCTTTGACTGAGAAGTCTAAAGGACAAACCTTCAATACGCTGCATAATAAAGCAAACCTCGCTCTCAAAGTTTGATTAATAACTACTGTAATCTCGTTTATCTCTTGTGGATAATTCAATGAAACAAGATTTACAGGACTTGGGACGGTGCACACATACTCTGGGTTTCCACCAGTTGGTCTGATATAGTTTCCGATCACAGAATAAAGCAGAAATGACCTCAAACTCCAACCGCATTCTCAATTTAGAATCCAAACTGGAGGATTTGGAAAATAGGTTCAGGAGGCACAATATATGCTTGAGAGGTGTATCATCTTCAATTTCGAATCTACTTCCATATTTAAAGGTGGTTGTTAGTACTTACCTACTCTTTTGCATGAATCATCCGCTTGCCTACCTAAAGATGTAATTATACGCTTCTTGTGTCAGAAAATTAGAGATCTTCTGATTCAGACAGCTAGGAAAATGCCTTCTATTGTGGGTCCAGATAGCACGCTGCTCCAAGAATTTGCTGGTCTTGCCCAGACCACCATATTTCAATGCAAACAATGGAGGCCAGCCCTGCTAATTCTAAACAAAAATAACATTAAGTACACATGGGGGTTTCCATTTAGCCTCACATTTCAAATTGGATCTAGCTTGCATACTGTACATAATTAGGAGGCATGTCTCTCACTACTTGTACACCTAAAGTTAGCTCAAGAAGAGGGGATACAAGGACCCACAGAGCTAACTACCCGGCCACAGCCTACTAGGCAATGGACTCAGATATCTAGGAACAAAAGACCCAGGCTGGGGAGGAAGACTCTTTAAACAGGGATGAATCCAACCCCTACACAATTTAATGGATTCTTAGATTCTTCTCACAGGATCTACAAACTTATGTGCAAACTGTGAAGCCGATGGACATAAGTTTTTCCAACGATGGAACTAAATGGTACCATAAACTGTATACCAAAAAGGAATTAGTGTCTAAGCCTGAACACTTCTAATTTACTGTTGAACAAATGTTGCAGAAAATTATACAAATATCCTTACTTTTTTAGTGTATATATATATATATATATATTTATATCACATATATAGTTGTGAGCATGCGAGCCCACTCGAGCCGTTGCTAACGTTTAGCACGCGTAGCGAGCCTGCGGCCCTCGCAAAGCGAGGGCCTCAGTTGCTGGCATGGAGCGCCGCAGGCGCTCCTTGCCAGCAACTGCGACCCTCACAAACTTGCCGCCCGGCCCTCCCTCTGTCTCGTACCCCGCCCCTCTCCTGGCGGAAGTCCCCACACAGACGTGTCTCTCCCCGGTTCTCCGTGCCCCGGGTTCCCTGTGCTTCTGCCCTCCCTCCCGAGGCTCGGGCCGCCCCTCAGCTCTATAAGCTATGAACGGCTGGCGGTGATGCAGTGGCCGGGCCGGCTGTACGTTCAGAGGCTGCTCTGCCTGATGGGCCGGAGGCGCTGAGCTACGCTCTCATCGTGGCACTGAGGGTCAGCTGCAGGTACCGGCCTGGGGCGGACATGGAGGAGGGCGGCACTGACAGGGGATGAGTGTGACAGGGATAAGGAGATTATATATATATATATATATATATATATATATATATGAAGATGTACTGTGTATATATATATATATATATATATATATATTTATATATAATCTCAATGACTCTGTGTGTGTACAGATATACAGTCAGTGCATACACCTATATGTGCATGTATAACATATATTACACGGTACATTACAGTCAGTCTTTGTATATGTGCCTCATCTCCATCTTATTGTGTGTGTGTGTATATATAGTGTGTGTGTGTATATAGTGTGTGTGTATAATGTGTGTGTGTATATATAGTGTGTGTGTGTGTGTACAGATATACAGTCAGTGCATACACCTATATGTGCATGTATAACATATACAGTATATATATACAATTAGCACTTTTTACAGTGTGTGATATTTGGCTGTGATATAAGTACTAAACTAGTAATTTTCCATTGTAAAGGCATTAGTTATGAAATAGTTTAATACATCTGAACCATGACTTGGCAATTTCATTTACAGACAGTACACAGATTTTTATACATAATAAATCAGCCACCCCCACAATAAATCAGGCACCCCCAGATAAGTGTTATGTACTGCGCACAAGTGTATCATATAAAGTAGATGTATGCACAGATATACCAAAGTATGTGTCATATTCTTATTGGATCTGATATATAAATAAAATTTAATTGGCTGCTAGATGGATTTTTTCCTTGTCTTATGTAAACAAATATAAAAGTCTATTCTGGTGATATTTCTGTAGTTGCAGTTCAGTGAGTGACTAAGTGGCAGCCATTTTGAGTGTCCTTGCTTCTAAGTCACATATTTTCTTAAATAAACTCTAATAATAAGAAAATGAAGAGGACTCTGTTTTTCTTGGTGTCATGCCTGAGTGAGAAGTGGTGTGAGTATGGTTATTTTCCACGACACAAACAGACTTTAATATATCCTTTTTGGAACCCTTAATGACTATGGGCCTCATTCTATTACGGCCGCAGCCGCTGCGGGGCCGCAAGGACCGGCCGCAAGCTTTACGGCTATTCTATTCCCCTCCGGCCGGGGACTCCGGCAGGCTTGCGGCCGGCGCCTTGCTATCCCTTGCGGCCGATCGCGCCGGAGGAAAGCCTTTGATCTAAAACGGCCGCAAGGAAATCGGCCGTAAGAAAAGCCTGGTTGCGATTCTATTGCACCGGGAACCCTGTCTGCAAAGCTAAAAACGAGCCGCAGCTTACTTGCAGCAAACAGGTCCCGCTAGCACCAATTAAGCACATAAAATAGCTCAAATAAAGCCATCCTGCACTTTGAGAAGACTATAAAGTGATATTCGGTGTTAGAAAAAATAGCACATAATTACCCTATACTCAAATCCGTAAAATATTTTATTTTTAATATACGTAAAATATCCATGTAAAAAGTCCAGAGTGCTTGGAGCACCTCAGACACACCCACGCCGCAGCCGGAAAATAAACAGTTAAGTCGAACTCGGGTTTGGGCTGATGAGCAAGCTTGAGAGTGGGTTACTTTTAATCCTCATGTCCCCCAATATGATCCCTAGCATTTACAGAGCTGTACAGTGCAGGCTTGAATTTATTTTTCCGTTTAAAGATTTCAGAGCTTATGGCCGGTTCCAAGATATGCGGCCGGCCGTAAGGGGAGATCCTTGCGGGGCCGTATAATAGAATCGCGAGTTAACTGAACCCCCGCAAGGAATCGCAGCCTTACGGCCGATTTACGGCCGGTAATAGAATGAGGCCCTTAGGGTTTAATGCAATTTAATATTGGATACAGTAATAATGGTTATTATATTTTGGTACAGTTTTGAATAAAGAGAATATTTAGCCATAACATAATACAAATGCTGGTATTCCACCAAACGTGGGGTAAACGATAGAAATGACTGCATATATATGCATACAGATCCAGCTTCAACATCTCTATAAACTTCCAATTTATCAGCTGTATATAAATGATGATTGGTATAGCTAAGTTTTGCTCTCTGGAGTGTTATATTGAATTGTAAATGTATTTGGAGTTTTGTTACAGCTCACCTGCACAAAGTAGTTAAATCAAAATATTAAGTATCAAACCTAGTATGAATATATTTGGGATTTTATAAGATTATAGGGAGCTATTAACTATTCTGGGTTTAATACAACTTAGTCCTGGATACAATAACAGTGGACATTGTACACTAATATGTTTCTTTTTTGTAATATGAATATTCATACTTTTTTTTTAATTTAATTTAATTTTCCTTTTTATTTAAATGTATCAAAACAATACATGTTGTACTACATACATACCAACAACGATCAAAACAAATAAGTACATCATTTATACAAGAGAGGTAAGAAAAAATCTTATAAAAAAATAAACTATCCACGGGCTGATTTATATCAGTAGTGCAAATTTTTCATTTCATTTCATCCCTCTAGATTTATAAAATGGGGCATTAGCAAATATAACTTTACTACACTTGGAGATCAAATGAAGGTCCTCTTCCTTAATTATCCATTCTTCCATTACCGATAGACTTTTCTTATTCATCTTTTTAAAGCCACCCTGCGGTAAAGATTTTTCCAAGGCTCTATAATTTAACTAGGTAAAGCCACTTAAATCAAATTTATTTTGAATCTCTGATAGTTCTAATAGGGTACCCCCTAAATACAAATCACCTATATTATAAACACCTTTTTTTCCCCAAAATGATATATCTAGATTTTTATTTTTGGATGTGAGAATTTCTATTGGTGCAGCAAAAGATGGAAATTGTGATAACTTCAGTCTAGTTTGAGTTTTATACCAAAATTTCGCCAAAGATTTTACACCCCTAGAAACATTTTTGAATATTAAAGGCATAAATTCAGGCAGCCACAAAATAGTTTCGATAGCCATCTCTGATAAGGTGAGCTCCATCTAATAACTTGTGAGATTGCTATACTATCATGAATATCTTTAATTGATGATATTGCTAAACCTCCCATTTAAATTTTTCTATTCTATTTTTTATTCTAGGTTATTTGCCCATATATATAAATCTATTCAGTATTTTTTGTATTCTTCCAAGAATACACTTTTGTATTCGTTCAGGAAGGCACCTATAAAGATACGCTATCTTGGGAATTATACTTATCTTTATTGATGCTAATCTTGCAGACCATCATAGATTTAAACAGTTCATATAGCAATAATCTAATCTGTTTAATAATTCCTTTCAAATTATTTTTTAGTAAATTCTCCAGTCTAAAAGAGAATTTAATTCCCAAATGAGTTATAAATTTTGACCCCCAATTATATGGATATAGATTTGCCAAGTTTTTTATTTGTTACATATCAATTCCTCTGGAAATCCTATCCATTTTTAGATAATTGATTCTAAAATAGGAAACTTTACTAAATTCTGACAACAATTGATATAAATAAGAACAAAACACTTCAGGCTTTGATAAGCTTAATACTATTTCATCCGCAAACATCATTGTTTTATAATTAGTATCTCCAATCGGTACTCCATGAATATTCTTGTATTCTCTAATCAATGACACCATGTGTCTATAAATAATATAAATAAAGTCGGTGATAGGGGGCAACTCTGGGGCATACTCTTTAGCTACAATGTAATGCCAATAATACTCTTTAACCAATTATGGCCGGATTTAACATTTAACATTTTTATAATGTATTTGAAGGTTGGTTTGCATAGCTATGTTTAGCTTATTGGATTGTTATACAGAATTGTAAACTTATTTAAAATTTAATGACGGCTCACCTGGACCCGCCCTCTTCGTTCTGCTAATGACCTTCTTCTTTCTACAACTCTTGTCACCTCCTCTCACTTCCGCCTCCAGGACTTTTCTCGTGCTGCCCCTAGTCTCTGTAACTCCTTGCCTCGCTCCACCAGATTATCCCATTGCCTCAAAACATTTAAAATCTCACTGAAAACGCATCTCTTTAAAGAAGCGTATCACCTTCCACCCTAACACACTTATCACCTCTCTCTCTCTCGCTCTTTTACCACTCACTATCCCTTAGATTGTACGTCTGAGAGTTTCTATCCTAAGTACTTTGGGAATTCACCATGGACATTGGATTCCTAGCTCAAAGACAGGGCCCTCCTTCCTTTGCTAAATGTTAATCTGTATTTATCACTGTCTGAACCTAATTTATGTACAGCGCTACAGAATATGTCGACGCGTTATAAATAAACTATAATAATAATAATTTATTCTCCTATGGTAATGCCCCATAAAGTTCTAATATCAATATCAATAAATCTCAAAACCTAGGGGAAATAATCCTGGGAGGCAACCTGAATCTGGTCTTGAATAGATCTGGACAGCAATGAGACAGTCAGTTCTCTAACAAGTTTAAGCAAATTCCTCTACTGTTAAATAAGTTACACCTTGTAGATGCCTTGAGGTTATTGCATACAACAGAAAGGGAATACACCTTTTACTCCCCGGTACATAAGACCTACTCCAGCATTGATACTTTTCTAATTGATTCCGCTTTTACGGACCATAATCTCAAAGCCAATCGATATCCATCAGTCCAACCATTCTGTTGTCCCCTCCCCCCACCACCATGGAGTTTAAATAAGATGCTCTTGTCCTGCCCAGATTTCAGAGAGCAGATTGCTCAAGATATTGAGCTTTTCTTTTCAACGTAACTCCAGATTGTGATATTGTTTGCTCACAAAGCTTATATAAGAGGCTCTTGCATTAAACTTGCCTCGGCTTATAAAAAACAACAGAGAAATAGGGTGGAAAGTTTACAGAAATCTCTAGGTGGCCTAGACTGTAGAAATCAGCACAATGCTTCAAAGGTTCTGTGTAGTGATAGACATAAAATTAGATGAGAACTTGATCCGGTGTTATCTGACCACACTGAAAAGGAGATGAGGTGGGCCTAGCACAAATTTTATACAAAAGCCAATAAATTAGACTTGTTACTTGCTAGAAAATCGAGGAAGAAACCTACTCAGCTACTCAATCTTCCAGATTAAAATCAAATCAGGACAGGTCACTACTAGTCCCGATGAGATTCAAAAAATAGTTTTAGACTTTTTCCAAAAAATTATACTCTCCCACTGCACAACCAATGAAACCACAAATTAGCTCATTTTTAAATTCATGTGCTATACCTTCTCTATCACTTCAAGATCAAAATTGTCTTATTATGGAAATGACTGAGAATTAAGTAAAAGAGACTATACAGGACCTGGCACATGAAGTAAAATTGACCATACAGGCCCCAGGACAAGATGGTTCACTAACCTTTATTTTTTTTAAATTGCGGATCTTCTGGCCCCTCATTTGGTAAATCTTTACAATAGAATTTTGAAGGGATATTCCTTCCCCGCGAAACTCAATCAAGCTGATATGGCCTTTTTCCCAAAGGAGGGTCGGGATCCTCCTGAAGTGAAGAATTATAGTCCAATCTCACTACTGAATAGGGTCATAAAGATCCTTGCAAAACTCATGGCTAATAGAGTAGCTCAATTTCTTCCTAGACTTATTCATAAGGACCAGGTGCGGTTTATCCTGCATAGACACGCAAGTGTCAACGTTGAGTGTTGAATGCCATTCACCGTGCCAACCTTCATAACATTCCCAACTGTCTCCTAGCCTTAGATATTGAAAAGGCTTTTGACTAAGTGGAGTGGTCATACGTTCGGGCAGTACTCTTGAAATATGGCTTTCCCGATCAGTTTATTAATTTGATTAACTCCTATACCAGCTCTTCCAAGGCCCTACTAAAACTTACAGGAGACTCCAGAGTGTATATCAACATTTAAAGGGCTACCAGACAGGGCTGTCCACTTTCTCCCCTCTTGTTTACCCTAGCAATAGAGCCTCTGGTGCAATCTATAAGGTGTAATTCTGGTATTAAACTTGTGATGGTAGGTTCACACCATCTTAAATGCTATTTGTTCGCAGATGTTTTCTATTGCTCTCTTACAGAACTGAATGCCTCCATTCCAGCTTTATTTCAAGTTATGAATAGCTTTGAGGAATTCTCGGGCCTAAGAATAAATCAGAAAAACAAATCAGAGGTGCTGGGTGTCTTGCTTCCCCAATGGGATGTTGAGATACTATGTAGGGACTACAATTTCTCTGGGTCTAGATCTCATATTAGATATTTTGGAGTCAACATTACATGTAAAATATCAGGCCTCTATATGGTTAATTACCCTGCTCTCTACAAGGAATTGAGTCAGGACATACAAAGATGGTCAAGGGGCCAAATATCTTGGTTGGTGTGGATAAATTCAGTCAACATGAATGCACTACCTTATCTACTATATTTATTCCGCACTTTACCTATAAAAAACTTAACTACAAAGATCTAGAAAGATTCCAAAGACTAATTTTTAACTTTATATGGGGCAATACATCTAATTGAATAACTAGAAAAGTGATGTTCAAACACAGAACCAAAGGTGGACTATCATGTCCAAATGTATTTTAAGCCAGCCCAACTGTCTTTTCTACCATTGGCTCACTCTACTACATATGAGCCGTTATGGGTAGTTTTAGAAAATATGTTGATGCGCCCATATTCATGGGATACTATTATATGGCTACCCAGGCCTCTATCCTTGACTGGGACCATATCTAATTCCTTCATAAAACAGACGCTCATTCTATGGGTGTGGGCTAACCAAAAGATTTCTCACTGCTTCCTTCACTTACTACGATCATCCCTCATCCTGCTTTTACATTAACGCTTCCTCTGAATTCCCTAGACTGGTGAAAAAAAAAGGTGTTACTGAAAAGTGGGACGTGGTTTAGAGATAAGATGGTACTAACGTATGATTGCCTGAGGGATAGCTTTGACTTCTTCTTGGGGGAACATTTTACTTATTGCTGAAGAAAGCATTTTATCATGACGCTTATGGAAATCTCGGGAGGTCTAAAGCTAAATTGGTTTACCAAAATATTAGAATTTCTACCCTTCTACAAAAACATAGTGAGATTGCTATATGAAACTTTCAACGCAAACCACCCTAACCAAAAATTTAACTATATGACCCTTTGGGGGAAAAAATAGGACATTGCAGATATCAGAATGAGTGGCATAGGTCATGGAACAACCCCACTAAAGGGTCATAAAATGACAGCATATTAGAGACCTCCATTAAAGTTTTACATAGAACATACATAACATCTGACAAACTATTTAAATGGAAAGCCATAACGGACTCTAGCTGTTGCCATGGTTGTCCAGATGTGGGATCATTTATTCATACATGGCGTTCTAGGTTGCAACAGCTGTGGAAAGAGGTTGCATCCTTAGGCTACACTCTTTTTAATTCTCAGATTGTTGCGAGCATTGAATTATGTTTGTTAGGCCTCTCATGCTGAGACTTACCAAACCCACAAAATAAGCTTCTACAATTTATAATGTTGACTACGAATAGCCATATTGCCAAACAGTGGAAATCAAATATACTGAACTTACAGGCTGTTATAAATAAATTAAACTATATACTGTTGGGGAATTTCACTGATTACACTAGGTGACTGCCGGGGTAGCCCTGGACTCCAAGACGTCTTGGGGACCTGTCTGGAAATATACACACACACAAAGCTTTTTCAGATTTCATTTATTTCAGTTTCGGCAGAGCTTATAGAGCAAAAAGGCAATAAATCATGACATATCTTCTTTGTACCAGGAACACCAGGAGATCACATACACACACTCATTAAATGTTGGCAGAGGATATATAAAACAAAACTTGTAAAAAATAATTGGGAGACACTTGGTTTCAAGGATGCATACTTTTGGAGATAAGAAAGCAGCTTCTAGCTGAGAAAAAAAAAACAGTGAGTTTCAGCGAAGCTGAATAAGACAACATTTTAACCCTTCATTCCCCTCTTAGATCACAATGTGATCTCACCTAGGTAATCTTCTAACAGAAGTGTAATAAATTCTAACAAAAAGCCGTTGGCGTTAGTATATCTGTAGCCTTATGGTTAAACTAATTTGTGAAAATATAATATGCTTCAATACCCTTGGTCAGGTCACAACCCATAATGTATTTCTTACAGTTTCTGTGATCTTTTCATTTAGACTAAAATCTCACTTCCTGTGTGTTTCATACAATGTGGAAGTATTACATCACACAGAGACCTTTACACTGTGTATCTGGAGATTAATCTATGATTCTTGTGAGCAAAGTCTTACAACACGATACAAAAACACATAAAAGGATGAGGGCCCCTATTACCATGAGGAATATTATCAATATCTTTTGACCTAGTTTCCATATCCAGGAAAACATGTCTTCCCATACACCACCTTGGAACTTTTCGAGACGCTCTGCTATTTCTCTTGTTTGTTCTAAATCCTCAGCGACTATAGCAGAATTATCATCAATGTAGGAACAACATTCTTTGCCTATGAGAGCACACACCCCTCCCTTGGAGACCAACACTTAATCTAGGGCCATTCTGCTTTGCAAGGCCACCATCCTAATCTGTACTTGTTCTTGGTTTAATTTTTCAAAAGCTGCGGTAGTACTATTCAGGGCCTTTTGTATGAGTAAAGAAAGAGTAGAAAATTCTATTTGTAGATTAGCTACACCAAAATGGGGAGACATCACTCCTAATGTGTCTATGAACCTCTGCCAACCTGACTTTCCTCCTGTATCTCTTACTTCTATTATACAAACTAGTGTCAGTGACATTGTGTTCCCCACAAATTGATCTTAATGGTCCCAGTTCTTCTGGGTTGTAATAGCAGTTAAGAACTGTCCATAAGGGAAAAAAGATCAGGAGCATAATGCCCATCAACAGCAGGAAGTTCTTCCATGCATTTTGCGGATGCAGAAGAAGAATTTACATCTTTATTATTGCTGTCTTCAAACGCTTTTATGGGGACTTTGTCACCTGCTAAACCCCTCTTTGCACACAACTTCAGTCATGATCCGTGAATCCAGATATCCTGTGAATCTGTGAGGTCGGCTGTCCTAGTTACTGCTACCACAGTTGTCGGTGGTCCGAATGGGAACCCTCCCTTCTTTGCTTTATTCAGCTGGTTGGAATGGATGTGTTGGTTCCTGCCAGGGTAAAGGTAAATGAGAAGACACATCGCCATAGATGCCATTCAATTTATCAATCAAGTGTCGCACATACTGTTTTCTTATGAGATCAAGATCTCCTGGCATAATTACAAGTGGGCCTTTTCCCCAAGGTGTTGGAAATGGTCTTCCCATAAGAATCTCAAAAGGGGACAATTTGGTAGATTTATTAGGTGTCATCCTTATTTCTGCTAGTATGGCAGGTAAATATTTCTGCCAGTTCACCCATGTACCTGCAGTGGCCTTTGTAAGTTTCTCTTTAATAGTGCAGTTCATTCTTTCCACTATGCCTGAACTCTGAGGATGGTAAGGGATATAGACTTTCCAGGTTATATCTGCAACCATTGTACCAATTCTTTAATTACTGCACTAATAAAGGCTGGTCCATTATCAGAATTAATTTGTAAGGGACATCCGTATCTTGATATCATTTCAGTAGTCAATATTTTAGCTACTGTCTTAGCATCCTCTCTTTTTGTTACAAAGGCCTCAGCCCATCGGGAAAACTGGTCCACTTTTACCAAAATATATACTTGTTTTGATCCTGTCTTTGGGATATGAGTAAAATCAATTTGTAGCTGTGGGTGGAGGCAAATGATCAGGCAATTTCGTCGGAATTGTATACATCTTTGTATGTATGTTTGACAGTGTAGTTTTAAATTTCTGATGCAAAATGATAGTTGTAGCTGCTGCATGGTTGCCTTAATTCCTTTATGTCCTACCCCGTGTGCCTGTCCTATGAATACTGGGGCACTACTTTCAGGTATGCCTATCTTCCCTTCTTTTGAGAAAAGTCCATTTATGTCCATTTCTAAACCATGTGAGTGCCAGTACGATAAATCATCAGGTGTGGCAAAACCTTGTAATTCATGGAAAAGAAGGCCAGAGGCATAGGCTGGAGCATAGGGTAAGTAAGAGTAGGGGAAAATGGCATAAGTGCAGCTTCTTTGGCTACTCGGTCAGCAAAGGCATTACCTCTAGAAACAAAATCATTGTGATTAGTGTGGGCACGGCCGTGGATGATGGGAATATCTTTTGGTAACTGAATAGCTTCCAATAAGGAGTTAATAAGAGTCGTATGAGAAATTGATTTGCCATCTGCAGCAACAAAGCCTCATTGAGTCCACATTTTTCCAAAGTCATTAACCATACCAATGGCATAGCGAGAGTCAGTATAGATATTAACAAATTTTCCTGCAAAAAGGTGACATGCTCTAGTAAGGGCGACAAGTTCAGCGGCTTGGGCAGAGGAGAAAGGAATAGAAACTGCCTCAAGGACAATATCTAGGAGTTGGACTATAGCAAAACCTGTCTTATAAACCTTGTATCTGTAAGTTAGTATGATTGAGGAGGATACACTCATAGCCACTAAGGCGCTGAGCTATCATATGTTGTGTGGTTAAATTCTTAACTAGTTGCAACACCTGATGGCTAGTATGAAGGATGGTGGAGTGACCTGATGTGATGGTATTTGCTGTCTCCACAGCCATAGCACAAGCTGCCAATGCTAGGAGACACGCCGGCATCCCCTGAACGGGTATAGGAACTACTTTGGAAAAGAATGCTACGGGACCCATTTTACCTCCATGGTCTTGAGCAAAGACTGCGGCCATGGTTTTACAGTTGTCCCTCGCCTGCATAATGCTAACCTTTAAGGTTACATATGCATTGTCCATGTCTGGATTTCCCTGAATATGCTCTGGACTGTACCCCTTAGCATCAGCAAGTAAAATAGAGTCATAATGTGAGCACTCAGGGATCCACTGTCGGCAGAAATTGATCATGCCGAGGAAGGAAAGCATTTCCTTCCTAGTTCTTGGTTTGGGTATTCTCTGAATTGCCTCAATTCACTTTGGGCTAACTGAATGTGTGCCATGTGACAGAGTAAAACCCAAGTATTCAACATGTGATGCCCCCATCTGCATTTTGTGTTTGGCTACCTTGTGACCTTCAGCTGCAAGATGTTTTAGCAAACTGAGTGAATCCTGTCTATTGGCTTCCCCGTTAGGACTACACAACAGTAGGCCGTCGACGTACTGAAGGAGAACGGAACCATGGCTCAGGGTCCATGACCACAAGGTATGGTGGCGTACCAGCCGGTAAGCGCCGGTGAATCCACATAGCCTTGGGGGAGACGGGTCCTTGCTAACTGGCGCCCATCAAAGGTAAAAGCCATAAGTAGTTGTGTCTCAGGGTCCAATGGGACTGAAAAGAATGCATTTGATAAATCAATAACTGTAAATATGGGGGCATCATGTGGAATGGCAGTAATGAGAACTGTGACATCAGGAACAATAGGGGCACTTGGAATAACTAGATCGTTAATTGCCCTGAGATCTTGGACAAATCTGCAGTCACTATTACCTTTAGGTACAGGGTTAATTGGGATTAAAAGGTGACACAATAGGTCATAATATACCCTGTTGCAAGAAGGATTCAATCATGGGGCGAATCCCATCCTTCTTTTTCTGTGACAAGGGGTATTGTTTGATATGCACAGGAATAATATTTTCCTTTAACCGAGCTTTATATGGTGTACAATTAATAGTTCCCACATCTAAATTGGAGGAAGCCCACACCAAAGGGGGGAACTCGTCCAAGTTGATGTCCAAGAAGTTCCAAAGTGGAGCATCCAAAGGGTCTAGTGAGACACTCATTCCTCCTTTATTATTAAATTCTAGTTTTGTTCCTAGCAAGCCTAATAAATCCATCCCCAAAAGATTTACTGGACACCCTGGAATGATTCTAAAAGGATGTAAAAACCCATGATCGGTATCAGGAATCATGACAAGGAGGGGGGGTGTTGTACGAGCACCCCATTAATTCTCATAGAAGGTGTCGACTTCTGTGTGGGGCCCTCATACATTTCTGAACAGATTGTGGAACACGTAGCTCCAGTATCAACTATAATAGGTAGGGGTTGACCCTCTACCTCTAAGACTAAAAAGGATTGTTCTCGGAAATCTGAGGAGACCACAGGGAAGACGGGAGTGCTACCTTCCGGTCCTCCCTATGGCCATTGTATATGATGAACAGGTCCAGACTGTGCAGGAGGGTTGCTTATTGGTGGTAAGGGACAGTTAGACTGCTGTGACTGCTGATAGGGGGGCTGTTGGTAAGGGGTAGAAGACTGCTGCTGTCGGGGAGGGCAGGGGCATTCATTCTTCCAGTGTCCCTGTTGTCCACAGTTAAAACAGTGAGTACATCCTGAACTATAGTTCCCTCCACATCCTTTACCTCTCCCTCTGCCTCTTCCCCTACTGTTAACTCTGAGCTCCTGTATCATCTCTAAGTCTTGCTTGATATGGGTCACAATGTTGCAATCCCTGATTCTGGTAAAACGACTTCTCTTTTCCTGTCTGCTTCTTAATGTCAAAACAACCTGCTGCGTTCTCATGAATCTTGTTCAGAAATTCAGAAGCAGTCAAAGATGGCCACTCAGAGACCATTTGTTTGACGAGTAATGAATACAGAGAAGCATATGCAGTGATTGGGTTTGGTGGTTGGGTACAATCTGACCACAACCAAAGTCTAGCCTTAGCGCTTGGTAGATCTTGTCTGATCCGCGATGGTATTTAATAGGTTCGAATCACACGAATCCTAGTTGTATACTGCTTGGTGTATATGGCGGTCGGATGTGCTGCTATTCCCAAAAGTACTGTTCACGCCGGTTGATATGTGAAGGAGGTGTGGAGAGGGAATCTTTGCAAAGCTCACAATTTTGAGTGTGTCTAACACGATGTACCCGGCTGGTGTCTTCAGTCTCTTGGTTCTAAGACATATGCCGTATATGGTGGTGCTAATCCACGGTATAATATCTGTATAGTGTGATGACGCCTTGTGTTGGGTGTAACCGCTGAGTCTGATGTTGTGTACTTTCCACGTGTGCGTGAAGGGGTGAAGCACAAGTACTTCAGACAGTTTTCATAAATAAAAGTATCTTTATTGGTAAAATTCCGATACAATTCAGGTAAATAAAATCCTTTGATAAGAACAATAAAACCAAGTAAAAGTGACAGACGCGTTTCGCTGCTGCAATCTGCAGCTTCCTCAGTGACAAAAGATTTCCTTCCTCTATTCAGGCTTAGACAGGCCTGGTTGTGAGAGGATGAAGGGTGTGGGGTATCCCTCAGAGGAAACTTAGGAAGCTACAGATTACAGCATCTGACACTTTTACTTGGTTTTATTGTTCCTATCAAAGGATTTTACTTACCTGAATTGTATCGGAATTTAACCAATAAAGATACTTTTATTTATGAAAACAGTCTGAAGAACCAAGAGACTGAGGACACCGGCAGGGTACGTTGTGTTTGACACACTCAAGATTGTGCGCTTTGCAAAGATTCCCTCTCCACACCTCCTTCGTATATTACCTATGCAGGTCTGACCCTTTAAGGGACCCTTGGCTCTCTCAGAAGACAGACCTGCCTCATCTTTCCAACTTTTATAAAACCTTTTTGTAAATTCGTTCACTGTCTCTTTCTGATCCTGTTTACAGGATAAAAAAGTAGACAAAGACTGTTTATCTTTCCATATCCTTTCCATTTCTTCCTTCACCTCATCCCACATTTTATCTACTCCTGCCTGGGTAGCTAACCCATAAGGGGTGGTAATGTTATTGGGGTCATGGACACTGACTGTTGGCACCTTACAGTCTGTCAATTATCAGTCGGATGTCAGTCTAAGTCATACATTATCCTTGACACATTTGTTTCAGATACATCATACATGCAGAGGGTTTAGTTCTGGGGTTTAGGGCTCCCTTTATAATATATTTTAGTTCTCTGGGGGTTAATGCTTTCATAACTAGCTGATCATCAACAGTTAAGAAGGGATAAGTCCCTTCGGGCTTTATATCTGGGCTCTCAGCATCCGACTGCGCAGGGTCACTGGGGCATTCAGGCTATTCTGTGTGTTATCCTGAGTTTTTATGGTGGCCCTTTTTCCCTTCTTGTTCATTTTCCCTCCCATTTTACGCACTTCCTTTCTCTCTGATTTTACTTTTGGTTTAGTGCTAACCTCGGGAGAGGAATGGGGGTAGCTGCAGCAGCTGCTGGTGCCCCTACAGGACCTGGGGGTATAGGTTGCTGTTGGTGTCTTCATATGTAACTACATATAATAGCTTCCATATCAGTATCTAGGATTGGATACAGGGACACAGGAGGTATGTAGGTAGGGGGTGCTGGTGGAGGGGCACTACGTGTATGATTAGAGGTCTTTTTCCTAGAAAGTCTCTTAAATTTACCCTTTTTGTTTCCGTCCGTAGGAATCGGATGCCAATGTGGTGCAATCCCTAGCCAATTCTTTCCACCCTCACTCATATATGTCATGTCCCACCCAGGATCTTCCAAACACAGTCCCTTAATCTTACATGTGAAATTCATACTTTGCTCCCTCCCTCGGGAAGGGGCTAGAGCTCCTCATTCCCACAGTCCATCCTGCTAAATTATCCACAAATGGGTCCACGTAAAATCCTCCCTTTGGTGATGTTCTATACACATATTCTTTACAGGAATTTTCCCGCATTGAGAGGTGGATATTGGTTAGACTGGGAAGAACCCCTTTTCAACCCTCCTTCTATTCTCTTAAGTGGTAGGCAGTTGTCTAATCAGACAATGCAACCTTATATTGTTATCACGATTGCTAATCAGGGAACAAGTCATGAGCTGGAGAGCTCCGGCAATTCCGACAGGTGTTCTCGAGCTGAATGATTAAACCAATCATGGCACAATATCCCTAACCTGCTTCTTTCAGCTGTCACTTGCATTTGCCTTCTCTGGGTCAACTGGTTTCCCCTAGAGGGACAGGGCATCTTACTGCTTCCAGAAACCTAACCTCTTATCTTAAACAGCACAGCAATACAGCACATTTCATAAGCAAGCAGAAGCTCTTAAACAGCACAGCAATAAAGCACAATTCATAAGCAAGCCAAAAGCAATTGAGTTTGGGTACCCCGGCGTCTAGCAATTATTTCATAATTTTCCTAACGTCTACCAAAGAAATCCCATTACTTATACAGCCTACTAAAGGCCTGTCTGTGCTATAAGCACTTAAAGTCTACCAAAGACTAAAGTCTACAAAAGACTATTCCCATAAATTCCCCTAAATAATCTGGTTGGACTTTGGGATAAATAAGGGCAAGAGAAGAGGTCATAACAAGAGAAGCTGTTCGCTTACCTCTCAGATTTCCCTTCCATCCCACGATTCTGGCACCAGCTTTTTGGGGAATTTTACTGATTACACTAGGTGACTGCCGGGGTAGCCCTGGATTCCCAGACGTCTTGGGGACCTGTCTGGAAAAATACCCACACACAAAGCTTTTCCAAACAGATTCCATTTATTTCAGTTTTGTTAGTTATAAAGCAAAAAGGCAGTAAATCATGACATGTCTTCTTTGTACCAGGTATACCAGGAGATCACAAACACACACGCATTAAACGTTGGCAGAGAATATATAAAATGAAACTTGGAAAAAATAATTGGGAGATACTCTGTTTCAAGGATGCATACTTTTAGAGATAAGAAAGCAGTTTCTAGCTGAGCAAAAAAAACAAACAGTGAGTTTCAGCAAAGCTGAATAAGACAAAATTTTAACCCTTCATATACTGTACTTGTTAATAAGAGAATATCTCCTATTGTACTCTATGTATAATGTTTTTGAGATATGAGGCCCATGGTTGCAATCTCCACTTAGCATATCCCATATGGGAGGTTGGACGGTCCCACAATGTCCTTGTACATAGTGGAGGAGGATGAGTGGAGTCTGGGATCTTGGTGTGGATCTTAGCATCGACAGCGGGAGATAAGAACCTTATCTCATGAAGTCATATCTGGTCATATTTACTACTAGTCTGAGATATCCAGGCTGCTCCCCCCCCCCCCTTTTCTTTTCCCCCCATTTCTCCAGTTTTTTCTCTTTGTTGTTGCTATTTTTTTCTCCTTTATTTCAGTTAGCATTAATGTTGTGAATTTATATCTGTAAAAGCAAAAACTTTTGGGTCTAGATCCTGAAATACTGATGAATTGAAGTTAGTGACAGATTTAATAGAGTTGCTTCACAGGTTTTAACCCTAGATATTTATGATTGTTTTGTATATATGCAAGCTACTCTCACTGTATATTGTATTCTGTGTATCAATCTATACCCAATAAAAAAACGTATTGTAAAAAAAAAAAAAAAAAAAAAGACCAAAAGACCCCAAACTGTAACCTGGATATTTAACAAATCATGTTTTCGTGCCTTTGTGTAAGGAGCCAGAGTATAAGTGAGCATGATCATTCATAAGAAGGCACTGGTAAAATTACAGTATTAACAATCATGCTAATTATCACAATAGTTTTCCCAGTTTTGAGACAGGTTTTAAAGTGGAGTGCCCAAGACAAAGGAGGCTCAATTGGAGTAAACTAAGCTTTCATGTTGCCTTTTGTTTAGCTGGGGTTCTGTCCATTGCCTGACAGGTCTTGGCTAGAGAGTTTACTCTAGAGATTCTTGAAGGTCAGTGTCACGGACCCTTTTCCAGGGCCTGGAATTTGTCCCAGTGAGCCACCATAGACAACAGACTTCCCCATTGGAAAATGGTTAGGGGAATTATATTGCCCCTGCTTCATCCTGTATACTGTATGGAATTTCCCATGTAATATTTATGTGTTTAAAATAATTAATGTGTGAGTATAGTTACTGCCATGGTTTCTTAATTGCAATGTATATGCTGATATTGATAGTCTGATGCAATTCCCAGATGTTCCCTACCCCCATAAGTTCCTCAGGCATCAAAGAAATATACATAAAGCTTGAATCTAATTTTATTGCCATCTGAGGTTGTAAATAGAGCAAAGGAAAAACTCCCCCTCTAATGACAACCGATATATACCAGATCAATGAGGTCAGAGGGGGGAGGAGGGAATGTGGGTTGTTTTTTTGTTCTGTGTTTTTGTCTGTAATTGTTTTAGTTGTGTTTTGGAACTGAATAAAGGCAGTTCACTGCTGAGAAATATAGAAATTGTATGTCTCTCATTTTGCTCCTGGTGGCTGCGATACTGATCCTATCTTTACCATGCAAGTAACTTACCCTGGTCACTACTACAAATAAGTTACTGGAATTTCTGGAAGGATTGATTCCTGATGGAGAGATCTTGATTGGTACAGAAGCCAGATATCAGGGTGCTGGAGCAGAGATTTCCAAGAACCCAAACACTCCTTGTTGGTAGTTAGCCTGTAGTCTATAGCAGGTGGCTCTGGGCTTGTATAGCCCCTACCAGCTCAAATTATCACAGTCAGTTTCTGATATGAGGTTGAGCCTAAGAAGATGTCTGTAGCTCTCGTCTAAGTTATGTGCACGTGAGCGGACGCTCGCACAGTCTGATGGAGGAGACCACGCTGGAGACTGGGATTCCCTAAACCTTTTCCCTCAGCCCTTCCCAAGGTACAATCACTCCAAGCCCGATACGGGTTCAGCAGCACGGGACCGGCTGCATGAAGAGCAGGACCGTTAAGGAGATATAGCCCCAGCATTTGCCCCCGGTCTCGATGTCCCGCGAGCGGTGAGAGCGCACAAGCTGTGCAAAGAGACTGGAGGGGGCTAAGCTAAGCATAGCAGTGATTTGGAGAACTCTGGCAGGGGAATGCCAGACTGCGGGCCCGCAGAAAGGAGCTTTGACTACCTAGAGTATTGGATATTCCAGGCCTCTCACAGCAGTTCGTGCAGCTATTAGCTGATATCACCAGGAGGCCATGTGGTCTGGTAAGGCTCTAATAGAGCACTCTTTATACATAAACACTGACTCTTTTCTGTAAGGCCCTAAGATATTAACGGGCATAATATATACACAGGTCCTATAAAGGATATAAGGTCCAGTTCAGCAAGTAAGGACCTGAAGTATAATTTTGTGGGGTCTATAATCTCTTCAAGATTGAAAACCATTATTGGGGCTTTGGTCTGGGAAAAGTGAGAGTAATAATACAATCTAATTGCTCCCTGACAGACCTTATGCAAAAGCTATACATTAATGGGAAAAATCTTACGGACCCATATCTCAAAGGAGTTAATACTAATATGGTTAAAAGTAATTAAGGAATAAAGGTCTGGAATGGACTTCACCAATCGACTAAAGGAATTAATCCCTAAAAATAGGGGACGTGGCTCCTAACCTTTATATTACCTATAATTGTGAAATAAAACCATATATACTTAAAAGACAAAATATTCCCAATTAAAGTATTGGATCAGGACCACGGAGGGGGAAGAGAGAAAGAGAAATATATAAAAGAAATATATATCCCCAAATAAAAGTTTGTGATCAGGACCACATCTACTGAAAGCGGATTTGGGACTACCTCTGTTTTTGCATGGTTTTTTTTTTTTTTTGGGGTGTTTGTTTTTTTGGTATATCTTTTTTTCTCTTTTATTATATTCCAGGAACTTGATTCTAGGTAAATTTCATACAATGCCTCCGAAAAATAAAAACAAAGATAAAATAAGATCTCCTCCTAAATCCAAACTATTTTTTTCGCCTAAAATGGCACAAAAAACTATGGAGTTATCCCTTTTAGGTTCTCCAATAGGGGATAAATCTACAGAGGCATATGTAGATAATACGGTAGATACCTCTTCGGAAACAAATACAGTTAATTTAGAGGAGGCAATCCTCACGGTTGGAAAACTGGAAAATATCCTATAGAAGTTTCAAAACAAATTCTTGGATGAATTTAAAAATCAAATTATTCTAAATATCAAGGCAACACAAGGAAACAGTCAAAATTGCAGAATTGGGGAACACTTGTGAAACAATTAAAAAGGAACAAACTTATTCCAAAGAAAACATCAAAGCAATGGAGGGGAAATTAAAGGCATTGGAAAATAAGGTGGACTTCCTTGAAGATAGATCAAGAATTAATAACTTAAAAATACGAGGGATTGATGAAAAAATACCCAAAGAGGACCTGGGATTATATCTTACCAAGTTTTTTTCATATTTAGTGCCTGATTTTGCGGATATAAAGTTCAAGTTCGATGCAGCCTATAGACTCTCTAAGCCGAAAAACATTGAGGTAGAGTTTCCTAGAGATGTAATGGTAAAAATCCATCATTTGCCACTGAAAAATCAACTATTAAAAGCTAGCTATGGAATAACATCCTTTGATCCTCCCTATTCAAATATTAAAATATTTTCGGACATTTCTACTTCCACGAGAAATAAAAGAAGACAATTTTTTCCTATTACCCAGAAACTGAGGGAAAACGAAATACCATACAAGTGGACTTTTCCCATAGGACTTTCATTTTTAAGAGACTCTATATGGTATAAAATCACATCACTTAAAGAGGGAGAAGATTTACTTAGTAAATGGGATATTTGAGAGTCTTTGCCTCATTGTCATTTGGTGGGATTGCTAGATTTCCAAAAAAAAGGGAGGAATACTTTACTAATTCCTCGCTACTATCCCTTTTATTTTTAGGATATATTACCATTTCCTCACAAAAATGATGGATTACAATGTTTAAAGGGTTTGTGATTGTATATTGCGTTCCTCCTAAGAAATTGCACAGCACTTTTTTGTAATGAATGCACTTTAAACTTTATTATGTATTAGGAGTATTAAGGAAGGAAATAGGTGGTTTAGATAGGTTCACCAGCTTATGATTGAATCAACTATAGGGTGATTTTAAAGGAAAGGAATGGAAGAGAAAGGAAAAAGGTAGGAATGTTTGGATGCACAAATTTTAATGTAATAGATTGAACCAGTATATGAAATGAAATGGAATGATTCTACACGTAAAATTATGCTAATTTGCACATGTAAATTGTATATAATAATTGATATTATGATTAAGAAGGATTTGTAGCACATGATTGCATTACAAGATTAAGGGGGATATGTAGCTTAATTTAATTTTAGAAATCAAGAGTGATAGAGTAAGTAAATGAAAAAGGGGTGAAGACAACTTGATCATGGTAAAATTTGTGTATAATTACGATTTAGAACTCATTTTAAGGAATAGCATCTGCACAAAATGTAACAATAGAACATAAATATAATATTATAAATTGTGGAATGTTCAAGGAAATTTACGAAGAATATGAAAATTAAGAAAATTACAAAAGCGAATAAA
The DNA here is from genome assembly GCA_027410445.1 of Discoglossus pictus. Taxonomy (NCBI): domain Eukaryota; kingdom Metazoa; phylum Chordata; class Amphibia; order Anura; family Alytidae; genus Discoglossus; species Discoglossus pictus. Next base: position 283,264,140 of record CM050163.1, read on the forward strand.
AATAGAAATATAAAATGACAGGAAGGGAGGAGAGGGGTATATTTACAACAGGAATTGTGATTAGGTAAATTATTAATTAATAGAAATGAACAGGCAAAGAGAGCATATCCAGGATTAAAAAGGCTTGGAGAGAGCAGGGGTAAAGTAACATAATTGTGGGGGGGGGGGGGGGGGGGGATGGTTGGGAACCAGAAGGTAAATTAGGAATACAAGATATACAGGCGTGGGGAAACCTCCATGGAGGACTTAACATATCCCTTCATCGTTCACGTCCATAAGGTACAACTGGGTGGTTGCAGTTGTAATCCCCTTGGAAGGGGAAGGGAGCGAATGGTTAGACTGGATAGGTATGACTCCAAGAGAGAGTGTGGTATGTTTGGAAGTATGGATGTAGCCAGGGGCTGCGGGATGGGAGGCGGGGGGGAGGGCCTAGTGGAGGGAAGATAATGCCGGGTTTGAAGATAGTGAGTTACAACGTTAGGGGATTAAATTCTCCGTCAAAGAGAGCCTCCATTTCGAGAATGCTGATCAAAACAAATCCAGATATTGTATTAATTCAGGAATCCCATTGGGATAAGGGAAGAATATTTCATATGGCCAAACATAGATTCCCTCAAGTATTTAATGCTTGCCATAAAAAAAACTCAGGAGGAGTTTTAATGATGTTTAATAAAAAATTAAAATTAAAAGAAGAATTAGTGGTCTTGGATAGTAAAGGCCGTTATATTATCTGGGTAGGAGAAATAAATGGCGAACATATGACAATAGTAAATGTATATGCCCCTAATAATAAACAAAATATATTTTTGAAGGGAGTATTAAAGAAACTGGATAAGATAGCTATAGGAGGACGCATAGTAGGTGGTGACTTTAATATGACGCCTGATGCTAAGATGGACAGAAGCTACAAAAAAGTTCCCAAAAACTATAAAGGTATAGAAAAAACAGCTCAGGACTTCTCCAAATTATTGGTGGAAAACCACTTATATGATGCATGGCGCCTTATAAATATAAATGAAAGAGACTATACCTATTATTCTGCATCTCATAAAATGTATTCAAGAATTGATAATATAATAGTGAATGAGTCTTTGTTAAACGCAATTCAATCAGTTAAAATTGGTTTAATAACAATCTCGGACCATGCTCCAGTCACCCTTCAAATACAGGAAAAGGGGGAGATAAAATCTAGCAGGGCATGGAGAATGGATGATAAAATCTTAGAAAATAAGGAAAGACTAAATACTATTAGAATGGAAATTAAAAAAATTTGGGAAATTAATATGGGGTCGGTTCCATTAAATACAACAATATGGAACTCACTAAAAGCATATACAAGAGATATATTAATCAAGTTGAAAAGCATCTGGGTTAAACAGAGAGGATTGTCCTTACGACTTTTACATATAAAATTGTATAAATTGGAACAAGAAAACAAAATAAAAATAAATGATACCCTTACTCAAGAGATAATAACAGTTCGGAACAAAATTAAAAACATTAACCAAAAACGCTCAGACATGAGTCTTTGGCAACTACAACAAAAATCATTTCATTTCAATAATCGAATAGGAAAAGATCTCGCGAATAAGATTAAAAAACAAAAATATCAAGATTGTAATATTCCTTATCTTGTAAAACAGGGAATAAAATTTTTTAAGCCTAAAGAAATCACGGATCAATTTGCGAAATTTTATCAAGCTTTGTATAATCTAAACTCAGAAGAAAACTTTATAACACCCAAAAGTGAAGACATATCATCATTCTTAGATCAGATTGACTTTCCAGTTATCTCAAATGAGGAAAAGGAGGCTTTAAATAGTCAGATAACGGAACTAGAAATTAGACGAGTTATTAAAAACCTAAAAAACTACACGGCACCAGGACCAGATGGATTTTCTACAACATACTATAAAATATTTGAGGAAGAGTTAATGCAAACCTTAGTAGCTACATTTAATGAAATTAAAACCACAGGTACATTCCCACCAGAGATGCTTAGAGCCAATATAATCACTATACCAAAATCAGATAAGGAAGCACACTCTTGCAAAGAATTTAGACCAATTTCGGTTATGAATATAGATACCAAAATATATGCGAAAGTTTTGGCTCTAAGACTTACAGAAATATCTAAATCATTAATAGCGTCCGACCAAACAGGATTTGTCCCAGGGAGGCAGGGCGCCGATAATTCCCATAAACTGATTCATTTAATAACTTATGCAAAGAAAAAAGACACCCCCACCCTATTCCTATCCATGGATGCTGAAAAAGCTTTTGATAGGGTAGGGTGGGATTTTATGATGCAGACCCTCCATAGATATGGGTTTGACTCATTTGCATCGAAAGCTATAGCTGCCCTATATAAGGCTCCCTCGGCATCGGTTTTGGGGAAAGGGGTACAATCAGATTATTTTATGGTAACAAATGGAACCCGTCAGGGTTGTCCCCTGCCTCCCATTTTATCGCATTGACCCTAGAACCCCTCGCTATAGCTATTAGGGCTTCGTTGGACTTTAAGGGGATTAAAGTAGGCAAAAGGGAATACAAGATCTCCCTCTTCGCGGATGATGTAGTAGTATATATGGAGCATCCTCATATATCTATGAAGGCGCTGATGGAAATCATTGCAAACTACAGTAAGGTGTCGAATTATAAATTAAACATAGAGAAATCTGAAGCACTAAGTGTTAATATTCCAGAGCAAGACGAAGAGCGCCTGACTAGTAGGTATAAGCTGGCCCACACAAAGGGATTTACACACCTGGGAATTAACTTTAGTGATGATATAAGAAGTATTCAAACCTACAATTTGAACAATTTATATAAATCATCTAAAGAGCTTATTGAGAACTGGCCGGTCAATCAAATATCCTTCTCTGGTAGAATTGCATCAATCAAGATGTCTCTCCTTCCTAAACTTAACTATGTATTTAGATCTTTCCCTTTTTCAATCTCAAGCCAATGGACAGCTAAATTCCAGAAGATGATCGATAGATATATTAATAAGAACGGTCAGATCAGAGTTAAAAAAGCAATAATGAGTCGAAAATGTATAAATGGTGACATTGCATACCCAATGGTTTTTCACTATCAGGAAGCAATTAAATTGGCGCAATATATAAAGTGGAGTCAACCTCTTTCCACTCACCCGGAGAACCAGATTTTAAGTGATATGCTACACAATATCGACCTTAATGCTCTATTGTTCACTCCAAAACTAGCATTAGCATACATTGACCCGAGAGCAACTATTTTGACTATAATGGTAAAAGAGTGGATAAAAATGAACAAAAAATGTAAATACATAGAGCAATATAGTGAACTTACTCCTTTGACAACATTAGCACGCATAAATTATATCTACTTAGAACCAGAATGGAAAGACGAAGGAATATATCTACTGGGGCACATTATAGATAAAGAAAAAGGAAAAATGTTAGATTATAACATGCTAAAGTTGAAATATAATATATCAACTAAACTTTGGTTCACTTCACATCAAATTTCCGGAGTTTTGAAGAATATAAATAAAAACATTACTCGGCAAAGCTTAAACAACGTTGAAATTTTAATAAAGTCCCAAAATACTAGACACTTGATTTCTAAGTGTAGTGAGATCCTTTATAAGCAAATACAAACGGATACAACTAGACCTATGGACCTCTGGGCTAAAGATATGCAGCTAAGGATACCTAAAGAGTCATGGCAACAAGCCTTAAAATCTCTAAATAGGTTTGTTAAAAATACAAACCAGAGAGAAATTCAATTTAAATTACTTAATAGATGGTACTGGGTTCCCTCCAAAATCTACTTTATAACATTTAAACCAGAAATTAAATTATGCTGGAGGAACTGTGGGAAATCTGCAGATATGTTCCATATATGGTGGAAATGCCCTATAACCCTTCATCTTTGGAAGGAATGTTCTGAATACTTATCTATTATATTTAAGACAGAAATGATAGTAAAACCGCAGATGGCCTTGTTTAATATTTTTCCCCCTAAGATGGAAATAAAAAATAAAGCGTTTATGACTCAAATTTTTCAGGTAGTAAAAACTGCAATTGCACGAAATTGGAAGAAAGAGGATCTTCCAAAACTAACTGAAATATTGGCCATGATGGGATACAATAGGGAACTAGAGAGGGATTTTAATATGGCATTTCAGCTAAAACAAGACCCTGTAAAATGGGTAGTTTGGGACTCAATTTTTAAGTAACCTCTACGGTGTAATCTCACGAAGACACCATATCTTCCCTGGCAGATCGATCCCTCCCTGGCTCTTCCTCCCTACCTTCACCAAGCTGGCTAGAATATGAGTGGAATGAAAGGGTGTGATAGGATATGTAAGTAATTTAAGAGAGAAGTTTAACTGGTTAATCTCTCCATTAGGTTGAAGAATATTCAACCAAATATTAAAGTTTGGATTTCATTCATAGCCATATGTAAGTTTAATACAATGATACACTTAAAGTCTATTAATAGCAATACACATGAAAGAACAGTTACACTCTTATGATTATTGTTATAATGTCAGGGCACAAATGTATGCCTTCCGTATTTTTGTCTGGCTGTGTATATAATATGTAAGGTATTATTTATGTAAATGGAGATTAAAAAAATAAAATAAAATAAGTTATGTGCAAAAGAGAGCCACCCGGGCCAGAGATGGTATGACATTTTCTAGCCGCTGCAAGGAGATCATACCTGGTCTTTGGCGTAGAAAAAGTGGTATTACATCCTTAGGTTGATCAGAAGTATTGGGACCTCAATTTACCATGAATTTTCTTGTTGTGTTGGGAGGATGCCATGAATAACTGTGCTCTGGGTATACCCTAAAACGTATATTATGCAGTCTGGCTCTGTTTTCTAGGTCCTCTGGTTTGCTTTCCAATGCAAGAATTTGACTGGCATTTTGTGTGAAATCTGACCAGCCTTTGGACTGAGTGTCCATTTTTTGATCAGTGGTGGTTCAAGGCCTTGTGTCCATTGTCCTAGGTCAGAAATATCTCGTCTGATTTCTTTTACTGCATTGGATAAGTATGATTGCAGCAATTTTTGAAACTGGGCCAGAGTGAGATCCGTTAGTTTCGCAGTTTGAATAGATTGGCTTTGAATCGGCTTTGAATCGGAGCCATAGGAGGAATCTGCACTAGATTCAGGTTGAGGAGTTTGGCTCTGGGATTGTGACTTAAAGTGCTCTGGGATGCTCTTTGCTTGAAGGTTTTTCTTTGATTTCTTTGATTTACCCATGGTTAAAGAATGTTGAGAGTAATCTAGTAACCAAGCTATGATGCTATGGTTACTTTATGGATAAGGGTGGGTAGGAGCAGTCAGTAGATTATTTGGGGTTCCTGAGGATATAAAAAGGTCTTCCATTTAGTAGGTTAGTTTGAGAGTAAGACCATAACCCATTTAACAGTGGGTAGGCTACATTTAATTAGTATTGGTGCTTGAGACTAGGGTTTTCTCAGAATAAGCTGCATTTAGTATACAATTTAGTGTCTTTCTGTAGGAAGGCTGTTAGGCTAAAGCTCGAAGTGTAAGCAAAGTTATTTGTGGCTGCGTAGTAGTAATCTAGATTGAATATGCTTGAAAAGTGCCTGTGTTAAGATTAAAATATAGAACACCTTGGCCCCTATTCAATTGAGCAATTTTTGTTTACGGGAGTCGTAAATTAATTTGCTATTCAATTGACAGATTTTAGCGAGCCGCAAAAATCTGCGGGTTACAGCCTGAAAATACCTGCGGTTGTCAAAATCGTTACTTACAACCCATCTAAGCCTTTGATCTTTCAAGGCTTCAAATGTTACAATCAATCACAAATCGCTATTCAATTGCTACAATTACCCAAGGCCGCAATTGTTTATAAACCCGAAAACAGCAAATGTCGGCCTTAATAGTACGGGTTCCAAATGGGACCCCCAAAGGGTTTACAGACTAGTTTGTAACACTTCGAAAGACTATTAAAACACACCAATGGACTTTAAAATATGGGGAAAGCAATGGAAGGCATTAGAATTAATTGCACAACACTTTCCAATGAACAATTATGTTGTTATGGTCATATGTTGGAATGGTCATGCATATGCCTAAATAAAAAGTATGACTGCAAGATGCTGATAACAATTAAAGACACAATACCTGATTAAATTGCAACACAAAAACATGAAACTGCCGCCCATAATATCCCTTTCTCACTATAGTGGACCCTAAAAATACAATCATCTTATGTACATCTCACTCATCACATCTACATTGGAAAAATAAATAGTGACCAAATTACACAGCCACATGACATATATCAAGTACCAAGGGAACCTATTCTATTTGGTTGTTCAGTCCTTCAGTCGTGTCTGACTCTCTGTGACCCTATGGACTGCAGCACACTTAGCTATGTCTCTGTCTGTGCTTTTCCACAAGGTTTGCATGCCATAGATACTGGAGTGGGTCACCAGTGTTTTCTCCAGTGGACTGTGATTTGTCTAACCTCTCTGCTAGTACACAAGCCCCTTCACCACCACATGGTAGCAATCCAGAAAGGGACCAAGGGGAACATACACCACACTAATCTAATCTAACCCATCAGGAAGGGCCGCAAACACACAAGGAGGCTGTGCAGAGGTATGTGGAGCAACAGCAAACTCACCTCCATCAGGGATAATCTCTGCTACACCCATCCTGATGTGTGATCCAAGATGTGTACCCATTATAACTTGGTGAAATTCCATCAAGTGTTTTGCTATCAATCAATTTACATTATCACTTGTCATATTCTTATCAGGCCTTCAGTGGAATGCTGATACTCCCCAGTATAACAAATTGGACCTCTCATTTGTGTAAACCCTATATTATTATATTATTTTTTTGTATTGTTTTTATTGAAGGAAACAGGGTTATAGCAGAGTTACATGAACATTACAGGTAAAACATAACCAGTAACCACATAACATTTAAAGAATGGAGAAATACACTTATTTCAAAACCCCAACCATTGAAAACACACTGACACAGTGATAACGGTATAACAAAGCTTTGTTTCATACACAGAGCACAATCAGAAATGTACAAGACTTGCATATTAATATCATGGGTGTGGTATGGGCAGATCCGGAAGGGCAAGAGGCTTTTTGGAAAAAGGGGATGCCTAAGGGGGTAATGTCATAATCTAGAATAATCATGATGCATAGCACCTACCAGGGTCTCATGCAGTCACTACACCACTGCAACCGGAATCTGATGAAAAGAAGGATCATAAGAAATCATTCCATTTAATAGAAGTAACCAGTAATGCGCATAGCACTTACTTTTGGTTAGCATCTGCTCAATTAAATAGATGCAATAAATCATAGATAATGTCATCACAATCTATTTCAAAAAAATTAAAAAGAGGCTACATGACCCCGGACCGTGCAAAACACTGCCAAAGGCGTAGCACTTTACACATCACACTACGACCTACAAAATATACTTTTAAAAAAAGCCGGAAAAGGCTCACGAGACGCGTACCACATTAATAACATTAAGACTATACAATGCCGCTTTACACAATAAACCAACGGCTTTACCTCGCACATGCAGCCTTTTTAGAATGCACACTTCAAACATTCATTACACTTTATAAGCAGGGCACTAACACACAAAATGTATATTCTATGCAGACGCAAAATACAAACAGATTGTTAGCTCTTCAGCCTATTGCTCGCTGCATATATCAATTATAAAGTATATTAATTGATTTAATAAATCCTTCATTATTACTTAACTACATGTACATAGAAATTATATATATATATATATATATATATATATATATATATATATATATATATATATATATCTCAGAGGACCAAAAAGTACACAACAGGAGAGGCTCACAATGAGCGCCGAGGGTCCTCACAGTACAAAACGGTTTCAATTATGTGTCAAATGCTATATATATATATATATATATATATATATATATATATATATATAGGGACAGCTCCACTTCCACATTAGGGATTCAGTGAGACTCTAACTCTGTCGGAAGGAGCTCTCAGACTTTTGGTTTCGCTGGAATGTCTCCAGCTGTTCATCAACTTCAAGCTGACACTCAACAGATAGGCTAGTACACATCTTAGCAGCCTCTTGAATTTAGGATTCCTGAAAAACACATTTGATTTCAGCATCCTCAGCTTTCACCTGTGTTTCTGCCTCTTTTAACTGCTTCTCTACTTGCTTTGCCTTCCAGCTTTTCATTTTTCCCTGCTTCATCCAGCTGCAGTTTCTCTTCCTTAGTTTGTTGCACTGGTTCGTTGATGCATTTTCAACTGAAGCATCTCCTCTGACTTTTTGATCAAGTCCTCCCTGAATACCTCTGGCTGTTCCGCCATATATTCTTTGCCCATCGGTCTCTCCTGTACAAGCTCCTTCGGTATGCCTCACATATGAGCTTTCTGCAAGTATCGCTCTGCATTCAATGTAGCATCTTGTGCACACAGTTCCTGAAGATCGGTGTTAGTCTCTTCTGGACAAACCACACTGCTTCAACTGTGCCTCAATATCAGAGAGTGTGCTCACCCTCTGCTTTTCTGGAGCATGGAACAGGAGCCCCTTTTCTATTACAGCTGCTTCCCTCTGGGATATACGGTCAGTGAGGAGATCTTGTTTCACCTGTTCGCCACTGTGCAGCAGTTTCTGCATATATTTCTGATTCAGCTTGTGCATAGGAGGACTCTCCCTCTGCTCCCAAATGGACATTTGTGTCTTCTTCCTATAGGACACTATGTTGTCCTCAAAAACAGGCTTCCTTCTCCATTCAGAAATAAATTCTGTCATCACCCTGATACCCTTCATTTTAGTAGCAACTTGCCTGTCTTCCACTTCAGGCTCTTTCAGACCCCCTGGGATAGAGTTCATCTGTACTTCTTGCTTTAATTATTTCCAGTCTTGCCTCTCCTTGTCCATAGTACTTTTTTTTAATTGTCACCTGAGACAGAGCGCTCTCGGGATACTTTACTCATGTCCTCGCAGGATGGTGGTTCATCTTTCATCATCTCAATCTCCAGACTCTTTCCTTCCTTATCTTTTACATTAGTAAAGATTCCAGTTTCTTCATAATATTGAGGACATTCTTCCTTTGTAAGAACACTCGCTATATTCATCCATTTGATCTCTTCTTTCTCTGGGTCAGGGATCTTTGTCGGGCACTTTCTTTCTCTAGTATTCGCTACCTCATGGATATTCACCAAGGAAAGGTGGCTGTGTCTGTCCGGGTTTCTTATGGAGGCTTCTTCATTGCTCTTACTCATAAGGTTTCTGCAACTATTTGGGTTTAACTCTTCCCCAATGACTTTATCAGCATGCTTCACACTGAGACTGGGTTTGCACCCAGTAGGTAACACCTTGTCCTTTTCCCTTTGGTCTGTGCTCATAAGTCCAGTCACTTTAATATCATGATCTTGCTCCAGGAGCAAAGGTTTTTTTATCTGCACTTGCGGCCTCTTTTCCAGCAATCTCTGTTATTTTCTTAGCAATTTCTGTTACTTTTTCAGCAGTCTCACTTGCGCTCTCTGTAATCTTTGGCGCTGTCTGCAGTCTCACTTGCGCTCCCTGCAGTCTCTTAGGCTGCTCCAACAAATCTTTTCTCTTTCTCCGTACTGAACCTGTTGGCTTCTTGCACTTTCTCTGCCATCAAACAGGTATCCAACTCTTGATTTCCTTCTGCACCGGGTTCTGTTTGCAATCCCTCAACAGGGAAACTGCATTTTAAGCTTGGGTGGACAAGCATGCCTCTTGGGTAGTGATAAGCATGTACATGACTACAATATTTGTACTGTGTTCACTCCTACACTTTTAATGATCTCTTCTCTCAGAATGCAATCATTTGTTGCATTTTCCTCTTCTAAAACAACATATACTTTCTGAGTATCACCACACAGATAGGGGCCTAGGGCTGTTGCCCAGTGCTTTTTAGGCCAACATTTTCTATTGGCAATTTTGTAAAAATTCAGGAGGTATGTTTCTACATTATCCTGAGCAGTCATCTACTTTAGGAAGCGGTTAGGATTCATACTTCCACTTGACTCTGGAACCACAGGATTTGTTGCAGACCTCAGTTGCTGCAGCTGCGCTTTCTGTGCTTCCAAAAAATCTCTCATTTGCGCTCTGTCCTCTTCTGCTGATCTCCGTCATTGCTCTGCGGTGTCACTCAGACTTTTTTTTTGAAGCGCTGATTAAACACTTTGCTGAAGTTACCTCACTGCCCAAAATAACGTCTAAACAAAGTACAGTCTAATTCACATAAGACAGGCCTGGGGACTTATCGGTTTCAGAAGTTGTTAGAGAAAAACCCATACTCACTCATGATACCAAAAAATAGAGTCCTCATATAATGTTCTTATTATTAGAGTTTATTTAGACAAAACGTGGGTCAGTAGCAAAAACATCCAAAATGGCTGCTACTGGCTGGCTGAGCATACATTTTAAACAAACACAGCTTTTATAATAATTAAATACAGAGAATGGTGCAATCCATTATCACCCATCTAGGAAAAGTAGACATTCCCACAAACAGCCAATATATGATTATTACATAAGGTGATCCAATAAAATATAACACATGTGATCAGCACTTATCAAGCATGTCTTGGTACGTCACACTAGATGCTCAAAAATACTCCCACCTGTTATCTCTGCGCATAGGTCACAAGCTGGCCTTGTTGAGCTATTTAAATACAGTACATATTTGTTTAGAACCGATTTCTATTATGGGAAGAAGGACTTGTTTACAGTTATAGAATAAAAAAACAATTATTTTAACTAAATGCAGAAGTAACAGTTTCATACCTAACAGCCTGTGATGGACGGAGTACTGCTTCAGGGCTAAAGGCTAAAGTTCACAAGTATTACAAAAGTGATGAAATATATATATATATATATATATATATATACACTCTTAGGGATTTGCCTTCAGTCTTTCGAGGAGCCATGTCCCCTTGACCTCCCAGGTCGCTGAACACTCTTGCCAGTGTCTCTCAATTTTGCTGTCTGTATGCTTCAGGCAGTCTTGCTCAATTGCTAGGCTATACAGACCTCTCTATTTGTGTCCACACAGAGCTTTCTCACAATCTCCATCCAAGCCCAGACTGAGCTCAGACTCCAAGCTTCCAAACAAATATCTCCCTGCATGAGGCCCTGTATTGCAGCCACACCCATGCCTTTTAAGCTGTGTGCTAACCAGAAATCATGAAGTGTTCTCTTCTGACCTCTGGTGGCACTTAATCACAATAATATATATATATATATATATATATATATATATATACCGTATTAGTACGAATATAAGCCACACCCGCATATAAGCAGCACCCGTAAAGTTCAAGGGGAAAAAATAGAAAAAAGATAGTACTCAAATATAAGCTGCACCCATAAAATAGGAGAGAAAAAGACTCTCAAAGTGATCAGCCATTGCAAGAAACAGGCTTTTTTTGCAGATTACAGACTTTACAGGATGTTAGAATCACTAAAACCATAAATCGCTATTCTATACCGCAGTCTAAAGCACGAAAATCGGCACCCTTAACTCGCAATCGCGCAAATCGGAAGTAATTTTGCATTCGTGAATAGAAGTTGCACGCGTTACAAGCAATGTTCGCAAATCGGCAAAATCGCAAATATAAGCCGCACCCTTAAAAAGGTGCAGCTTATATTCGGACCAATACGGTATATATATATATACTAGCGACTTGCCCGTCAAAAATGACGGCAATAAAATTATAAGGCAGGTAATGCTGTTTGGTCCAGACATTAATTTTGTTGGTGGTCCGAGATCCTTCGGCGCTCATTGCGAGCCTCATGCTGAGCCCCTTTGGCGCTCATTGCGAGGCTGTTGGTTGTTGTATGTTTTTTTCTGATAGGCTCTTTTGCTGTTATTGTTTGTTCGGCGGTGATCTGTTTTTCGCGCTTATTGCAAGGTTTTGTGTGCTATGAGCAGCGTTGGTGCTCGTTGTGAGTGGCGCAGTGAATGGATTTTGTGTCTATTATGAGAGTATTTTTTTTTTTGTGTATTTTTTTTGTATGCTAATTAAATAATAGTAAATTAATAAATGAATATACTTTACCTATTTGGAAGTAATATATGCAGGAAGCATTGTGTTGAGAGCTGACAATCTGTTTTGATGTTCCTGCAGCATACAATGTAGGTTTGCAGTGTTTTGGAGCTGAGGTGTGTCAGCAATGTGTGCAGTGTGTAGTGTAAATAGGCTGCGTGCGCGAGAAAAGCCACTAGGGTAGCTGTGTACTTCCGCATTGTGTAAGTTAGTGTTGTAAAATGGCGGTGAATGTGTGTGGTATGCAACTGTGGATGATGTAGCGTCCTTGGTAAGTGTATCTTGTACCTTGTACGGCATTTTTGAAAAGCTGTATGTGCTTGGTGGTGTTTTGCGTCTTTAGGGTCTTGTAGCCTTGTTTTCGTTTTTTTCGGTGGCCATTTTTTCTTTCGCTTAGGAGATTTTCGTGTGTCTAAACTCGGGAATTTGGACATAAATTGAGGTGTAACTTCACTTGCAGAGGTCCTGGGTTCCCCCCCTTGCTGTGAGTAATCTTTTTATGTATTTGTGTGTAATTATTGTGTTTTAAACTTTTTTCAGGTGCTCGCGGTTCGGCCGTTAAGGTCGTATTTTTGTGGGGTCGTAATGTTCTTTTTTCTAAGTCCTGCGTCTCGTATTTTTTTATGCTAAGTCCGTAAATTTTCCGTTCTCAGTTCCGCGTCTTGTATTTTTTTCGTCTCGTATTTTGTTTGGCTAAGTCCCGCTAAAAATGCTCCAGGTTTCACGGCTCGCCTCCCTGGCAATGAACACCTTTGGCAGTCATTGCCTATGTGCTCCAAGTTTAACGGCTCGCCTCGCTACCCGAGGCTTGCCGGCAATGAGCGCCTTTGGCGCTCATTGCCTAAGTGCTCTGGTTGTGGCGCTCATTGCCTAAGTGCTCTGGTTGTGGCGCTCATCGCTAAGTCCGCTAAGTCGTACTGACCACGCAAACAGCGTGACGACGATTCGTAGTTGGACAATTATAATATGTGATACCCTCCCCAGTCCCAAAATGTGTGTGTATAGAACATTGTCCATATATACATTTTCTGCATCTCTAAACATACCATACAGAACAGCACAATGCCACATAACAGTGCACGTTTTCAGTATATAAATGTTCATCTTAGGCCATTTGAAATGTTGGAATATATAATAATTTACACATAGCGGGGAAAAAGTGCTCGTATGCTTCAACATATAGTGATCCAACTTAAGTGAACAGAAGAGGAGAGAGGCAGTGGTGGGGCTTGTTCTGAATGCTGGTCCCTGAGGATACAGGATCTGATGGGATACTGAATCTCTTACTACAGCAGCACTGCAGGAGATAATTTACACATAGCAGAGAAAAAGTACATGTATGCTTCAATATATAGTGATCTACCTTACGTGAACAGAAGAGGAGAGAGGCAGGGGTGGGTCTTGTTCTGAATGCTGGTCCCTGAGGATACAGGATCTGATGGGATACTGAATCTCTTACTACAGCAGCACTGCAGGAGATATAATTTACACATAGCAGAGAAAAAGTGCACGTATGCTTCAATATATAGGAATCCACCTTAAGTGAACAGAAGAGGAGAGAGGCCCCTGCGTCATGGCATTAGCATATGCTGGCCGCTCACAGGAAGAAGACATGTTGCTACGGAAAGAAGAGCAGCAGGAGGTCCTTGCATCAGAGTAAGGAGAGAGGGGAAAGGAGAGAGGGGGGGAAGAAGGAGGGGAAGGGGGAGGGAGGAGGATGATGAGGGGAAGGAGGGAGGAAGTTGTCAAACTGCGAATTGTCATCCCGCAAGGCCGCAAGTGTGACGACAACTCGCAGTTTGACAATTATAATATGTGATATATATATATATATATATATATATATATATACACACATATATATATATATATATATATGTACACACACACATATATATATATATATATATATATATATATATATACACACACACATTATATATATATATATATATATATATATATAACACATACATACATACTGAATCAAAGTGTTTCATTTTATTACATACACTGCCTAGCATTATATAGACGATAATCCACCAATTAATTATATATCTTTTCTGTATGTGCAACTCAACATGTCAATTCCAGGTGCTTCCTAATACAAGGGAAAAAGTTGCTTCCTTGAGTTATAATGACAAGTAACCCTTCTTTTTAGCAAACAAGATTACAATCTTTAGTTTTGCGCACACAACCTTCTAGTAAACAAATACATTTCTAGTAAACAAATGCTGCTGGCTACATTAAACAGTTTGCAGTTAGATTCTGATCCTCTATAGCATTTAACCCTTACAAAAATCATATATTGCAATAGATATGTGATGATTGTCTGTATGTAATGATATTGTTATTATGTAGAAAAAAGAAAATATGTAATAAATATAGAATAATTATAAAAAACATATAAAAAATAAAAATTAGTTATATCACATATAGAAATATGGATGTCGTTTATGATCTTGCATATGAGATCATTTCTATTGAAATTCTTATGTCTCCCTATGCTTGGCAACCATTTGATGTAACCTCATTATTACACAACAATGCTTTACATCATCAGAATTTGGGTCTTTGAGCCAGGGGAATTTTGATCTTCATTGCTGTATAAGCAGTGTTGGTGAGAGGAGAATTTTATACAGTGCGGTAAGGATATTAAGAAGAAGCGTTATCTGCACGCTCTCTATGTACACTCTGTCTATGCATTCTCTCTCTGTGTGCTCTATCTCTCGATCTCTGTGTGCGCTCTCTCTGTCTGTGTGCGACTCTCTCTGTAACCCTCCTTCTCTGTCTCTCTCTATGTGGCTCACTCTCTCTGTGTTTTCTGTCTGTGCTCTCTCTCTCTGCGTGATCTCTCTCTCAACGCTCTCCACGCGCGATCTCTCTCTCAACGCTCTCCACGCGCGATCTCCCTCTCAACGCTCTCCGAGCGCGATCTCCCTCTCTTTCTCTCTCAACGCTCTCCGCATGTGATCTCTCTCTCTCAACGCTCTCCCCACGCGATCTCTCTCTCTCAACGCTCTCCGTGCGCGATCTCTCTCTCTCTCAAAGCTCTCCGCGTGCGCGATCTCTCTCTCAACGCTCTCCACGCGCGCTCTCTCTCTCTCTCAACGCTCTCTACACGTGATCTCTCTATCTCAACGCTCTCCGCGCGCAATCTCTCAACGCTCTCCGTGCGCGATCTCTCTCTCTCTCTCTCTCTCAATGCTCTCCGGGCGATCTCTCTCTCTCTCAACGCTCTCCGGGCGATCTCTCTCAACGTTCTCCGAGCAATCTCTCTC
Organism: Discoglossus pictus; assembly: GCA_027410445.1. NCBI lineage: Eukaryota > Metazoa > Chordata > Amphibia > Anura > Alytidae > Discoglossus > Discoglossus pictus. The sequence continues at coordinate 283,279,519 of CM050163.1, forward strand.
AGATATGTAACAATTGTCTGTATGTAATGATATTGTTATTACGTAGAAAAAAGAGAATATGTAAAAATATAGAATAATGATAAAAAAAAAATTAAAAAAAATTAGTTATATCACATATAGAAATATGGATGTCGTTTATGATCTTACATATGAGATCATTATGAGATCATTTCTATTGAAATTCTTATGTCTCCCTATGCTTAGCAACCATTTGATGTAAGCTCATTATTACACAACAATGCTTTACATCATCGGATTTTGAGCCAGGGGAATTTTGATCTTCATTGCTGTATAAGCAGTGTTGGTGAGAGGAGAATTTTATACAGTGCGGTAAGGATATTAAGAAGAAGCGTTATCTGCACGCTCTCTATGTACACTCTGTCTATGCACTCTCGCTCTGTGTGCTTTATCTCTCTCTCTCCGCGCGCAATCTCTCTATCTCTCTCTCTCCGCGCGCAATTTCTCTCTCTCTCTCCGCCCGCAATCTCTCTCTCTCTCTCTCCGTGCGCAATCTCTCTCTCTCTCTCCGCGCGCAATCTCTCTCTATCTCCGCGCGCAATCTCTATCTCTCAGCGCGCAATCACTCTCTCTCTCTCTCCACGCGCAATCTCTCTTTCCGCGCGCAATCTCTCTCTCCGCGCTCAATCTCTTTCTCTCCGCGCGCAATCTCTCTCTCCGCGCGCAATCTCTCTCTCTTTGTCCGCGTGCAATCTCTCTCTGTCCGCGCGCAATCTCTCTCTGTCCGTGGATAGGATTCCCAGCTTGTGTTTAATCCAACCTTGGCTTTGCATAAAAGCTGTGTAATGCAGAAGGCATAAGCTTAAAGGAAGCCATGTTTAAAATGGTTATGGATAGATGAACAAAGCATTTGTGGGCACATATGCATGTCCCAGCTCAGCTTCCCAGAATGCAGTGTAATAACTGTATTTCTCAGAATTCTAAACAGGAAAGAAGTTTTTTTAACTTGTTTTAGACAATCAAATATATATATATATATATATATATATATATATTTATATATATATATATATATATATCTATATATATATATATATATATATATATATACACATACATACATATATATACATACATTCCAGTGTCATACAAACTGTCTGTCTAACTTGTATAATGTGTTCCTGGCTTCTAAGTGTTAACTATTTTTGTCCACCCCTGGGTATACATATATTTACATATATTTATATGCATATAAAAACAGAAATTGTATATATGTAAACACATACAAACATTGTATGCATATATGTGTACACATACAGGAAGTTATATTTACAGACACACAACATGCAAACTACACATATAAAGCATTTTCACAAATAAATACAAGTCATGAGTATTTACATCTATTTATACACATACACACAGGGCATGCAATATATTTACACACAAATGCACACAAAGCAAGCTGTATATACACATATCTACAAACACATCATGCAGCATATACAAAACTGTATGCAAAACTCACACATAAACACAATATGCAGTAAAAATGCATATAATTACACACATACACACAGCCTGCAGTATACCCATATATTTAGATACAACATACAAGAATTCATATATTTACACATAAACACAGCAAGCAGAACATACATATAAATACAAATAAACACAAAATGCAGTTATACACATATTTGCATACATATAGCATGCAATATATGCATATTTGTATATTCATATATTGACGGACATAAAACAGAGAATGCAGTATACACATATATTGACACACATACACACAGCATGCCATATACACACGTCATGCAATATATTCATACATTTACACAGAAACAATCACACCTAGACAGAACTAACAAATATCTTCAATGTGAGAGTGACTGGTAATGCTGAGGAGACTAACAATGTATTGGCAAGTTCTATGGAATAATAAATACATAAGAGCCAGGTTTCAATACTTACATTTATTGTGACCAAGAGAAGAATAAAAACACCACAGCTCCTGGCATCCGTGTTTCTCCATGCTGCCTCTCTCTCTTCTCCCTCAAAGACTGCTACGCATGTCTCCATGAGGTACTATAGGTGCTCGGCAATGTGGCAGGAATGATTGGGTCGCTGCAGTCAGATGCCCCCAACACCTCTTAAACAGGCTGCACAGGGAGCTGTGCTGAGCCTGTCTTCAATAAAGAAGGGCCCTACCTAGATGTTGTCCTAGTAACTCAGTGGCTCCAACTTCATGTATCTCACTACAAGACAGTCACGGTGTAAATGCATTACACAGACTTTGTTTAATAAAAAAGAAATGTATGTTTTTTGAGGGAAGGAAAAAAGATAACCACTGTCTGTTAGAAAGGAAGGAAGAAATAATTAAACAAATTATAGAATAAAATATGCTTTTATGGTCTCTAATTTGGGAGGTCGGTTGCCCAGTTGCCCTAATGCACCAGCCGCCCCTGGTCCACTATCTCTTCTATGATGGTCTGTTTTGATTGTACATCTGCACACAGCTCTGGCCATATCTTCCTCCACACAGTGTTGAAACATTGACTGCATGATGGTGTACTTATTCCAGAAACCCATCATGGATTGTTTGTCCTTACTTACTGTCTGGTCAATGAGCATAGTAGGCCTAAAATACCTTAATGACCCCTTGATCCATAGGCTGGATGAGTGAATTAGTGTTGGGTGGCAAGAACACTACTTCCACCTGGATGCAGCAATGGAGCTCAGCCAAGTTGGCATGGAGGCTTGGAGCATTGTCCATGTACAGGACCACTGGTGGTTGCTATAGATTTCATTTTTTATTTGTTCTTCTGTAGTGGTCCTGCATTTTGACATCCAGAATTATGTTCTAATGCTTTAACTTGCCCTGGTCTTCCTTGCGTGCAGTCATGTTCTGTAAAATAGTTAAAAAAATATATAATTATTAGACAGTAAGCAATTAACAACTCACATTATGAGAAACAAGGGTTCAGTGAAAATATTCGGTACCTTCTCTCTAGATGGTGGAGGTAGGAATTGGGGGACTCTTGTGGTCTCTCTCTCCAGGATGGCACTTTCCTCTCTCTCTCTCTCTCTCTTTTCTGCAGCCTCTATTAATGCTTTATTAATGGAGTCCCTCAAGAAAAAAATATAGTTAACGCAAAGCAGAGCATTCAAAGGGATCAGCGACCAAAAAATATTGCTTAGCGGGTTTAGTGCAAAGCAGAAAATTACAGTGAAAACATTGCTATTGCGAATCAACGCTATAAGGGGTATCGTTAGTTGGGGTATACCTGTACATAGTGAAAAAAATCTTTTAGTCCGTTGAGTTAAACCTTTTTAAATCTCTGCTGATCCTTGTAATATGTGGATTAATTGTTAATTTAAATGTAAATTAAATGAATTACCTACTTTCAAGATACTTTATATGATCAGATGTTAAAAGTACATTTTTTTTTTGATGGTTAGTTTTATCTCTGCCATAAAATCACATGGATTGCAGCCAAGGAGATCCATATAAGGGATTTATAATAGTTTCATACTTTGCTGTAATTTGTAGTCACAGACACTGGACTAGACAGGTCACACACTTACTGCGCCCTAACACATTGTACACATATTAGGTGAACAGGGCAAGCACAATATGAACTGTTCATGAATGGCTGGAGGATTGGAGGAATGGGGGAGCACAGAAAGTATCAGTAGCTGTGCATTATAGGCTTGGGATATTCAGTTAAATATACATGGAGATCCTATTTTGTCTAGTTTGCTTTTAAAAGAGCATATTTAAGACACTACAAATGTTATTTTTTATTGCAAAAAGGATGAAGGGCTATATACACCTTGGAGGTCCCCTGGGTTATGGGAAGGAGCTCCTTGTCTAGGCAGGACCAGGTGTGAAAGGATATGGCTAACAGGCGGGGAAACCTCTTATAGGCTCTTTTCTGGCTTCTATACTATTCTGCCCCCAGCTAGCCACGTGTGAGGTGCCCATCCCTGTAGAAGAAAAGAAAGGAGTACATTTCCAGGTTGAATTGTTTTAGGAGCTTATGGTTGAGTTTTAATGGTGTGTGATAGTTTGACCTGCTACACTCAGTGAGAAGTGAATGTATTCTTTCAATCTTTTTATTAAAAGTCCAAAAAGCACACCACATTATGGCTTACATCAGCCAAAGGTATGACAAAACACATAGTTCTCTTGTATATATGTTCCTCAGTAGAAAAGGGGAGCATTCGGCCCGCCCGTCTCTCCGAAATGCTCCAACTGCCAGGGACCCTTAAACAGTCTTTTGAGGGACTCTGTCCAGTTTGCAGTTAGACTACTGCCTTCTCCCTGGGGTTACTTTACACAGATTCTTGTAAGGAACATAGCTTCCTTTGGGACACAGCTCCCTCTGGGACACAGCTCCCTCTGGGACACAACAGTCTTCTGACTGCAATCAGGAAAAGGCACCTCTTGGGGCACTCTTTGCTTCACTCTGTTACAGGTGTTTTATATGTTGTTACAGCGGCAGATGGTGAGGTGAGTTGCCAGGCTAGTGGGGAATGAGTGCCTACACCCTACTGTGGTACGGCTACACCATCACTGCCTACACCCTACTGTGGTACGGCTACACCATCACAGTAGGCCCTGGATACAGGTTCAGGGTCCAGGGAGTACGGTCTCTGGCCTGGCTCCTCCCCTCATTTTATTATTTAATTATTTTTCTTGGTTACTGTTTCTGTGGCCTGTTCTCATCAAACAAGTTGTCTGGGTCTGTTATTATGGGGTAATATAACTTCGGTCATGCTTGGGTCATGTTTAATTCCTCTGCAGACTGCATTTGTTTCCCTCTGACAAACAGCTGGGTTGTGGAGCTCTGTAGGGAGATAATTTAGCCCTTTGCTAATGATTGCCTATAGATCAAATCAGAATTTTTCAGATGGAGATCCCAACAATGCTTCAAAGCTGTATCCACATTATTACAAACATAAGTTTTAACCATTGCAATAATTATTGTTGGTCCTTTCCTGTTATAGCTTTGGCAGCAGTCCGCCAGCAGTGCCAGTAGCAGTGGCACTATCATAGCATTAGGGTTAGTGTAACATTCTAAGGTTCAAACTTCACCACAAATATCGGCAGCACTGTAAAATATTGGCAGCGCCATCTAGCAGCTCCTTGTTGTAAATGCTGCTGTTCCTGCTGCCGTAACTATAACAGGATAGATCCTTATTTCTTTATGCATAAAAATTAAGTAGTACTTTAAAATCCCAGTGTGTATTAATATTTTGATAAACAGTAAAGTATACATTATACATGCCTAACGTTTACCTTTTACTGTCTTTTAGATTCAAACATGTTTTTTATTTTGGTGCTCTTTGTGCTTCTGAGCACAGGGCTGCCATTACCCATCTACCGTGGTAAGTGTAACTGAACTGTTCTAAATTTAAATATTTTGCATACATATTTAAGTGTATGGTGATCTTGTAAATGTGTATATCTATCTGTATGTTTAGAGCAATGATTCTCAAATGTCTCTTCCATGTCCCCCACTGACAGGACAGGATTTAGGTTTAACACTGTGTAAACACAGATGAGTCTCCAAGGTCTGTTGAATACTAAATGCCTCACCTGTGCTTACACAGTGGTAAATCTAAATCCCTGATCTGTTTCCCAGCCCCTGAGCAGAGGTTTGGAAATCACTGGTCTAGGGAGAGCTGAAAAGGCATAAAAAGACCGGGCCTTTTGTAGGCAAAGTTACAGATCAATGGTTTTATTTTATTTTGTCCCAAACAAGTGTATTTGTTGTGTTTTTTTAATGGCACTTAAATGGTTAATAAGTGTGAATCTGTTAGAGGGAGTTAATAAAATAGTATAGGGTAAGAAAGGGTTAATAGTGTAGTGTAGTGCTTAGACTTTGTGTCATGAGGGTCCTGGAGGACCCCTGCAGCAAGGGGTTAATGTAAGGTAGCAAGGGGTTAATGTAAGGTGCCTGTGGGGGGCCCGATTGGGACCCCTGCAACATGGGGATTTGTTTTGGGAGCAGGGGAGGTTTAGAGGCCGGGGGGGGGGGGGGGTTTGGGGGCTGAAGAGGGTCTCTTTTGCTGCTCCAGTAGACAGGGCTGGTCCTACCTTTTTGGAGCCCCTAGGCGGTGAAGTGGAGAAGCCCCTGTGAGTGCGTGCGCATGGTATGCACGCACTTGAGCACACACACAGAGTTACAGACATAAATACACACACAGTTACAGATATAAACAGATTCACACATACAATGTTACAGACTCACAAACACATACACAGATTTACCCATACACAATAACAGACTCACACATACACAGTTACATAATCACATACACATTTACAGCCACAAACACATACACAGACACGCACACAGGCTCACACATACATGTACACTGGCTCACACATACATAGACTCACTGTTACAGACACATACACATACATAGACTCACACATACACATATATAGGCTCACACAGGCTCGGCTAACACATACATAGACACACACATACATAGACTCACACATACATAGGCTCATGCATACACATATAGAGAATCACACATACATAGGATTATACATACATAGGATCACACATACATATGATCACACATACATATACATAGGATCACACATGTACATAGGCTCACACATACACATACATAGGCTCACACATACATCAGATCACATATACATATTTATAGGATCACACATACACAAAAAAAGGATCAAACATACATAGGCTCACACATACATAGGATCACACATACACATACATAAGATTACATACACATAGGATTACACATACATAGGCAAATAATTTTATTTAAAAAGCCAACAGATGACTTCGCTTGTTCAGTAGCTCCTCATGGTCAGGGCTCTCTCACACCCTGGTTCTCACACGCTGCTGCTCCTCCAGTAAGTAGGACACGGGAGGGGAGGGAGCGGCTGGGCTAGGGGTGGAGATCGGGTTTGTTTATTTTTTCGTAAAATGTTTAATTTTTTTAATTAAAATGAGGCGCCTCTTACTGAGGAGTGCCTGTAGGTGCCTGCCTAGGTTGCCTAATGATAGATCCGGCCATGTCTGCAGCATACATAAGGGGAATTTGAATTATACATGCAAATTTACTGTAGGGCAGGCTTTATTGACGTCATGATGACGGTTTCATTTCCTATTGGCTCTGTGCAAGCAGTAACTACAGGCTTGCATGAGCAAGCCCTGAACTGCTTACATACTGAACCAGGGTTTACGGGTTGGAGGCTGCAGGTCTGTAGTTACAGGCTAGTTTAATTTAATCTCCCTGTAACTCCAGCAGATTTTAAGGCCACAGACATACGGACTGTACCATAGCTGCTGCGGGCTTGAAATTTAATAAAGGCCCAAGACTTTTTTTCCAGAGCCCTGAACGCATAAATCCTCTCAGACCAATTCTGTCTTGGGTGTTTAACAGGATTAAAACGATTCTCAGAGGAATTAAACATAAGAGAAACCCTATTATTATTATTATAGTTTATTTATAACATGCCAACATATTCCGTAGCGCTGTACATAAATTAAGTTCAGACAAAGACAAATACAGTTTAACATTTAGCAAAGGAAGGCTAGGAATCCAATGTCCATGGTGAATTCCCAAAGTACTTAGGATAGAAACCTGCAGACTTACAATCTAAGGTATAGTGAGTGGTAAAAGAGGGTGAGAGAGGTGATAAGCGTGTTAGGGTGGAAGGTGATACGCTTCTTTAAATCTCATATACAATAGGAAAAGGAACCCCCATAGACAGAATTTTTTGTTTTACTTTGCACTGTTAAGTCCACTGAAACAGCTGAAGTTGAATGGCTCTCAAGAATATAATAAGAATATATGGTCCAGTAATAGAAGGAGAATGCTCTCATTAAGATCTATGATCCATTTGTGAAATGTCAAAATAAAAATTGATATGTCTCAATGTTTCATGAGAATATTCTTTCATGATGCAGCAGAAGAATATTGTCTAAGTAGAGATAGATTCTTAATCCCCTTTTTTTTATCTCAGCAAGGAATGTCACTAAAATATTTGAAGGACCCAAGCGGCTGATGCAAGATTAAAGGAAATGCAGGAACTTTGAAGGCCAAGTTTGACCCCCCCTCCCCATTGAAATATAGCCAATCGTTTCAAAGTGGCAAAAAAAATAATTTCTTCCTGACCCCAGACCCTGGCGATTTGACTACTCCCTGGATCAATACTGTCTGTGTAATGATACAGTAAAAGTGCAACAGAAATACAATAATCCCCCTAATGACCCTCCCCTAAAACTGCTAAATACATACATTGCAGACCCTAACTAAATACAATGCAAGTGATAATTCCATTCAATGATACCCATAGCGACAGGAGACATAAACTCAAAATACATATAATATGACTTCAAAAGTACATACAACTAAAGTACTAACTATATGCAATTAACCAACTAACTATAACATTTGAATCTTTATTATGCTCATTTAAAAAAAAAAATTTTTGGGGGGGGTTGAGTGGTTTGTCAAGTTTTATGAAGGCCTGCTTGGTTTTGTTGTTTGAATATTTGAATAAATTAGTGGTTTCTCTAAATAGGGCCCAGCAGATGACTAATGTTGCATTTGGGATATAACCACTGTACTGTTCGTGGGATTTTTTTATTTCGGAAAAGTGGTTTTGCTCATCAGACGTTAAAGTTATTCCTTGGGATGTAATCACTGTTTGATATGTTGTCATTTCTTTTTTCTAATGCCATTTTTTTCTAGTTGTTTTCTTTGTACTTTTTGAATTTGGCACATTGAGTTGTTGATGTTAACAGGTGGTTCCTCTAAAAAGAGCTAGAACTTTGTCTTTGGTATTTAAGCACTGTTTTTTTCTGGGAACTCAAGTTACAACACCTCATAATACAAAATATTTTTAGTAAATACTCTACCATCATGTAGTAGGTCCCGATGGCTTTCATTTTTTTTATGTGAACTTTTATTTGTGATGGATTTTTGCATATTAAAAATGCAACATAGAGTTGACCATGTGCAAATACTGGTTCCTCTAAAAATAGTCCAACAGATTGAAAAGTGTGACCTTGTGCAAATGCCATGATAATGGGAAATTCTCTCCTTTGTAGTACACAAGGCAAGCTACTGTCAACTTGGAGCCAAATCTATTCTTGGTATGAAAACTCTTTCATCTTTATGTGTACCATTCATAATTTCTGCATGTATGAAATGGTCTCTTAAATCTTGAACAATTAATCTTGTTCCATTACAAAGACCTTTTTTGGGGTTTATATTTCTCAGTAACATTACACTTGCTCCTTTTTTTAGTTGGAAAATATGTGGTGGCATTGTGGAGGGAGTTAATGTATTTATAAATGCTGTGTTAACATTTGATTGACTCTGTTTGTCATCAGCTAGTACGGAATCTGCACTGTAATACTTTTTTTGCGGTGCATCTATTAATTTCAAGATGTCGTTATTTATATTCAATGCATCTTTTTTTTTGGATGTTAATATTACTTTCTGTGCAAGCTCCTCTGAATCTCTATTGCTTATTCCATTTTGGAATATAGCTGATATTAGTGAATTTGGCAAATCATTCCTGCTGGTATTTCAAATAATGTCTGCTAAATAAATTACATAGCTACATAATAATTGAGGTTGAAAAAATAATTTTAGCTCATCAAGTTCAACCTTTTAAGATCTCATCTGATCTGCAATATGCGGATTAGTTGTTAATTGATCCAGAGGAAGGCAAACAGAAAAAAAAAGTAAAACTTTGCCAATTGTCTCAAAAGGGAAAAAAAAATTCCTTCCTGATCCCAGATACTAATGATCGGATTTCTCCCTGGATCATAACTCCCTCGCTAATTATCCAGGATATCCCTGAATACCCTTTTTATTTTAAAAAATATATCCAATCCCTTTTTAAAGTTATCTATTGAATCCACTGTCACCCCCTCCCTTGGTAGAGAAGTCCACAGATTAATTACCCTTACTGTGAAGAACCCTTTGCTTTCTTTACGGTGGAATAATTTTACTTTTAACCTCAAAGGATGTCCTTGTGTCAATTGAAACCCTCTTGGCACAAAAAGATCCCTTGACACAAATCATTATACTGACCCTGGATGTATTTATATAAGGTAATCATAACTCCTCTTAGACGCCTTTTTCTAGATAAAATAAGTTTAATTAGGTTAGTCTTTCTTCATAACTTCATTCCCCTTATTAGTTTTGTTGTCCTTCTCTGTACTTTTTCAAGTTCTAAAATGTCCTTTTTATGAAGTGGTGCCCAAAACTGTACTCCATATTCCAAATGAGGGCGTAGTTATTAGCTCTGTTTTTCCTTTCACCAATTTTAATTAGCCAATCATTGAATTCATTTTGTCCTTCCGATCGCATGTTTTTCTCTAATCTGAGGTGTGTAAATTCTTTCCATAGTGGACTTGACTTTATACATGTTTCCACTATGTCTGTTCTATTTCCATGGACAACAACAGGTAAGGTTTGTCTGAAATCGCCACCTAACAATATCACCTTTCCTCCGAAAGTCAAACGGTCAATGCATTGCAGAGCATGGCATGACATCATAGTGGCCTCATCTATGATAATTAACTTACATTTTTTTTAAGTATTTGCTTGAAATTATTTAATTATAATATCTGAGACAGATACTATATTTCCAAACTTGGAACTGGAAGTTTAAATCCACTATGTACTGTTCTGCCACCTTGTAATAATAGTGCATCTTTACCTATAATTGAACTCATCAATAAATTATTGACATACGTTTTTCCGGAAAACATCCACACAGCATGATGATGCCACCACCATGTTTCACTGTGGGGATGGTGTTCTTTGGGTGATGTGATGTGTTGGGTTTGCGCCAGACATAGCGTTTTCTTTGATGGCCGAAAAGTTCAATTTTAGTCTTATCAGACCAGCACCTCCCTTCATACATTTTGGGAGTCTCCCACATGCCTTTTCGCAAACTCAAAACGTGGCATTTAGTTTTTTACTGAAAGTAATGGCTTTCTTCTGGCCATTCTGCCATAAAGCCCAACTCTATGGAGCGTAAGGCTTATTGTCGTCCTATGTAAAGATACTCCAGTCTATGCTGTGGAACTCTGCAGCTCCTCCAGGGTTACCTTAGGTCTCTGTGCTGCCTCTCTGATTAATGCCCTCCTTGCCCGGTCCGTGAGTTTTGGTTGGCGGCCGTCTCTTGGCAGGCTTGCTGTTGTGCCATGTTCTTTCCATTTGGTTATGATAGATTTGATGGTGCTCCTGGGGATCAGAAAAGATTTGGATATTTTTTATAACCTAACCCTGACTTGTACTTCTCAACAACATTGTCGCTTACTTGATTGGAGAGTTCCTTGGTCCTTATGGCAGTGGTACTTCTTGCCTAGGTTTTGCAGCCTCTGGGGCCTTTTAAAAAAGGTTTGTACATGTAATGACAGATAATGTGACACTTAGATTGCACACAGGTGGACATCATTTCACTAATTATGTGATTTCTGTGGGTAATTTGTGCACCAGAGCTTTTTATGGGCTTCATAACAAAGGGGGTGAATACATACGCACATGCTGAGTTTCTGTTTTTGATTTCTAAAAAATAGTTTTATGTATACATTTTTCTCATTTCACTTCCCCAACTTAGACTATTGTGTTCTGATCCATCACATAAAATTCAGATTAACAAAACATTGAATTTAAAGCTGTAATGTAACAAAATAGGTAAACAGTCAAGGGGGTGAATACTTTTGCAAGGCACTGTATTTAAAGTGGCTATCAGTTCTTCTGCCTTTTGTTTTTCCACATCTGCGTCATACTCCTCAACGTTTATGTCATCTATAAATCCTGGATCTGGCAGATTAAAAGTTGCACAACTTAAGCCATGAAATAGAAATATTTTTTGAATGTCTATTACTGATTATTTATTCTGCTATTGTGACTCGTTATAACGTTGTAAAAAGTCTTCATACATGTTTTGTTTAAATGTGTCCCACAAAGCTAATTTATTAGAATTATGACAGAATAGGCAAATTAATGCAAACTGGTCCCTCATCTGGCGTGGCAATTTACATAATGCGGCTTCAAGACATTTCTCCCATTCTGTATCATCAGCCAGAAGGTTTGATGTTGGGTAATTGAAATGTATCATAAACTATGTCATTTACAGTTCTCAAGTGTTCAAAGCTTTGTGCACCAGGAACATGTAAAAGAGTAAACGTAAGCAGAAACGTTCAATGTCTCTTGGACTTAACGTATACATTCTGGTATTAATTTTATCACCACCGTTTTTGCGGGGTTTCCATAAGCCATTAATGAAAACATAATGATATGGAATCTCACTGTATAAGTATTTCGTCTCCTCCATGTCTTTGCAATTCAAGGTAAACCAAGCAGTATGTGTGGATTGGCGATGTTCATTTTGTGCCAAAGCAGTTTCTTCATTTCCAGTATGGAAATAAACTAATTGTCATTGTGGCAAATATACAGCTAATCGATACACAGCATGTGATCGATCATGCATTTGAAATTTAAGAAGCCGCCACATTGCTTCTGGCTCACTGACATATCGAGCATCTACATGAGATGCAAGTTCATCATGAAGTAACTCATTGTGTTCTTCACTCGTGCCACACTTTTTACCACGACAGTTGCGGCATCATATCCTTTATAAATATATTTGTAGATATAGTTAATTGATTTAATGGAAGTGCAAGCTTCCACATTGATGTTGGCATTATACTTCATTAATAGATGTGGATTATATAGCACCACATGTGTTATCTACTTTTTTCCCACAAATAATTGCATTTTGCCCTTATCTTCTTCTATACAATGGATAGCCATCACAATTTGCAAATGTTTGATCTGTGTATTTTTTAGGGAAATCTTTTGTGCATTTTTTTATTTTTCATACACAGTGAATTTAGATTGAGCTCACCACATGGGCCATGAATCATGTGATGTGCTACAATCTCATATAGGCTTGCATGTTTTTGTGGATCAGGTAGTTCAGCAATAATAACAGAATCAACTTCATCAGCTGTATTCAATTTATAATTTTCTTGAATTATTATAAGAATATGTGCATGTGGCAGACCACTTTTTTGGAATAAGCCACACACTTTCCAAATAAATGACTGGTGGTTATGTCATGTATTAAAGCTGTTCATTTTATTTTGAAGACTCTAGCCACTAAGTCTGGTCTATCAGAAGCATTTTGGCTCGGGTTCAAATTCTCAACAATCCTTGGCCATTGAGGATTACATGTAAAAGTAATAAATACATTTGGTTTTCCAAATTTTGTTACAATTGCCGTGACATTGTATCTTTCTTGCATATTGAGAGGAGATTCTTGGAAAGAGGTTGGTAAAATAATGGCTCTGCCAGATTTATAGCCACTTCTGCCACATAATCCATGAGGCCAGAATACTGTTCAACAGGTAGTTTATTTTGTTGATATTTTATGAAATTTTAATTATTGGCTTTCACTTGTAGGTATGACCTATTGTTGTGTCAGTTTTCCAGCACTTAAGATGGGCGTAAATGCTTCTCGAATTGCAGTTTGCGCCACTTTAAATTCAAGCATGGAAATATTATTTCTGATTACTGTTTGGGTATCTTTTAATGATTCATTTTGGTTGCCATCCTGCCACCCATTGTAATACAAAATTGGATACGTCATTGGATCCATATTTGTACTTAATATACTGATGTTAATGAAAGGTTCCTCTTCATTTTTTGGAATTTATTCTAATATCCCTTTGAAAAGGTGGCTCGCCCTCCTCATTTTTGAAAGACCATTGCAATTTCATAAGCTGTGGGTAAGTGATAATATCGTTTATCAGAATTGGCGATCTTTTTTAAGAATCATATTGAATCTTGGGATTGGCAACTGATTTTTGTAGTGCATGAATGTAAGCATGAGTGTATGGATTTTTCGCCATAATCTTATCAAGCTCATGAAAAACTGTGGCTAATAGAGATGTCGCGAATAGTTCGCGGGCGAACTGTTCCCGATGAACATAGCATGTTCGCGTTCGCGGCGAACTGCGAACATATGCGATATTCGACCCGCCCCCAATACTTTATCATTGAGCAAACTTTGACCCTGCATGTCACAGTCAGCAGACACATTCCAGCCAATCAGCAGCATACAATCCCTTCCACACCCTTCTACCTCATGGACAGCAGCCATTTTGGAATCATAACTAACTTGCAGTCTTACTAAGAGGAGGGACAGTGTAGGTGATACTGCATCAATAGGGAAAACCATAGCTAGGCAAGTTTATTCAGTGTCCAGTGCAGTGCTGAAGGACTCTTGTGCATTATTATTATTATTATTACTACTATTTAATGTGTAGATGTACCAGCTGGGCATGCATTATTATTATTATAATTATTATTATTATTATTATTATTATATAATGTGTAGATGTACCAGCTGGGCATGCTCTTGTGCATTATTATTATTATTATTATTATTAGTAAAATACTACTACTAATAATAATAATAATGCACAAGAGCATGCCCAGCCAGTACATCTACACATTATATAGTAATAATAATAATAATAATAATAATAATACACAAGAGCATGCCCAGCCGGTACATCTACACATTATATAGTAATAATAATAATGTAGAAGAGCATGCCCAGCCGGTACATCTACACATTATATACTAATAATAATAATAATAATAATAACAATAATAATAATAATGCTCAAGAGCATGCCCAGCCGGTACATCTACACATTATATAGTAGTAATAATAATAATAATAATAATAATATAGAAGAGCATGCCCAGCCGGTACATCTACACATTATATAGTAATAATAATAATAATAATAATAATAATAATAATAATAATGCACAAGAGCATGCCCAGCCGGTACATCTACACATTATATAGTAATAATAATAATAATAATAATAAAAAAGCAGAAGACCTCCCCTGTGTCTCCCCCCCCACTCCCTCCCATGTGTCTCTCTCCCCCCCTCTCCCCCTGTGTCTCCCCCCCACTCCCTCCCATGTGTCTCTCTCCCCCCCTCTCCCCTGTGTCTCTCCAACCCTTGCCTGTGTCTCTACCCCCTCTCCCTTCCCCAGTGTTTCTTTCCCCCCTCTCCAGTGTCTTTTCCCCCTTCCCTCTTCCCTGTGTCACTCCCCCCTCCCCTGTGTCTCTACCCCCCTCTCCCTTCCCGTGTTTCTTTCCCCCCTCCCATGTGTCTTCCCCCCCTTTCCTTCTCCCCTGTGTCTCTCCCCCCTCATCTGTGTCTCTTCCCCCTTCTCCCCTGTGTCTCTACCCCCTCTCCCCTGTGTCTCTACCCCCTCTCCCTTCCCCTGTGTTTCTTCCCCCCTCCTCTGTGTCTTTACCCCCTTTTCTCTCCCCGGTGTCTCCTCACCACTCCCTCCCATTAGTCTCTTCCCCCCTCTCCCCTGTGTCCCTACCCCCCACTCTCTCCAGTGTCTCTCCCCCCTCCCATGTGTCTCTTCCCCTCACCTCTCCCTTACCCTGTTTCTCTTCCCCCCTCTGCCCTGTGTCTTCCTCCCCCTCTCCACTGTGTATTCCTCCCCCTCTCCCCTCTCCTGTGTCTTCCTCTCCCTCTCCCCTGTGTTTCCTCCCCCTCTCTCCTCCCCTGTTAGCTTCTATACGCATACATACATACGATAAGAAATCTGGGGGGGGGGGGGGGTTACCCCTTACCCCCCCCCCCCAGTTCCAACACCCATGTGTACTGTATAATATTGTATTGCATTATGTTATATTATATCACTAGTGACTTGCCTGGCACAAATGATGGGGCAATAAAGTTTGAAGCCATGGCAATGCTGTTTGCCACACAATGTGATGCTTTTTGTACTCTGAGGACCTTCGGCGCTCATTGTGAGTCTCTTCCCTCGTGTCCTTCATGTTTCGTGCTTTGCAACGATCAATCTTCGGCGCTCATCGCAAAGACAGATATATAAGTACAGTGTTAAATATATAATTTTTTTTGTGCAGTGTAAATTAAAAAATGTATTCAGGTCTCAGAGCATAATAAAGTGATTTAGATTTGTAACTGCTTTGAGAGTGCTATCGCTGGCAGCCAGTGAGCAGTAATCCAGATATATAACTGCAGAGTAAAAAGTAAAACATTTTAGTGTAGTGTAAAGTCTACATTTTTATTTTCCATTACTAATTAATACTTATTAAATGAATGCACAATAATAACTATTGTGAATGAACAAATGTATTAGGAAGTGCGAAGCGTTAATGTATGTAAAGTAACCGCAGTGTAAAATATGCTATTAAGCGTATTTTTTTTATATATATATTTTTTAATAATAATGAATTAATTAATTACTAAAATACTTTACCTATTTGTAATTAATATATCCAGTGATCAATAACCTGAAGAGCTAAC
This sequence comes from Discoglossus pictus, assembly GCA_027410445.1. Lineage (NCBI taxonomy): Eukaryota > Metazoa > Chordata > Amphibia > Anura > Alytidae > Discoglossus > Discoglossus pictus. The sequence goes on from CM050163.1 coordinate 283,295,894, forward strand.
AATCAGTTTTGATTTTCCTGCAACTTACAGTGTACATTTGGACTGTTGGTGACCCGAGGTGTAAGTGTCAGCAATGTGCGCAGTGCACGAGGGGAAACCGCTTGTATAGTCGTGTAACGCGCCATTTTAGATTTGTAATGTTATTAGTTGCAAGTTAGTGTTGTAAAATGGCGGCGATTGTGTATGTGTTACACGGCTCGCCAGCAGTTTCCATTATTTATAATAGTGTATTTTGTACCTCGTCTGTTCCTAGGTAAAAGTCGTACATGGCTGGCGATGTTTTGCGCGGTTTGGGGTCGAGTAGCCTCGTTTTCATTTTTTCCGGATGCCATTTTTTTTGTCGCTTAGCCGATTTACAAGTGCCAACTGGGGAAGACGTTACAGATATCACATATATAGTTGTGAGCAGGCGGGTTGTTGCTAACGCTGCGGGCTTGCGAAGCGAGGGCCAGAGTTGCTGGCAAGGAGCGCCGAAGGCTCCCACGTCGGCTGCAATGAGCCGCAGGCGGGACTTACACCATCAAATTTACGGACTTACCATCCAAAAATACGGGACTTAGAAAAAAAAACATTACGAGCTCACAAAAATACGACCTTAACGCCCGGACCGCACGCACTTAAAAACATTAAAAACACAATAAATACACACAACAAACACATAAAAAGCTTACCCACAGCAAGGCGGGCACCGAGGACCTCTGCAAGTGAAGTTACACCTCCATTTAAGTCCAAATTCATGAGTTTAGACACCCGAAAATCACCCAAGTGAGAGAAAAAATGGCCCTTGAAAAAAAGAAAACGAGGCTACAGGACCCTAAACACGCAAAACACATACGGATTTTCCTAAAAAGCCGTACGAGGTAAAGATACACTATTAACAAGGACGCTAAATCAACCACACCCGCGTACCACATACACATTCCCCGCCATTTTTCAACACTAACTTACACAATGCGGAAGTACCCAGCTACCCTAACGGCTTCCCCTCGCGCACGCAGCCTATTTACACTACACACTGCACACATTGCTGACACTTACACAGCAGCTCCACAGCACTGAAAACCTACATTGTATGCTGCAGGAACATGAAAACAGATTGTCAGCTCTTCAGCACAATGCTTCCTGCATATATTACTTACAAATAGGTAAAGTATATTCATTTAGTAATTATTTCATTAGCATACAAAAATACATATACACAAAAAAAACATTATCACATTAAACATAAAAGCCATTCACTGCGCGCCTCACAACCAGCGCCAACGCTGCTCATAGCATACAAAGCCTTGCAATAAGCGCAAAAAACACATCACCGCCGACCAAAGAATAACAGCAAAAGCGCCTATCAGAAAAAAACTACAACCAACAGCCTTGCAATGAGCGCCGAAGGATCTCCAACCGCCAACAAAATGAATGTCTCGTCCAAACCATTACCTGCCTTACAATCTTATTGCCGCCATTTTTTGATGGGCATGTCGCTAGTAAATATATAAAGATCAAGATAATAAAAGTATCAGGAAATGATGCACGCGCGTCTGAATAATACGACAAATACTGATTTTTGTCATAAGTGATATGATCGCAGTATTGGGTCATAAACCCTAAACACTGGAATCTGTTACATACAATTTACTGATGATGTCATTAATGGGCTTCAAGGGGGGGGATCTCTTTTCATACTTTTTGAGCGGTGCAAATCCAACATACGCAGAGCGGAAACGCCACATCTGTGGGACACACACAAAGGGGTTCACTTTGGGAGAAAAAAACAAACAAATATGAAATATTTAATAATCATATTTTGATGTTACCAACAGATAAGGAAACGAATCTGACGTTATTATATCTAATAGTAGCAAGCCTGGGAGTACTGGGAGTAATAATACTGCAGCAGGAGGTCAGGACTAATGTCACCTATAGACCCCCAGACAGATAAAGGTCAGTACTAATGTCCCTCTATAGACCCCCAGTCAGATAAAGGTCAGTACTAATGTCCCTCTATAGACCCCCAGTCAGATAAAGGTCATTACTAATGTCCCTCTATAGACACCCAGTCAGATAAAGGTCAGTACTAATGTCACCTATAGACCCCCAGTCATATAAAGGTCATTAATAATGTCCCTCTATAGACACCCAGTCAGATAAAGGTCAGTACTAATGTCACCTATAGACCCCCAGTCATATAAAGGTCAGTACTAATGTCACTCTATAGACACCCAGTCAGATAAAGGTCAGTACTAATGTCACCTATAGACCCCCAGTCATGTAAGGTGTAACCCTTACACTACCTGATCGATACAACATCATACCTGATGTTTTAAAGCACGTTATTCCAAACAATTTAGGAATGTTAGGTAATTTATGCCCTTTATGGCTTAAAACCAGACTCTGTAACAACTATGTAATTTTCCGTGGGAGTTTTGCCATGGATCCCCCTCCGGCATGCCACAGTCCAGTTGTTAGACCCCTTGAAACAACTTTCCCATCACTATTGTGGCCAGAAAGAGTCCCTGTGGGTTTTAAAATTTGCCTGCCCATTGAAGTCTATGGCGGTTCGCCGATGTTCGCCGGTTCGCGAACATTTGCGGAGGTTCGCGTTTGCGGTTCGCGAACCGAAAATTTTAGGTTCGCGACATCACTAGTGGCTAAGCATTTACTATTTTCAGAAAGCAGCATACATTGTCCCATAGCTTCCATTGTATCTAGGACATATAGTTGAGTAAATTTCCTTTGCTCTCCTTCTTCTGAGTGTAAATGGGAAGTAAGGTGGTAAATTTGCCCTTGTACTTTAAACCAGTACATTTTTTGTAATTTGGAGAAGTAGGGTCACTCATTATGCGTAAATATGTTGGGAATTATTTTCTTAATAGAAGTCTTACTTTTCCCTTTTGACAGCAACTAATGAACTTATCATCTCTGGGGGTTCCTTCTCAAAATGATAAGCCCCACAAAACTGACAAAACACATTTAACATTCCACAATTGTGAGTCTCTACTGTTAGAGCTCTTAATAATGGACTATCCTGTGAATGAACATCAACATTACAATCTATCTCCACATTACTATCACTGTCATCTCATTCACATGTTTGTTTTTCCAGATGTTTGGTCTTACACAGGCTTTTCCTTCCATCAGTTGGTCTTTTCTGTGCAATTCTTTCACGCTCTTCTTGGCGTACTTTTTTCAGAGTCTCCTCCGACTGTCGCTCTCTCCATCTTCGTTTTCTTTCCCTGTTTCAGACTTCCCTGCCATTGCAATCTGCAAGGTAAAATGTATTATTTGTTTTTGAATGTACACATTAAGTCAAGCACGCATTGTCATATAAATTTGTTATTTTTAATGTACTAAGCTGTGGCAGTTACTTTTACAATGTTGTGAATGTTTTCACATAATTTTGCTAATATGTCCATTTCGACTGAATGTAATGACAATGTGTACAATAATGTTAAAATAATAAATTACTAAAATTGTATTCAATGTAATCGTATTAAATGTAATTCATAATCGTAGTTCATTGTGAACAACAGTACCCACCAGGAAAATAGCTTTTTTTTGAAATAGGTTAATTTAGAGTTATTGTTGTTCTCATTGCTGCAATCTGTAATGTTAGAAATGTGCAACATATTCCCTGTAATAATTATTTCATGCACACAATCAACCACATTTCTAACTCTAATTATTCAAAATCATAATGTCTGTAGTTACCTGTTCTGTTGAAGTGAACATGTTCCAATTGATGCAGTGCAGCAAGTCTGTGTCCCAAAAGCGTCACTGGCAGACACCTGCAATGTGTATATTAATATTTTCAGTTGTAGCATATCATTTTTTTTTAAACATTTTTATTTAAACTTTACATTTACTAGCCAGCGCAAATATATACAAAATTAGAATGTATTTTTAAATTTAGGCACAGTGACATTAGTAAATTAATGATCTTGACCAATTTTTATTTTTAATAAAAGTCCAAAAAACTAACAATAGCTTGTGAATTTTGTGATGCATATTAAATACCAAATATGGGTTCCCAGTAACTCTGGATCCTCTGAGTCTATATCCAGTGTACTAAAGAACACCTAAGACTCTATTTTGAAATATGTAGCAACTAGTTACTTAAAAAAGAAACAAAATAAACTTTATTAGAGAAAAAATGTGAATAAGATATATTTACAATATGTGTAATAAAAGATATACTGAAGTATATCAAACAGCAGGCATATAAAGGGGGGGTACAGTCTAATGAGTAAACCCCAAAGTAATCATGTGAGTACTAACGTATGATAATATTAGTTATAAGGTCAGCACTTGTCTATTTGAGAGGACAGATGGCGGCCAACAGTTGCTGCAGTTACTAAAACAAGTGGATCTCTATGTTTCCCATGGGAGAAAAAAGTGACAAAGCACTCACCATCCCATAAGCTGAAGTAAGTTCAAAAAAATGAGACAACATAGATAATATCCACTATCAAAAATGGTTTAGTAAGGTAATGAGGAAAAAAGCATATTTTGGTGCAGTAAATTAATTGTGAAGTCCACCTAACCTATTACTTTTGGAAGGGAGGGACTCACTTGATTACAGCAGTGTGCTGTGTTATCTAGATTACTAAACCATTTTTGATAGTGGATATTATCTATGTTGTCTCATCAAATGAGCAACAACCAGTCAGAATTATTGGGACGTTTAACAAATTTGGTGAAAATATTCGCTCAATATTACAAAATCACTGGCATATCCTCCTGGGCGATAAGGAACTAAGGTCAAGGCTACCAGACGTTGCGTCAATTACCTACCGACGGGCACCAAGCCTCAGGGACAAATTAGTCCACAGCCATTTTGAGGCACAGAAAAATTCAGGCTGTGACTGGCTTCAAACACGGACATCTGGATCTAAGCCTTGTGGAAAGTGTAAAGCTTGTGGACATATAAGCACTACAACTAGGTTTACCAGTTTTTATAGCCAAAAGGAATTTTCAGTCCGCGACTATATTAATTGCAAAACCACTTCGGTGGTTTACCTCATTTCATGTCGGTGTGGCCTTCAATACATAGGAAAAACCACACGCCAGCTCCGCCGCAGAGTCCTTGAACATGTCAACAGTATAACGAACAAGCAGGACGTGGCAGTAGCAAGACACGTGAATACTATCCACGATGGAAATATAATGTGTCTGAAATTCATGAGTATTGAAAAAATTAACATCTCCCCCAGAAGAGGAAATATGGAAATTAAATTACTCCAACGAGAAGCCTGGTGGATCTTTCACCTTAAAACATTATCTCCTCATGGCCTCAATGAAGGCTTTACCTTCACCCCTTTCATCTAGCATCAGCCCTTTAATCACTTCTAACTCTCCTTACTATTAGGTAAAAGCAGGTTACTCTTTAAATTATACACTCTCCCCCTTTTTTCAGTAATAAGTCATTACATTTTTCCTTTCATTCCTGTTTTTTTCTATTCAGAGTTCAGCATGAGTCCCTAGTACATTTTTATATATTTTTTACTTCAGTGGTATTAAATTCAGCTTAAACTTTTTGAGATTTCTAAGGAACTAGAGTACTTAGGTCTCTAGCACATACCATGGTACTATATAACGGTAGTCCTCATTTATAGTTGATCTACTCTAACCTTATACCTTTTTCTTTTTATTTAAGCCTAAAGAGGGGTTGACTCACTATTATTATAGCAGTTTATCTTATTCTATCTCTAACTTTGCTTCTCTAGTTAGTAGTATCAATACCTTGGAGGGTTTCACCTCTTGGGGTCCGTGTTAGTATATAATTAGAATTATCCTCAGCTTATTTATCATCTCTTTCCTTAGGGCATGTTTAACTTTATTGTGGTATTTACCAACAATGTTAAAACACAGTTCTTCAAATTAATAGCCCAAATTGAGATTAATAAGGCAATAACACTAATATATACAGGTACCTGCCTGTAGAGGCACTATTATTTAGAAAACTAGTGATTTCAGCGTTTTTGCTGAGCTTTCCCGCAAATCTCACGAGAATATGCGATCACGTGGCACGTGATGACGTCACAACGTGAACGTGAACGCGGTGACGTCATTGCGTCTCGCGAATCGCGGGATTCCTTTAAAAGCCCGTGATTCATAGGCATTACATATACCCTTATGAATCCGTAACAATAACAACAGGGAAACGTACGTTGGAACCTTAGCAGCAGGCTACAGGGGACAGTCTATCCCCATTGGTATGTACAAATGCTGATTCCTGCACCATTACAAGGTAATGAGGAAAAAACTTTGTTTTCTTTTTTGAAGCATATTTTGGTGCAGTAAATTAATTGTGAAGTCCACCTAACCTATTACTTTTGGAAGGGAGGGACTCTCTTGATTACAGCAGTGTGCTGTGTTATCAAGATTACTAAACCATTAGGTTAGGTGGACTTCACAATTAATTTACTGCACCAAAATATGCTTTTTTCCTCATTACCTTACTAAACCATTTTTGATAGTGGATATTATCTATGTTGTCTGATTTTTTTGAACTTACTTCAGCTTATGGGATGGTGAGTGCTTTGTCACTTTTTTCTCCCATGGGAAACATAGAGATCCACTTGTTTTAGTAACTGCAGCAACTGTTGGCCGCCATCTGTCCTCTCAAATAGACAGGTGCTGACCTTATAACTAATATTATCATACGTGAGTACTCACATGATTACTTTGGGGTTTACTCATTAGACTGTACCCCCCCTTTATATGCCTGCTGTTTGATATACTTCAGTATATCTTTTATTACACATATTGTAAATATATCTTCACATTTTTTCTCTAATAAAGTTTATTTTGTTTCTTTTTTAAGTAACTAGTTGCTACATATTTCAAAATAGAGTCTTAGGTGTTCTTTAGTACACTGGATATAGACTCAGAGGATCCAGAGTTACTGGGAACCCATATTTGATATCATTATTTACTCTATTTCATTTAGAGAGTTGTTCTTATTTTTTCTTTATAGACTGCATATTAAATACAATTTACTATTCCAGAATATCATATATAATCAATGCATTGAAATCATTAATGTACTAAAATATATACTGTACCTCTTCCTTCAAAGTTGATGTGTTCTGTCAGTCAGGCCAATTCTGTGTCACTGTCAAATTGACAGAGATTTGTAAAGTGTAAGAACAGATTGAAATCTTTATGATATATATATATATTTTTTTATAACATTTACATGTATTAGCAATAAAAAATTGTGACAGATGCACTGTCACTCTCAGGATCTGTGCCCTAATATCCAGCACCAAAATGGAGAACACAGGAGCCCTTTAAATGTTTAGCAGATTTGTGCTGTTTATTTGTCAGCATACAACAGAAAATAAACCAAACAGAAAATAAATCCTAGCTTCTCCTTGAAGCCCTGCATAACTAAACTGTAGTTCCCTTACTATCTTACATAGAAGTGCAAACATACAGTCCAAACATAGGTAGCAAAGGTGTCTTTCCCTCTCACCTCTCTCTTAGGCTCTGTATCTCCGGCCTCTCTTTCCAAAGCAGATCCCTCCCTCGGTCATCACTTTCAGGGACTTTCTGTTCCTCTTTTCTGCATGCTCGTTCTTCAAAGCTTCTTGCTTTGGTCCATTAGTTTTCAGTGCGGCCTCTGACGTCGGCCTTGCACACTTCCACAACACTCCAGCACTGTCAAACAGCTCTCCACCTGGAGACAGCAGCCGCCCTTGATTGTAGCCACAGCCAAGCTTTTTAAGGATCTTCTTAACCATCTCACTCCTGGGGAGAAGTCTTGAAGGGCTCTCTACTGCCCTCTGGTGACACACCATCACAAAATATATGCAGCTTACGATATGTTAAATGCAAAAGTATGAAATTTAGCATGTTTTTTCATGTATTTTTTTATGCAAATCATAAATTAGTCAATTAATAAATAATAATAATTCACCTATTACAGCTTACAATATCTTAAATGGCGTCATCTTTAAAATTAAAATTAACCCTTATTCTTTTTCTAACAATTTAAATAATGAATTAATAATTTAATAACTAATAATACTTTACTTATTCGTTGTGAATGTATTTGAGAAAAATCATAAAGACTTAACAATCTCTTCATAAAATGTGTCCACAGAGAATGTGCATTTAGGCACACAGCTGATCATCTGAGGAGAAAGTGAGAAAGTTCTGGAAATTCTGCAGTATATATATATGCAAGCTCAAGGACAAAGTTGCACATGCACAATTTAAAGTTTTTCCGCCATTTTAGGTTGTAAATGTGGGTATGTCCGAGTTACAGGCTTGCTTCTTAGAAAATGTTGGCGTTTTTTACTATCTCCCGCGTGCCTTGCGTTGTTGGTGTAAATGTTACTAGCTTCGTTATCATTTTCCGTGCCTTTAACCGGCCCACAGTCCATTTACGGACTTTTGCGAGTCCTGTAATGAGAGGAACCGGTGCTCATTGCGGCTCATTGCTGCCTAAGTCCCATGGGCCTCGCTGTGGCATGCCTCAACCACTACCGGGCCGCAACATGAGTAATGATCTTGGTGAAGGTGTCAACAGCTCGACTCGCTTTGCCAGGCTTACGTCGACGGCTCGCCTCGCTTCGCAAAACTTATGTTAGTATGAGGTAATTGTGTTGATTTTAAAACAATTATTTGATTTAATTTCATATATATATATATATATATATATATATATATATATCACATATTATAATTGTCTAACTACGAGACGTCGTCACGCTGTGTTGCGCAGTGCGTACGACTTTGCGATGAGCGAGCCGTTAAACCGCTCTGTTGCGTAGTGCGTACGACTTAGCGATACGCGAGGCGAGCCGTTACTTCGTAGCACTTTGGCAATGAGCGCCACAGGCGCTCATTGCAGAGCCGTTACTTCGTGGCACTTTGGCAATGAGCACCTGCGAGGCGAGCCGTTACTTCGTAGCACTTACAAAAAAAATGTGAGCTGAAAAAAATTACGACATAAGCGGCGGAACCAAAACACTCAAAAAAACACTAAATACACACTAAAAAATAAAATAAAGGTTACTTACAGCTTGGGGAAGCAGGCAGGACATCTGGAAGTGAGGTGGAACTCCAATTTACACCGATTTTGCCGAGTTACAAAGATCGAAAATCGGCTAAGCGAGAAAAAAATGGCCGCCGAAAAAAATGAAAACGAGGCTATACTACTACGAACTGCGTAAAACACAGCCATAGACGTATGTGTTAGAAAAACTACGAGATAAAGGATGCGGATTAACCGGCGCAATGAGTAAAAAGACAGTAGCGACTTCATTTTACGAAACGAAATTACAGATTTACGCATTAACACAGATTTAACGACTTTGTCTCGCGCAACATCGGATTTACAGCCTAAACAAACGCATTTGATGAAATATGTTGCAAATTACAAAAATAATAATTTTATTAAAAAAAAATTGTATTTATTTTAAGAAAAAAAAAAAGGGACAAATGTAGTGTCACGTTGTGTGGCAAACAAATTTTATGTTAAACCGTAGTACTTTAGTGGGCTTATCGATGAGCGCCGCAGGTGAGCCGTTAAACCGTAGTACTTTGGCAATGAGCGAAAGGGACAAATGTAGTGTCATGTTGTGTGGCAAACAAATTTAATGTTAAACCGTAGTACTTTAGCAGGCTTAGTGAGGCGATCAAACCGTAGTACTTTGGCAATGAGCGACGCAGAAAAAATTACGGACGAACAAAACGAAAACCAGGCTACAGCACTATAACCACGGAAAACACGTACCGATAATTCGCTAAGACGCATACAACACATTATCCGCCATTTTAGGATAATGCGGAAGTACACAGCTACGTTAACGGTTTCGGATCGCGCAAGCACACTATTACACTGCACACGCTCATCACGCTTACACAGCACCTCCACACCACTAATGCTGCTGCAACATCAACTCAGATTGCCAGCTCTTCAACACAATGCATAAAAATATGTAAATTAATTTATTAATTTGAATTCTATATTTCAGTAGTACACAAAAAAAAACATTAGCTACCTTACAATTCCATGTGTATATTAATAACTAAACAACTTTTAAAACATACACATCTGATTGCCGTCATTTTTTGACGGGCAATACGCTAGTATATATATATATATATATATATATATATATATATTATATATATCATTTTAAATAGCTAGTTCACATAATTAAAATTAATGTAACTTTTATACCTACTTTTCAAAGCAGAATGTGTTGCTGTAGTGACAAGTGTGTTTGTGGAAGGGAGGGGGATCAAACCTGAAATATCAATGAAAAACATCTTTAAAACAGAGCACTTACCACTACACCCACTACACCAGCACACTCTGTATTTGAAGTGTAAATCTATAAAGAAGGGGTAACAGTTACAGATTCCAGCCCCCCTAATAGTGCAGATTCTTATGGGAGGACTTCCGGGATTAAACTTGACAATATTAAGTCAATTCTTGATTCATTATATCCTCTAACAGATGACATACAGTGAGAAAACATATGGTGACTTTTTTGTGGTCCTTTAATAATGCAATAGAGGTCTAAAATAAAGGGAATAAATAATGCAATAGAGGTCTAAAATAATGGGAATGGAGGTCCTGAGTCAGGTTGACTATCCCAGGAAAATGTTATAGCTTAACCACAATTTATTTTTGTACAATAAATCCTTTTAAATAATCTATGAAAAATAAATATGTAAAATTGTATGTCTGCTATAGCTCATTGTAAACAATTTAAACTACAGTAAATAAGATTATGTTGCTTTATTATAGTAACCATCTCCACTGTGCAAATATGGTAATATCTACTATTTTGTTGTTCAGTCATTTAGCCATATACCCCTCTCCATGACCCTATGGATAGCAGCACACCAGCTCTCACATCTATATGTTACTACTGGGAATATAACAGTTCTAACTATGTTTGTTAATAGTGTAATATCCATACTCTTTAATAGTGTGTCATAGCTTTCCTACCCAGAGGCAAATATATTTTAATTTCATGGCTGCAGTCAGCACCTGTAGATATCTTAGAGCCTAGCAGCCACATACAGTTTGAAGCCTGTAGTTGCCCAGGTACACCTGCAAAGCCTGCATTACATTCAACCATGCCGCGACCAACGGGCCGGAGACCCAAACCCGCAAACCATTTTTGCACATGTTACATATGCAGCCATAAACATGGTCAATTAGTCAAACCCATAGTTACAGGTATAGATGGAGCCAATGGTAAAAGAGATTGTCATCATTACGTCACTGAAAAATGGAGGTTAGATTTCAAAGCCTTACAGGTTTCAATTACGAGTTACGATCGGACCCGCATTCCAGAAATAATGTACCGTATATACTCGAGTATACGTTTTTCAGCCCTTTTTTTAAGGCAAAAAAGGGCCCCTCGGCTTATACTCGAGTCACTCTCCCCTCCGTGTCTCTCTAACCCCCCCGTGTGTCTCTCTATCCCCCCTGTGTGTCTCTCTACCCCCCCGTGTGTCTCTCTACCCCCCCGTGTGTCTCTCTTCCCCCCCGTGTGTCTCTCTTCCCCGCCTGTGTGTCTCTCTACCCCCCCCCGTGTGTCTCTCTTCCCCCCGTGTGTCTCTCTACCCCCCGTGTGTCTCTCTACCCCCCCGTGTGTCTCTCTACCCCCCGTGTGTCTCTCTATCACCCCGTGTGTCTCTCTAACCCCCCTGTGTCTCTTTCCCTCCCCCCTCCTCAACGTAAACCCCCCTCAACCCCCCTCCTCCACCTAAACAAGCCTAAATACCTCCCCCCTCTCCCCTCACTTACCTGCTTGTTCTCTGGCCTCCGCTCATTGACCCGGCGCCAGCGCGCATGTGACGTCACATGCGTGCCGCGTCATTAGCATATACCGGGTGCCGAGGGGGGTTTAGGTTGAGGAGGGGTGTTGAGGAGGGGGGTTGGGGTTGAGGGAGGTTGAGGGGGGAGGTTGAGGGGGGTTGAGGTTGAGGAGGTGGGTTGGGGTTAAGGGGGGTTGAGGTTGAGGAGGGGGGTTGAGCGGGGTTGAGGTTGAGGAGGGAGGTTGAGGATGGGGGGTTGAGGATGAGGATGGGGAGGTTGAGGAGGGGGTTGAGGAGGGGGTTGAGGATGGCGGGGTTGAGGATGGGGGGGTTGAGGATGGGGGGGATGAGGAGGGTGTTGAGGATGAGGAGGGAGGATGAGGAGGAGGGAGGAGGGAGGTTGAGGATGAGGAGGGAGGTTGAGGATGAGGAGGGAGGATGAGGAGGGAGGTTGAGTATGAGGATGAGGAGTAGGGTTGAGGAGGGAGGTTTGGAATGAGGAGGGGGGTTGAGGAGGAGGGTAATAAGGGAGGGGGGAAGAGACACAGGAAAGGGAGAGGGGAGAAGAGACACAGGATAGAGAGGGGGGACACAGAGGGCACAAGAGGGACACAGGGGACAGCACATTTCCCACCCTCGGCTTATACTCGAGTCACTCATTTTACCCAGTATTTTGTGGTAAAATGGGTTCCTCGGCTTATACTCGGGTCGGCTTATACTTGAGTATATACGGTAATATTAATAAATCAGTAAATATGATATTCTAGTCCATGCGAGTTAAACATTAAAAAAAGTATTTTATATTGCAGATTTACGAGCTTGAGAATGTTGTGCAATTAATTTTAATACCTAACATCACTTTCCCTTTAATTTGAAGTACTGTAGTGTGTTGATATTTGCATCTATAGTGCTACAGATAGGACTTTAATCCCCTTGCGTGTCCTCTTTAGTACCCGTAGGCTTTTTGGGTCCATTTGCTGGTTATGGGTTTGAACGCCGGTGGATTTGTAGCCATTTAATAGCAATTTGCAAACGTAATATTTACAGGCTTGACAGATCAAAGGCTTTGGGCAATGGAGCTCAGATTTTGACAGCCCGTAGGGTTTTTTCTCCAGTATCCCACAGATCGTTTGCGGGTAGCTGTACGAGGCCAATTTAATAGCTGTAAGTTAAGGGGGCTCCGTTACAGGCTACGGGTTTTCACATTAGGAGGAATTTAATAGGGCTGCAGGTATATTAAAATCAGTCACTGCCTCCACTTCTTCCCCATCTATTTCTCAAATGTCTTTTTCAACTGCAATTACTGATATTATGTAAAATGTTAGATCTGCATAGCTCATTATATATTATATCTTCACTGTAATTAAATTTTGAAGATTGTACGAAGATTGTACGCAGTACAATGAGTCTTAAGAATGCATTTAACAATATCAATCTATTATAATATGGACTATATATTTTCTTCTAGGAAATCTGCCAACATCAGTGACACCTGTTAGAGCAGGTAAAGTTCCAGGTATGTTAATATGTATATGTAAATATAGATATACAGCAATACCCCGTTTAACTCTGGTCTGAATCTCAGTAGTCTGCATAACAATGCTACATAACATTACCCACTACCTAATATGAAAGCACTACCCTATACATATAATCTATAAAAAAAACATTCTCATTACAGGGAAGGGCTTAAATACTAATGAAATCAAATATAATGTGTTTATGACCCTCCACCTATCATCAACTACCCCTATTAGCTGTATATATCCCCCTGGATTCACTCTCAATACCTGCTATTCCCCTTTCTCACACCTCTTGTACTGTGGGGTGGGTGGCTCATTTACTCCATGGGGGTCCCTATGGATAACTATGAGACCTTTAACCATAACCATAAGGGGTGCTATGGACCCCCATAGCACTTAATTGTATCCCTGTTACAAACCCCACTCTGCTAGGAGTGTAGTGTTAGGGACTATGGGAGTCCTTGTGAACCTTCATGGAGAGATATGATTAGGGTGTTAGGATGACAAGGTTATTCCCTTGGGATTGCCATGGTAGGGAGATAGGTTTAGGTGCCATGGGGTCCATATCCCAATTTCCTTGCAGTGTGCTAACCATTGGTACCTCCCTGATAAATACAAAAAAAAAAAATATATTTAACACATAGGCCTTTTACTGGTCAGTATTCAACAGTAGACCTGTTTCACATTCTAAGGTTCTAATATTTTGTAAAAATCCCCAGATCAAGCTCCAGGATATTTTTAGGGTCCCTTCCAAATGATCCGGAAACTAGCTAACACCACCTATGTGGTAGCCATGGATGAGCAACAGCAGATTTAGAAGGTGATTCACATGAATATGCTGAAGCCCTACCATAGCCAGAAACCCCATGCAATGGCCATATTCCTAGCAGAAAGGGGAGGTCCTGAGCATGTAGTACTACCAGACATGCTTGCCTCTGGTGATCAGTTCCCTGTTTCCCTTATCCCGACTGACTTGTCACCTAACCAGTGATAGCAGCTTGAAGGGGGTGCCGAGTCACCACCTAGGCTTGTTTTTGACCCGACCGAGTAGGATGGACCACTAGGACTTACCCTAGACATTTCCCCACTGAAACAGCCCTTATACAGGGTCCTTCGAGGTGGTGAAGGAAAATGTAAAGAGGGATCTGGATGAGATGTTTGAGCTAGGGGTCAAGTCATCCTACAGTCCCTGGGCTCCCCTATAGTATTGGTCGCTATGAAGGACAGGACCACCAGGTTTTGTGTGGACTATAAGCAGCTAAATGACAAGACAAACTACTTATGCTTGTTGTATGCCTAGAGTAGATAAACTGCTAGATAGACTAGGGCAGGCAGCCTACATGACGACTCTGGACTTCAGTTTAAGGGTGACATGTATATCCCATTTGCTGAGAACAGTAGAGAGAAGCAGACAATTATCACCCCATTTGCTGGATACCAGTTTATGCCACTGTCCTGGGTCGGTTTCAGCAAGCTGGATTGACCATTCACCCTGACAAGTGGCAGTTTTCTAGGGGGGAGGTGCAGTACCTAGGGCGCAGAATATCCAAGGCCGTCTAAAATAGCCTAGATTGAGTTTGTATGAGGTAGGTGTTAACATTTCTTGGTACCGCAGGGTATTAACGTCGGTTTATCCCCAGTACCGTACCCCTGGCAAAGCCACTGACAAACTGACTAACTCACCAAAAAGTGGATGTCCTGGCTGATTGAGTTGAGCCCCAAATGTGAGATATGCCGCGTCATTAGCATATACCGCGTGCCGAGGGGGGTTTAGGTTGAGGAGGGGTGTTGAGGAGGGGGGTTGGGGTTGAGGGAGGTTGAGGGGGGAGGTTGAGGGGGGTTGAGGGGGGAGGTTGAGGGGGGTTGAGGTTGAGGAGGTGGGTTGGGGTTAAGGGGGGTTGAGGTTGAGGAGGGGGGTTGAGGGGGGTTGAGGTTGAGGATGGGGGGCTGAGGATGAGGATGGGGTTGAGGATGGGGGAGATGAGGAGGAAGGTTGAGGATGAGGATGAGAAGGGAGGATGAGGAGGGAGGATGAGAAGGGAGGATGAGGAGGGAGGTTGAGGAGGGAGGAGGGAGGTTGAGGATGAGGAGGGAGGTTGAGGTTTAGGATGAGGATGAGGAGTGGGGTTGAGGAGGGAGGTTCAGAATGAGGAGGGGGGGTTGAGGAGGGTGATAAGGGAGGGGGGAAGAGACACAGGAAAGGGAGAGGGGAGAAGACACACAGGAGAGAGAGGGGGGACACAGAGGGCACAAGAGGGACACAGGGGACAGCACATTTCCCACCCTCGGCTTATACTCGAGTCACTCATTTTACCCAGTATTTTGTGGTAAAATGGGTGCCTGGGCTTATACTTGGGTCGGCTTATACTCGAGTATATACGGTAATATTAATAAATCAGTAAATATGATATTCTAGTCCATGCAAGTTAAACATTAAAAAAAGTATTTTATATTGCAGATTTACGAGCTTGAGAATGTTGTGCAATTAATTTTAATACCTAACATCACTTTCCCTTTAATTTGAAGTACTGTAGTGTGTTGATATTTGCATCTATAGTGCTACAGATAGGACTTTAATCCCCTTGCGTGTCCTCTTTAGTACCCGTAGGCTTTTTGGGTCCATTTGCTGGTTATGGGTTTGAACGCCGGTGGATTTGTAGCAATTTAATAGCAATTTGCAAATGTAATATTTATAGGCTTGACAGATCAAAGGCTTTGGGCAATGGAGCTCAGATTTTGACAGCCCGTAGGTTTTTTTCTCCAGTATCCCGCAGATCGTTTGCGGGTAGCTGTACGAGGCCAATTTAATAGCTGTAAGTTAAGGGGGCTCCGTTACAGGCTACGGGTTTTCACATTAGGAGGAATTTAATAGGGCTGCAGGTATATTAAAATCAGTCACTGCCTCCACTTCTTCTCCATCTATTTCTCAAATGTCTTTTTCAACTGCAATTACTGATATTATGTAAAATGTTAGATCTGCATAGCTCATTATATTATATCTTCACTGTAATTAAATTTTGAAGATGGTATGAAGATTGTATGCAGTACAATGAGTCTTAAGAATGCATTTAACAATATCAATCTATTATAATATGGACTATATATTTTCTTCTAGGAAATCTGACAACATCAGTGACACCTGTTAGAGCAGGTAAAGTTCCAGGTATGTTAATATGTATATGTAAATATAGATATACAGCAATACCCCGTTTAACTCTGGTCTGAATCTCAGTAGTCTGCATAACAATGCTACATAACATTACCCACTACCTAATATGAAAGCACTACCCTATACATATAATCTATAAAAAAACATTCTCATTACAGGAAAGGGCTTAAATACTAATGAAATCAAATATAATGTGTTTATGACCCTCCACCTATCATCAACTACCCCTATTAGCTGTATATATCCCCCTGGATTCACTCTCAATACCTGCTATTCCCTTTTCTCACACCTCTTGTACTGTGGGGTGGGTGGCTCATTTACTCCATGGGGGTCCCTATGGATAACTATGAGACCTTTAACCATAACCATAAGGGGTGCTATGGACCCCCATAGCACTTAATTGTATCCCTGTTACAAACCCCACTCTGCTAGGAGTGTAGTGTTAGGGACTATGGGAGTCCTTGTGAACCCTCATGGAGAGATATGATTAGGGTGTTCGGATGACATGGTATTCCCTTGGGATTGCCATAGTAGGGAGATAGGTTTAGGTGCCATGGGGTCCATATCCCAATTTTCTTGCAGTGTGCTAACCATTGGTACCTCCCTGATGTATACAAAAAAAAAAATAATGTATTTAACTCATAGGCCTTTTACTGGTCAGTATTTAACAGTAGACCTGTTTCACATTCTAAGGTTCTAATATTTTGTAAAAATCCCCAGAACAAGCTCCAGGATATTTTTAGGGTCCCTTCCAAATGATCCGGAAACTAGCTAACACCACCTATGTGGTAGCCATGGATGAGCAACAGCAGATTTAGAAGGTGATTCACATGAATATGCTGAAGCCCTACCATAGCCAGAAACCCCATGCAATGGCCATATTCCTAGCAGAAAGGGGAGGTCCTGAGCATGTAGTACTACCAGACATGCTTGCCTCTGGTGATCAGTTCCCTGTTTCCCTTATCCCGACTGACTTGTCACCTAACCAGTGATAGCAGCTTGAAGGGGGTGCCGAGTCACCACCTAGGCTTGTTTTTGACCCGACCGAGTAGGATGGACCACTAGGACTTACCCTAGACATTTCCCCACTGAAACAGCCCTTATACAGGGTTCTTCGAGGTGGTGAGGGAAAATGTAAAGAGGGATCTGGATGAGATGTTTGAGCTAGGGGTCAAGTAATCCTACAGTCCCTGGGCTCCCCTATAGTATTGGTCGCTATGAAGGACAGGACCACCAGGTTTTGTGTGGACTATAAGCAGCTAAATGACAAGACAAACTACTTATGCTTGTTGTATGCCTAGAGTAGATAAACTGCTAGATAGACTAGGGCAGGCAGCCTACATGACGACTCTGGACTTCAGTTTAAGGGTGACATGTATATCCCATTTGCTGAGAACAGTAGAGAGAAGCAGACAATTATCACCCCATTTGCTGGATACCAGTTTATGCCACTGTCCTGGGTCGGTTTCAGCAAGCTGGATTGACCATTCACCCTGACAAGTGGCAGTTTTCTAGGGGGGAGGTGCAGTACCTAGGGCGCAGAATATCCAAGGCCGTCTAAAATAGCCTAGATTGAGTTTGTATGAGGTAGGTGTTAACATTTCTTGGTACCGCAGGGTATTAACGTCGGTTTATCCCCAGTACCGTACCCCTGGCAAAGCCACTGACAAACTGACTAACTCACCAAAAAGTGGATGTCCTGGCTGATTGAGTTGAGCCCCAAATGTGAGATATGCCGCGTCATTAGCATATACCGCGTGCCGAGGGGGGTTTAGGTTGAGGAGGGGTGTTGAGGAGGGGGGTTGGGGTTGAGGGAGGTTGAGGGGGGAGGTTGAGGGGGGTTGAGGGGGGAGGTTGAGGGGGATTGAGGTTGAGGAGGTGGGTTGGGGTTAAGGGGGGTTGAGGTTGAGGAGGGGGGTTGAGGGGGGTTGAGGTTGAGGATGGGGGGCTGAGGATGAGGAGGTTGAGGAGAGGGTTGAGGATGGGGGAGATGAGGAGGAAGGTTGAGGATGAGGAGGGAGGATGAGAAGGGAGGATGAGGAGGGAGGATGAGAAGGGAGGATGAGGAGGGAGGTTGAGGAGGGAGGAGGGAGGTTGAGGATGAGGAGGGAGGTTGAGGTTTAGGATGAGGATGAGGAGTGGGATTGAGGAGGGAGGTTGAGAATGAGGAGGGGGGGTTGAGGAGGGTGATAAGGGAGGGGGGAAGAGACACAGGAAAGGGAGAGGGGAGAAGACACACGGGAGAGAGAGGGGGGACACAGAGGGCACAAGAGGGACACAGGGGACAGCACATTTCCCACCCTCGGCTTATACTCGAGTCACTCATTTTACCCAGTATTTTGTGGTAAAATGGGTGCCTCGGCTTATACTCGGGTCGGCTTATACTCGAGTATATAAGGTAATATTAATAAATCAGTAAATATGATATTCTAGTCCATGCAAGTTAAACATTAAAAAAAGTATTTTATATTGCAGATTTACGAGCTTGAGAATGTTGTGCAATTAATTTTAATACCTAACATCACTTTCCCTTTAATTTAAAGTACTGTAGTGTGTTGATATTTGCATCTATAGTGCTACAGATAGGACTTTAATCCCCTTGCGTGTCCTCTTTAGTACCCGTAGGCTTTTTGGGTCCATTTGCTGGTTATGGGTTTGAACGCCGGTGGATTTGTAGCAATTTAATAGCAATTTGCAAATGTAATATTTATTGGCTTGACAGATCAAAGGCTTTGGGCAATGGAGCTCAGATTTTGACAGCCCGTAGGGTTTTTTCTCCAGTATCCCGCAGATCGTTTGCGGGTAGCTGTACGAGGCCAATTTAATAGCTGTAAGTTAAGGGGGCTCCGTTACAGGCTACGGGTTTTCACATTAGGAGGAATTTAATAGGGCTGCAGGTATATTAAAATCAGTCACTGCCTCCACTTCTTCCCCATCTATTTCTCAAATGTCTTTTTCAACTGCAATTACTGATATTATGTAAAATGTTAGATCTGCATAGCTCATTATATTATATCTTCACTGTAATTAAATTTTGAAGATGGTATGAAGATTGTATGCAGTACAATGAGTCTTAAGAATGCATTTAACAATATCAATCTATTATAATATGGACTATATATTTTCTTCTAGGAAATCTGACAACATCAGTGACACCTGTTAGAGCAGGTAAAGTTCCAGGTATGTTAATATGTATATGTAAATATAGATATACAGCAATACCCCGTTTAACTCTGGTCTGAATCTCAGTAGTCTGCATAACAATGCTACATAACATTACCCACTACCTAATATGAAAGCACTACCCTATACATATAATCTATAAAAAAACATTCTCATTACAGGGAAGGGCTTAAATACTAATGAAATCAAATATAATGTGTTTATGACCCTCCACCTATCATCAACTACCCCTATTAGCTGTATATATCCCCCTGGATTCACTCTCAATACCTGCTATTCCCCTTTCTCACACCTCTTGTACTGTGGGGTGGGTGGCTCATTTACTCCATGGGGGTCCCTATGGATAACTATGAGACCTTTAACCATAACCATAAGGGGTGCTATGGACCCCCATAGCACTTAATTGTATCCCTGTTACAAACCCCATTCTGCTAGGAGTGTAGTGTTAGGGACTATGGGAGTCCTTGTGAACCCTCATGGAGAGATATGATTAGGGTGTTAGGATGACATGGTATTCCCTTGGGATTGCCATGGTAGGGAGATAGGTTTAGGTGCCATGGGGTCCATATCCCAATTTTCTTGCAGTGTGCTAACCATTGGTACCTCCCTGATAAATACAAAAAAAAATAATATATTTAGCACATAGGCCTTTTACTGGTCAGTATTCAACAGTAGACCTGTTTCACATTCTAAGGTTCTAATATTTTGTAAAAATCCCCAGAACAAGCTCCAGGATATTTTTAGGGTCCCTTCCAAATGATCCGGAAACTAGCTAACACCACCTATGTGGTAGCCATGGATGAGCAACAGCAGATTTAGAAGGTGATTCACATGATTATGCTGAAGCCCTACCATAGCCAGAAACCCCATGCAATGGCCATATTCCTAGCAGAAAGGGGAGGTCCTGAGCATGTAGTCCTACCAGACATGCTTGCCTCTGGTGATCAGTTCCCTGTTTCCCTTATCCCGACTGACTTGTCACCTAACCAGTTATAGCAGCTTGAAGGGGGTGCCGAGTCACCACCTAGGCTTGTTTTTGACCCGACCGAGTAGGATGGACCACTAGGACTTACCCCAGACATTTCCCCACTGAAATAGCCCTTATACAGGGTCCTTCGAGGTGGTGAAGGAAAATGTAAAGAGGGATCTGGATGAGATGTTTGAGCTAGGGGTCAAGTCATCCTACAGTCCCTGGGCTCCCCTATAGTATTGGTCGCTATGAAGGACAGGACCACCAGGTTTTGTGTGGACTATAAGCAGCTAAATGACAAGAGAAACTACTTATGCTTGTTGTATGCCTAGAGTAGATAAACTGCTAGATAGACTAGGGCAGGCAGCCTACATGACGACTCTGGACTTCAGTTTAAGGGTGACATGTATATCCCATTTGCTGAGAACAGTAGAGAGAAGCAGACAATTATCACCCCATTTGCTGGATACCAGTTTATGCCACTGTCCTGGGTCGGTTTCAGCAAGCTGGATTGACCATTCACCCTGACAAGTGGCAGTTTTCTAGGGGGGAGGTGCAGTACCTAGGGCGCAGAATATCCAAGGCCGTCTAAAGTAGCCTAGATTGAGTTTGTATGAGGTAGGTGTTAACATTTCTTGGTACCGCAGGGTATTAACGTCGGTTTATCCCCAGTACCGTACCCCTGGCAAAGCCACTGACAGACTGACTAACTCACCAAAAAGAGGATGTCCTGGCTGATAGATTTGAGCCCCAAATTTGAGATATGCCGCGTCATTAGCATAACCGCGTGCCGAGGGGGGTTTAGGTTGAGGAGGGGTGTTGAGGAGGGGGCTTGGGATTGAGGGAGGTTGAGGGGGGAGGTTGAGGGGGGTTGAGAGGGGTTGAGGTTGAGGAGGTGGGTTGGGGTTAAGGGGGGTTGAGGTTGAGGAGGGGGGTTGAGGGGGGTTGAGGTTGAGGATGGGGGGTTGAGGATGAGGATGGGAAGGTTGAGGAGGGGGTTGAGGATGGGAGAGTTGAGGAGGAAGGTTGAGGAAGAGGAGGGAGGATGAGGAGGGAGGATGAGGAGGGAGGATGAGGAGGGAGGTTGAGGAGGGAGGAGGGAGGTTGAGGATGAGGAGGGAGGTTGAGGTTTAGGATGAGGATGATGAGTGGGGTTGAGGAGGGAGGTTGAGAATGAGGAGGGGGGTTGAGGAGGGTGATAAGGGAGGGGGGAAGAGACACAGGAAAGGGAGAGGGGAGAAGAGACACGGGAGAGAGAGGGGGGACAGAGAGGGCACAAGAGGGACACAGGGGACAGCACATTTCCCACCCTCGGCTTATACTCGAGTCACTCATTTTACCCAGTATTTTGTGGTAAAATGGGTGCCTCGGCTTATACTCGGGTCGGCTTATACTCTAGTATATACGGTAATATTAATAAATCAGTAAATATGATATTCTAGTCCATGCGAGTTAAACATTAAAAAAAGTATTTTATATTGCAGATTTACGAGCTTGAGAATGTTGTGCAATTAATTTTAATACCTAACATCACTTTCCCTTTAATTTGAAGTACTGTAGTGTGTTGATATTTGCATCTATAGTGCTACAGATAGGACTTTAATCCACTTGCGTGTCCTCTTTAGTACCCCTAGGCTTTTTGGGTCCATTTGCTGGTTATGGGTTTGAACGCCGGTGGATTTGTAGCAATTTAATAGCAATTTGCAAATGTAATATTTACAGGCTTGACAGATCAAAGGCTTTGGGCAATGGAGCTCAGATTTTGACAGCCCGTAGGGTTTTTTCTCCAGTATCCCGCAGATCGTTTGCGGGTAGCTGTACGAGGCCAATTTAATAGCTGTAAGTTAAGGGGGCTCTGTTACAGGCTACAGGTTTTCACATTAGGAGGAATTTAATAGGGCTGCAGGTATATTAAAATCAGTCACTGCCTCCACTTCTTCCCCATCTATTTCTCAAATGTCTTTTTCAACTGCAATTACTGATATTATGTAAAATGTTAGATCTGCATAGCTCATTATATTATATCTTCACTGTAATTAAATTTTGAAGATGGTATGAAGATTGTATGCAGTACAATGAGTCTTAAGAATGCATTTAACAATATCAATCTATTATAATATGGACTATATATTTTCTTCTAGGAAATCTGACAACATCAGTGACACCTGTTAGAGCAGGTAAAGTTCCAGGTATGTTAATATGTATATGTAAATATAGATATACAGCAATACCCCGTTTAACTCTGGTCTGAATCTCAGTAGTCTGCATAACAATGCTACATAACATTACCCACTACCTAATATGAAAGCACTACCCTATACATATAATCTATAAAAAAACATTCTCATTACAGGGAAGGGCTTAAATACTAATGAAATCAAATATAATGTGTTTATGACCCTCCACCTATCATCAACTACCCCTATTAGCTGTATATATCCCCCTGGATTCACTCTCAATACCTGCTATTCCCCTTTCTCACACCTCTTGTACTGTGGGGTGGGTGGCTCATTTACTCCATGGGGGTCCCTATGGATAACTATGAGACCTTTAACCATAACCATAAGGGGTGCTATGGACCCCCATAGCACTTAATTGTATCCCTGTTACAAACCCCATTCTGCTAGGAGTGTAGTGTTAGGGACTATGGGAGTCCTTGTGAACCATCATGGAGAGATATGATTAGGGTGTTAGGATGACATGGTATTCCCTTGGGATTGCCATGGTAGGGAGATAGGTTTAGGTGCCATGGGGTCCATATCCCAATTTTCTTGCAGTGTGCTAACCATTGGTACCTCCCTGATAAATACAAAAAAAAATAATATATTTAGCACATAGGCCTTTTACTGGTCAGTATTCAACAGTAGACCTGTTTCACATTCTAAGGTTCTAATATTTTGTAAAAATCCCCAGAACAAGCTCCAGGATATTTTTAGGGTCCCTTCCAAATGATCCGGAAACTAGCTAACACCACCTATGTGGTAGCCATGGATGAGCAACAGCAGATTTAGAAGGTGATTCACATGATTATGCTGAAGCCCTACCATAGCCAGAAACCCCATGCAATGGCCATATTCCTAGCAGAAAGGGGAGGTCCTGAGCATGTAGTCCTACCAGACATGCTTGCCTCTGGTGATCAGTTCCCTGTTTCCCTTATCCCGACTGACTTGTCACCTAACCAGTTATAGCAGCTTGAAGGGGGTGCCGAGTCACCACCTAGGCTTGTTTTTGACCCGACCGAGTAGGATGGACCACTAGGACTTACCCCAGACATTTCCCCACTGAAATAGCCCTTATACAGGGTCCTTCGAGGTGGTGAAGGAAAATGTAAAGAGGGATCTGGATGAGATGTTTGAGCTAGGGGTCAAGTCATCCTACAGTCCCTGGGCTCCCCTATAGTATTGGTCGCTATGAAGGACAGGACCACCAGGTTTTGTGTGGACTATAAGCAGCTAAATGACAAGAGAAACTACTTATGCTTGTTGTATGCCTAGAGTAGATAAACTGCTAGATAGACTAGGGCAGGCAGCCTACATGACGACTCTGGACTTCAGTTTAAGGGTGACATGTATATCCCATTTGCTGAGAACAGTAGAGAGAAGCAGACAATTATCACCCCATTTGCTGGATACCAGTTTATGCCACTGTCCTGGGTCGGTTTCAGCAAGCTGGATTGACCATTCACCCTGACAAGTGGCAGTTTTCTAGGGGGGAGGTGCAGTACCTAGGGCGCAGAATATCCAAGGCCGTCTAAAGTAGCCTAGATTGAGTTTGTATGAGGTAGGTGTTAACATTTCTTGGTACCGCAGGGTATTAACGTCGGTTTATCCCCAGTACCGTACCCCTGGCAAAGCCACTGACAGACTGACTAACTCACCAAAAAGAGGATGTCCTGGCTGATAGATTTGAGCCCCAAATTTGAGATATGCCGCGTCATTAGCATAACCGCGTGCCGAGGGGGGTTTAGGTTGAGGAGGGGTGTTGAGGAGGGGGCTTGGGGTTGAGGGAGGTTGAGGGGGGAGGTTGAGGGGGGTTGAGAGGGGTTGAGGTTGAGGGGGTGGGTTGGGGTTAAGGGGGGTTGAGGTTGAGGAGGGGGGTTGAGGGGGGTTGAGGATGAGGAGGGAGGTTGAGGATGAGGATGGGGAGGTTGAGGAGGGGGTTGAGGATGGGAGAGTTGAGGAGGAAGGTTGAGGAAGAGGAGGGAGGATGAGGAGGGAGGATGAGGAGGGAGGATGAGGAGGGAGGTTGAGGAGGGAGGAGGGAGGTTGAGGATGAGGAGGGAGGTTGAGGTTTAGGATGAGGATGATGAGTGGGGTTGAGGAGGGAGGTTGAGAATGAGGAGGGGGGTTGAGGAGGGTGATAAGGGAGGGGGGAAGAGACACAGGAAAGGGAGAGGGGAGAAGAGACACGGGAGAGAGAGGGGGGACAGAGAGGGCACAAGAGGGACACAGGGGACAGCACATTTCCCACCCCCGGCTTATACTCGAGTCACTCATTTTACCCAGTATTTTGTGGTAAAATGGGTGCCTCGGCTTATACTCGGGTCGGCTTATACTCTAGTATATACGGTAATATTAATAAATCAGTAAATATGATATTCTAGTCCATGCGAGTTAAACATTAAAAAAAGTATTTTATATTGCAGATTTACGAGCTTGAGAATGTTGTGCAATTAATTTTAATACCTAACATCACTTTCCCTTTAATTTGAAGTACTGTAGTGTGTTGATATTTGCATCTATAGTGCTACAGATAGGACTTTAATCCACTTGCGTGTCCTCTTTAGTACCCCTAGGCTTTTTGGGTCCATTTGCTGGTTATGGGTTTGAACGCCGGTGGATTTGTAGCAATTTAATAGCAATTTGCAAATGTAATATTTACAGGCTTGACAGATCAAAGGCTTTGGGCAATGGAGCTCAGATTTTGACAGCCCGTAGGGTTTTTTCTCCAGTATCCCGCAGATCGTTTGCGGGTAGCTGTACGAGGCCAATTTAATAGCTGTAAGTTAAGGGGGCTCTGTTACAGGCTACAGGTTTTCACATTAGGAGGAATTTAATAGGGCTGCAGGTATATTAAAATCAGTCACTGCCTCCACTTCTTCCCCATCTATTTCTCAAATGTCTTTTTCAACTGCAATTACTGATATTATGTAAAATGTTAGATCTGCATAGCTCATTATATTATATCTTCACTGTAATTAAATTTTGAAGATGGTATGAAGATTGTATGCAGTACAATGAGTCTTAAGAATGCATTTAACAATATCAATCTATTATAATATGGACTATATATTTTCTTCTAGGAAATCTGACAACATCAGTGACACCTGTTAGAGCAGGTAAAGTTCCAGGTATGTTAATATGTATATGTAAATATAGATATACAGCAATACCCCGTTTAACTCTGGTCTGAATCTCAGTAGTCTGCATAACAATGCTACATAACATTACCCACTACCTAATATGAAAGCACTACCCTATACATATAATCTATAAAAAAACATTCTCATTACAGGGAAGGGCTTAAATACTAATGAAATCAAATATAATGTGTTTATGACCCTCCACCTATCATCAACTACCCCTATTAGCTGTATATATCCCCCTGGATTCACTCTCAATACCTGCTATTCCCCTTTCTCACACCTCTTGTACTGTGGGGTGGGTGGCTCATTTACTCCATGGGGGTCCCTATGGATAACTATGAGACCTTTAACCATAACCATAAGGGGTGCTATGGACCCCCATAGCACTTAATTGTATCCCTGTTACAAACCCCATTCTGCTAGGAGTGTAGTGTTAGGGACTATGGGAGTCCTTGTGAACCATCATGGAGAGATATGATTAGGGTGTTAGGATGACATGGTATTCCCTTGGGATTGCCATGGTAGGGAGATAGGTTTAGGTGCCATGGGGTCCATATCCCAATTTTCTTGCAGTGTGCTAACCATTGGTACCTCCCTGATAAATACAAAAAAAAATAATATATTTAGCACATAGGCCTTTTACTGGTCAGTATTCAACAGTAGACCTGTTTCACATTCTAAGGTTCTAATATTTTGTAAAAATCCCCAGAACAAGCTCCAGGATATTTTTAGGGTCCCTTCCAAATGATCCGGAAACTAGCTAACACCACCTATGTGGTAGCCATGGATGAGCAACAGCAGATTTAGAAGGTGATTCACATGATTATGCTGAAGCCCTACCATAGCCAGAAACCCCATGCAATGGCCATATTCCTAGCAGAAAGGGGAGGTCCTGAGCATGTAGTCCTACCAGACATGCTTGCCTCTGGTGATCAGTTCCCTGTTTCCCTTATCCCGACTGACTTGTCACCTAACCAGTTATAGCAGCTTGAAGGGGGTGCCGAGTCACCACCTAGGCTTGTTTTTGACCCGACCGAGTAGGATGGACCACTAGGACTTACCCCAGACATTTCCCCACTGAAATAGCCCTTATACAGGGTCCTTCGAGGTGGTGAAGGAAAATGTAAAGAGGGATCTGGATGAGATGTTTGAGCTAGGGGTCAAGTCATCCTACAGTCCCTGGGCTCCCCTATAGTATTGGTCGCTATGAAGGACAGGACCACCAGGTTTTGTGTGGACTATAAGCAGCTAAATGACAAGAGAAACTACTTATGCTTGTTGTATGCCTAGAGTAGATAAACTGCTAGATAGACTAGGGCAGGCAGCCTACATGACGACTCTGGACTTCAGTTTAAGGGTGACATGTATATCCCATTTGCTGAGAACAGTAGAGAGAAGCAGACAATTATCACCCCATTTGCTGGATACCAGTTTATGCCACTGTCCTGGGTCGGTTTCAGCAAGCTGGATTGACCATTCACCCTGACAAGTGGCAGTTTTCTAGGGGGGAGGTGCAGTACCTAGGGCGCAGAATATCCAAGGCCGTCTAAAGTAGCCTAGATTGAGTTTGTATGAGGTAGGTGTTAACATTTCTTGGTACCGCAGGGTATTAACGTCGGTTTATCCCCAGTACCGTACCCCTGGCAAAGCCACTGACAGACTGACTAACTCACCAAAAAGAGGATGTCCTGGCTGATAGATTTGAGCCCCAAATTTGAGATATGCCGCGTCATTAGCATAACCGCGTGCCGAGGGGGGTTTAGGTTGAGGAGGGGTGTTGAGGAGGGGGCTTGGGGTTGAGGGAGGTTGAGGGGGGAGGTTGAGGGGGGTTGAGAGGGGTTGAGGTTGAGGAGGTGGGTTGGGGTTAAGGGGGGTTGAGGTTGAGGAGGGGGGTTGAGGGGGGTTGAGGTTGAGGATGGGGGGTTGAGGATGAGGATGGGGAGGTTGAGGAGGGGGTTGAGGATGGGAGAGTTGAGGAGGAAGGTTGAGGAAGAGGAGGGAGGATGAGGAGGGAGGATGAGGAGGGAGGATGAGGAGGGAGGTTGAGGAGGGAGGAGGGAGGTTGAGGATGAGGAGGGAGGTTGAGGTTTAGGATGAGGATGATGAGTGGGGTTGAGGAGGGAGGTTGAGAATGAGGAGGGGGGTTGAGGAGGGTGATAAGGGAGGGGGGAAGAGACACAGGAAAGGGAGAGGGGAGAAGAGACACGGGAGAGAGAGGGGGGACAGAGAGGGCACAAGAGGGACACAGGGGACAGCACATTTCCCACCCCCGGCTTATACTCGAGTCACTCATTTTACCCAGTATTTTGTGGTAAAATGGGTGCCTCGGCTTATACTCGGGTCGGCTTATACTCTAGTATATACGGTAATATTAATAAATCAGTAAATATGATATTCTAGTCCATGCGAGTTAAACATTAAAAAAAGTATTTTATATTGCAGATTTACGAGCTTGAGAATGTTGTGCAATTAATTTTAATACCTAACATCACTTTCCCTTTAATTTGAAGTACTGTAGTGTGTTGATATTTGCATCTATAGTGCTACAGATAGGACTTTAATCCACTTGCGTGTCCTCTTTAGTACCCCTAGGCTTTTTGGGTCCATTTGCTGGTTATGGGTTTGAACGCCGGTGGATTTGTAGCAATTTAATAGCAATTTGCAAATGTAATATTTACAGGCTTGACAGATCAAAGGCTTTGGGCAATGGAGCTCAGATTTTGACAGCCCGTAGGGTTTTTTCTCCAGTATCCCGCAGATCGTTTGCGGGTAGCTGTACGAGGCCAATTTAATAGCTGTAAGTTAAGGGGGCTCTGTTACAGGCTACAGGTTTTCACATTAGGAGGAATTTAATAGGGCTGCAGGTATATTAAAATCAGTCACTGCCTCCACTTCTTCCCCATCTATTT